>KK122243.1:33804-165566 GCA_000611955.2 Stegodyphus mimosarum
TATAAATTTTATTTTTATAATATTCAATTATTATACTTATATAGCTACAGTATAAAAATATAATATAATAATTGAATGCTATAAAAATAATATACAGTGTCTTCATCATTTAGTGTCTGTACATCTTCAACTTTTTGAATCCAAGACTGTCTTTGATGGCAGTTGGTTCATATCGATTTGTAATTTTTTTTTTAAGTCTTTAGATATTTTATTAAATTAATTTTTATGTCCAAAGTTGAACCTAAACGAATACAAGGAAAAATTATGTTTTGTTAAAAACTGAGTACAGAAAAGAGAAATACTTTCACGGTTTTGTGAGCTTCTGTATATGTGATTAGTTGCTGATTTTGAAACATTTTATTTCGAACTGGAAATTTAAATTCTGTATTCAAGTATTTGTTAATTCTTAGCTATGATTAAAATTTTGGGTTATGTGCAAGTTATAATTTTCTGATTTGCTATCTTTTTTAAATGAGATTTTTATTGATGACTGGATGACTATTAACGTTAGAGCTAATACAACATTTATTCTCTTCTTTAGTGGAAACTTGAGCTAATCTTTCTGAAGACATGACATCTTCTTAAAACTAGATGAAAAGAGTAAAATCTGAAGATTTTGTGCTTTGAAATACTCAAGAGCAAGAAAATACTGGCATCATGACTTCAAGTTGCTTAGATTTAAGCATACCATCATCTTCAACATGTAAGGATGATTTTGTGTCTCAGTGGCGCTGTCATAGAAGGACGAAAAGTGCAGGAAGCAATGCTTCCAGAGACTTATCGTTGTATACTTCGATGGGTTTATATGCTCATCATGGGGTTTTTGCCCCTCAAGAAAATATAGCAGTTGAAAAGAATGTTGAAGTGTCGTTTAATTGCAAATATGATCTGATAAAAATTGTTGAAAAGTCTGATCGAGCTGCTCTGCATTCACGTGATCAACAAGGTGAGAATTTCTTTTTTCTTTTTTTTTTCTTTTGTAAATATTTGTGTAAAATGATAACAACCTGAAAAGTACATTGCATAGATTACTATTTTCTACTGATATGTAATAGAATGGTAGTTGCTTAGTCTGTGAATGTCATATGTATCGGCACTTATTTTTATAGTAAACACAAATAATCTCTTTTTGCAGATATTTCATTTTAAATAAATTCCTACTTTTAAGTACTAAACATGGATCATGAATATCTGCAAATATTTTGTTATATGTAAATCACTGATTTTGAGTGTATGTTCTTGCTGCCTTTTAAAATTGTGTTCATGTGATAACATCTGTAAAGAATTTATTTGTTTGCAATAAGGCTGAGTTCCAATTCAAATGTACTTCATTGCTGTTTTGTTTATATTTATGTGATTAACATTTGTAAAAAATTGTCCACAACAGTGTGGAGTTCCAATACTTTGTAGCTGGTTGTTTGCCTTGCTTGTTTACATCAGTAGCAAATAGGGATCAGTTCTTAAAAATAACACTTTAAGAATTTTTTTTTGAGATTAAAAATGGAAAACATAATAAAGGGGCTGAAGAACAGACGTTTTGGAAAATTTTTTTAGTGTATGTACCCTGTAAGTATGATTTGGGGAGTTTTTTTTAATTCTATTGTTATTATATTTATGATTAAAGTGCTTAAACCCAGTTGTCTTTTCTCTGAAGTATGATTTGAAAAAATCTGAACATATAACAAATCTGGTTTTTTTATTTTTAATTGCTACTATTGCATGAATAATTTGTATAGGAAAATATCACCAAGTAGTTGCTTAGGAAGAATACACTAGCTTGGCTCTTAACGTATAGTAAATATTGATTTCACTTAGAATCAAATTTATACTTCTGGTTTATATATTATCTTTGACTGAGAGCATTTCTCCCATGAATTGACAAGTCTTTAGGTGATTAGTCTAGCCTGTATAGTGTCATCTGGCATTCTAGGCTTTTTTTCTTCTTTGTGCTGCTAAATAAAAATAGTTTTCTCATTTCGAAAAAATACACTGCAAAAATCTGTTATCTTTATTTTTGCAACCATTGGTCATAGTTCCAGTTATGAAAATGTTTTAAAATGAGTAAAATATTAAATATTATGACATTTTTAATTTAAGAAATAAATTTTGTAAAAATTACAAAATCTAACATTTTATATTGCTTTCATTTCTCTGTTGTTATATGTAGTAAAAGTTTGACTCCTATACCAAAGAAAATGAAGATGTTCTTTTGTAAGTTTGAGATCATGTTTAAGGGTTGTAAACAAATTGAGGAATGAAATGTTTTCATTTGTTCATAACTAAGAATAAAATTTCAGTTTAGGAAAAGATTTCTGATGTAAATAGGTTCAGTCATACTCATTATCAATTAGACAGACACTTATGAAATATTTTGATCTAAAACTTTTTCCAAAAAGCAGATCTTCCAAACAAAATCTTATAGAATTTGCATTCAAAAAAATAATGGCAAGCTTCAGTACATAGCCATTTCATAATTTAAAAATGAAGAATAGCTTTAGCTTAATGAATTTTTGCATGAATACTGGATTATGATTCAAAAGTAATAAAACTGATAAGAATATTAATAGTGTATTTTCAGCATATGAAAAACTGATAAATTACTATGGAAATTCTTCAAAACACTTTTGTAACTTGAAGTATATGTCTACAGCCAGTAGTTGTGAAAATGAAGGTTGCGTGAAGACTTTTATAGAAATGGTGTCTGAACCCAAGAACTATAGAAGAGGCATTAAAATGATGTAAACTATATACCACAGTGTATGCTTTTTTACCGAAACAGAATGATTGCATTGCCATCAAAGTCTGTCTGTGAAATAAAATAAAATTTCATTTTTAGCATATTTTCAATTCATATTCCACTCCGCTCCCTTTTTGTGTGTGTTGGTGGGGGATTTACAGCTCTTTTTTAAATGTGCATCAGTGTGTGGCATTTCTATTGATATAACACTTTCATGCACTTCAAAAAAATATTCCATGAGATACCACCTTGGTGCTGCCTCCATAAAGAAGACCACTCAGTTGCTTTCTTTGAACTTTGTATTTATATTCTTTCCTTTGAATGTATGCATGATGATTCACTCTAAATGAGATCTTAGAACACTTATATTCTTCCCTTATTTAAATCAGTATTCACATCAATTTGATAGCCTCTGTTCTCTGTCCCTGGATGGACATTCCAGGACCTGTTATCTCCCCTTCATTCCTTTTTTCTTTCTATTGTTAATCTACTATGGTTCTTTCCAAACATCAACACAACTCCACCTGCGTTGCAATGATGAATTCCAGCGTTTCTCCCCTTCAGTACGAAATGACTCACCTTAGCATCTGTCAGCTACAGATTCTGTCAACTTCAGTATAAGTACTTGTTTATTGGTTTCTGAGTGGAAAATTTGCTAAAAATGACTCATAAACAACTAAGAAGCTATACTGCTAATTTTAAGATTAGTGTAATTTTCCATGCTGAACAAATTGGAAATAGAGCAGCGAATGAAGAATTTGAAATTGATGAGCAGTATATTTGATATTGGAGAATGGAAAAAGAACTTGAAAATATGCCACTAACAGAAATGAGCCAAAAGAAGTGGTACTCTTAGATAGACAAGTCTAGCAGACGACCTTGCAAAATGGATGAAGAAGCAATAAGGAACTGCAGTGGAAATTTTTATTATAAAAATTTGTTTACAAGTAAAATTTAAGCTGTAACAAATGAGCATAAATTGCTTCAAAGGAGGGCCTTCCTAGTGTAGTAGATGTATGAAAAGAAAAAAAAAAAAAATTCTGTGCAAACTATAAAATAGTTGGACAGCAATTATTACCCATGAACTTGCAGGATTAAAAAGCATCTTTTCTAAAATATGTTACATATATTATTGACGAGAAAAAAATTCTTGTATCACATATAATAAAACACCATTAGCTTTTGACTCTTCTGCAAACAAAACTGTTGATGAAACTAATGCAAAAAATATTAATGTTTTGTAAAAAGTGCTCAATATATAAACAGAGATTACTCACCTTGAGTCTTCTGTTCTGTTTTCGATGACCGGATTCTTTGGACGGTGGATATCATCGTCTAAAGTGCTGAAATCTCAGGTTCATCCAAATTCATAGGAGAGATTTAATATTTTGAAACCATTTAATAAAACAATTAATGTTACAAACACATTTTCCATTTTTACAAAATACAGTATGTACACCAAAAATTCTACACTCTAAATTCAAATCAAAACTTATGAGTTCTCAGCAAGGTTACAGTTTCAGAGGTAGGAGAACACTGGATTTTTGGCGATAGATTACAATGCAGCATGAAATAACATATGTGTTAGCTTGTGCCTCAAATGGTGACAAGCTAAAGCCAATGATCATTTTTATAAGGAAAACTATTTCAAAGGGAGATTTTTCCTAATGACATAATTATTTTTGCAAATGAGAAAGATGGGTGTGCGAAACAGTCAGTGGCTATAAAAAATTTGTCTGTTTCACAAGGGATCTTTTTACAACCAAATGTTGATAATGAATTCCACACATTTACTTGATTGAGTGAAAACCAGATGTGAAAAACTGTCTAGAATCTTTCCAATAAGTCCTGCTGGCTTCACAGAAATCTTACAATAATTAGATATGTCAGTTAATAAATCCTTTATGGAATCCTTCAAAGTTCAGACTTTGAAGGATTGATTTCTGTTCAGACTTTGCAGTGGGATTGTTGGGTGAGTGAAGGATTACATACTTATACCAAAAGTGACAAAATGCATAGAGCATCTTATAAAGAAGTTGTAAAATGGGTTTGAAGTTCATGGGAATCGGTGGAAATATCATCAATAATATCAGGATTCAGAGAAACTGAAATTATATGTCCGTATAAAGAAACTGCAAAGCAAGAGAATGAATGTTACAATCTGGGGGACTTGGGTTATAGACTAATTTAGATGAGGATTTGCTAAATCTTTTTTATTCAAATTTTGATGGTTTTATATGATGTACAGTGTGCTGTAATTACTTTTGTTAGCAAAAGTAAAATTTAAAATTTTCCTTTGTAATTCGATTTAGCATCTTTTCGTGATATTTTGGTATTTTTTATAATATAGAATGAATATTTCGTATGTGGACTTCTTTAGTGATTAAATATAAGTACATTTTTGAACGTTAGTATATTGCCAGCATTTCTCAATTATAATTTGAGTTATGATATTATTTCATGCATTTTCTTAACTGATATGCCATATATCGAGGGAAGTCAAGATTCGGCGACTGTGCGCTTGCAGTAATGCTGTATATACCCTGGTCATCAAAACTGAAGGTTAATGAGAAAAATTATGCTAAGTTAATTTTGCAACTAAATCCCAATCCTATAATTATCTATGATAATTAAATACAATTGAAGATGAAATTGCACTTCTGGGCATATGTTAGCATTAGAAATATGAAAATTTGAGGTACAATGTGATGCACAAGAAATGCATGTTGAAATTCTAGTCTGTAGTGTTGTTTAAAGTGAATGTGGTTTCTGAGAGTGATCCATATTCAGTAATTATGCCTCAAAGGCATCATTTAAGTGAAAATCAAAACTAGCGAATAATTATTGAATCGAGGGGGGGTCAAATACAAATGAAGGTCTCCCAAGGTTTGAATATTCTTCAAAGTGTCTTATCAAGAGTTTGGAACCACTTTTTAAGCACTGGATCAGTTGATAACAGCCTGGTTAAGGGCAATCAAGAGGAACAGCTGCATCAGAAGACCGTTTTCTGTCTTCATCAGCTCAGAGAAACTGTAAAGCAACTAAAAGAACTTTTTTGATAAAAGAGATTTGGAGAGAAAGAGATTTGGTTTTAGATCTTCAAGTTGCCACAGGAACTTGAATTAGCCATTCTACTGCTGCATGATGGCTTAACAAGGTTGGATTGTATGTTCCCCACTCACTCCAGCTTCCAGAGGGGCGGACCTCTTTAAACTGGTGCCATCGTCATGTTCAATGAAATCAAGATGAATGGGCCTGAGTATTGTTAACTGACAAGTGTAGATATAGTCTGAACAGTGATTCTAGATGTGTTTGGAACTGGAGAGAGGAAGAAACACGTAACTTGCCTTCTCTTGTCCGGGAAATATCCCATTTTTGCAACCACGGTTTAATGGTTTGGAGAGGAATCATGAGAAATAGCTGCACCAAGCTGCATATATTTCATGGAGGTTCTGTAACTGCTCAGAGATACATGGATGAAGTTTTGGACCGTGAAGTTTGACATTTTAGGGATGCTGTTGGCTGAGAGTTTTTGCTAATGAATGAATAATACGAAATCTATATGTTGAAAACAATAAAATGATTAACTTTTAAATGTCACTGATTTGATGCTTGCAAAATACTTAAAAGGCAATATTTTTCATACTTTATGCTTTCTGCCCTTTCAAGAACTCCCTTGCCATTTCCAGTAGTAGCTGGTAGTTTGATTCGGAAGGAAGTTGTAGGAGTTATTAAGTAAACTGGTAGATGCTTTTCCTTATGCAGAGAAAATTCAAAGGTACAAATAATTTCAAATCAGCTACTCAGTAATATTCAGAAGAGAAAGTATATTTCCATTATAGCAAAAGTCATTCTATTTCTTCATATTTATAGCACATAGCTTTCTTTAAAGAAAAATCGTCTTATTTTTCTAGTAATGATCTTAAGTGCCTTTGTAAGATGTAAACAAAAAATAATTCTTCTGTACTTTTATTTTAAAGTTATGTTATAAAATTCTTCCATGCATTCTTATTATATAGATACCGTTAGTGTTTTTGATTTACCATGCCTCCATTTCATTTTTGGGGGGGGGGAGTAATAATCTGAAATTTTCTTTCATAGATTTCATGAACTATTTTTTCAATTTACAAACATTCATGGTTTTGTAAATGGAAAAACACCAGTTAAATGTTGCAGTAAATAGAAAGTTACTTATTGTCATATTTCCTTGTAATTTTTTAGTATGCTTTGCTATATGTTTTATAAAAAATATCTGAATTCTCTAAAATTTTTTCATGGAAGGAATGGGTAAAAAAATTAATGCTACAGAAATTATTAAAAATTAAAATGTTATGGAAATGAGAAGATTTAAACTGTAGGAAAGTTAAAATTTTAAGTCTGAATAAATGTTAAAAATTTGCTTGAAAATGCAATACTTAAGAGCAAAATCTGTTAAGAATTTAAAATGCACATTGTTTAGTTCAACTATGGTTTGTAACATATATACATTGTTGGGAAAGAATGGGAAGTAAGAAGATAGGTAGAGAGCATTGTGATTCTGTGTTTTACGATGATATATAATTTAGCATTTCACAAAGTATTGTAGAAACTTTCATATTTATTCCTCAGTCATCACTCTTTTTTCCATTTTGGCAAATTGCTAAAAATGAAGCAAAATAACTCCAAGCAATCTGGCAAAGATACGAAATATTCCGAAAAAACGCAAGGCTCTGTTTATGATTTATGAATGAGTTTATCCCGATATCTGAAGTCGCAAGAATGAAAAGGGAATGATTGACAAAACTGGATCCTTAACATTTAAAAGCTGTAATTTGGAAGGGTTTCACTTAAGAATGGGGGAAATAGGAATGCATTTCCATCCTCCTTTCATCTCGGTTTGCAAAGAGAACTAGCGAAGTCTTTTGAAACCTTTCCTTTAGGGAATTGCTTTTGTTAATTTTCATATAAGAGGCTATGGAATACATAGGAATTTTTTCTCTTTTCTGCGGACTCTTATCCCTAAATTAGAAAAATCCAAAAGTTGCTAAAGCTGAAGTAATTGTCGAACAATAGAATAATTACTCTTTTAAACACTGTTTTATATTTAAAATAAGCTTCGGTAGCAAATGTTTTATTCAATCATAAAACAGGATTGAAAGCAAAAAAATGAAAAAAGTCAGATATTCACTTTAATTAATAATAATAGTATTTAATTATTTTAATATATATATATATATATATAATATTTAATATATTAAATATATAATATTTAATTAAAAATAACTGAATGAATTCTTTTCAGCTGTAAAAATTTAAGAACATTTCATAACAAATAATTGAAAAATATATTAAAAGAAATGAGTGATAAAATGTTAAAATTGATCACAGCAGAAGTATAAATTATTTTGTAAATGTCTGGTAAGTTTGAGTTAAATTAGAATTTTTTTTTTTTTTTTTTTTTTTTTTTTTTTTTTTATTTTTCAACTTTTGTGATTTTAGTTTTGAAGCTCAGGTTTTTTTGTTTGTTACAATATTGCATTAGTAATTTTTAGGAGCATAAAATGATTACATTTTGACATCAGTTTCTGTTTTTCGTTTTAGTTATTAGTCTAGCAATTGCTTTTTTTTTCCTCTTTAGTATGTAGACATCTGTGCTTGTTATTCAGTTTAAGTATTTAAGGGCTTGTACAAATTTTGTTTTTCTTCTGTTTTAGAAGATCTTGATCTTCGGGAATGTGGAATACTCTCTTGCCGTCCACATTTCTTGCAGCGCTTTGCCAGTATCCGAATATTTGTCTTCCTGTCATGTGTTTTAGTTACTGTTCAACAAGCATTGTCTTCAGGTTATTTCAATAGGTATCACTCAAAATATTTTATGCCTAAATATAAAGTTCTGTTTTAATAGTTTATTTTAATTTAAAATGTGGTTTTCAGTTGTATCATTTTTCTGTACTTTATATTTAGAATCATATAATATAAGCTATCCCTTTAATGGGAGGAGAAATGTTTAATTATTCTAACTGAGTATATGATGCAGTAAAATATTCTGAATAGTGCAGAACAGACTTGCTCTTAGAGTTAGATTTGTATCACGTTCTGTTAAGTTTGTCAAACATCATCATCCTAGTAATTATTAGATATACAGGGTGTACAAAATCCTTGAACAACTTTAATGGCTTGTTGTTTGGGAATGAAACAACTTAATTCTCTGATACTGGTCATACTTTTCAAGCAATTCCAATTTTTTTGTCACAAGTTACACTATTTCAAAATGTAACAAAATGACCTCTGCTTTCTCCCCCTAAATTTCTCAGAACTCTTGTTACTCATTGATGAGAGCTTGTTGTAACGTATAATTGCTTTTGCCTGTCCTGTATGGGGATTTGCCAATGATATGCATATTAACAAGTTTCAGATAATACAAAATATTGTACTAGGGCAGATTGCAAGTAGCTGTTGGTTCATTCATATTCTTGCAATTCGCGAAGGACCCAAGGTAAACTGCTGATCTTGCAAAATGTGAAACCATGAAAAAAGTATCCAAACAGCCTGAAACTTGCATCGTGTATATACTGTAATGGAATATGCAAATGATTAAGATTTCAACACGTGCACATCATGGGCAACTGCAGTGCTCCTTACAATCTGTATGTAAAGGGAGGAAAGACTGCTGTTTGAATAATGTAAGTTGTTTTCATGTGAGATTTTTTATGTGTGCAGCTTCAGTATACCTCATAGAAAAACATGAGCATCATTCGAGTGTGTTTCTGAGTTTGACTGAGGCAGAATCATTGCATATAGAGATTGTGGATTATTCTTGTCGAAAACTTGGTCGTTGTGTCGGGTGTAGCCAAGCAACAGTTGTGCAAGTTGGAATCAGTGGATGCAGGAGGGAATGATTGATGTGCAGGAGCAACTGTCTCTTTGCACCACTCTGCAGGAAGACGGCCATATTTTGCATTATGTCACTGATGGAGCGCATTGCCTCATCCACAACCATATCACAAAGAGTGTAATCTGTAACACGACAATTGGTGTGTCCAGAGCAATTTGAGATTATTTACAGTACAATTGACTGTCTGTGAGGTGTCCATTGTCTGCTAGGTGTCCGTAGCTTCACTTACCTTTAACTTTAAATCATAGAAGTTTGCATTTGCAGTGATGTACTGATTGGTGGAGATGGACATCCGAATGGCATGACATGTTTTCAGATGAATCATGCTTCTGCCTGTGGTACCACAATGGTCAGGTTAGAGTTTGGAGACACCATTTATGAAGGCTTCTCGACTGTTGTGTTATGCGTCTTCATATTGGTCCTACATCCAGTGTTATGGTATGGGGTAGTATTGGATTACACTCCTGCACCTGCATTATTAGTACACTTACCAGCCATGCTCTTATCTGTAAGGTTTTGCATCTTTTTCTCCTTCCCTACCGTTTTCTTCTTCCTTGTCTGTGGCCACATTTCAACAGGATATTGCAGGACCACATGTTGCATGCTATGTTAAGCTTTCTTCTTAGCTACCATATTGCATTTTTATCCTGGCTTGCCTGTTCTCCAAATGTATTGCCCATTGAATATGTCTGGTCAATGACTGGAGAATACCTAGCCTGGCATGCCACACTGACATGTAACCTCATGAACTATGTGTGAAGACAGCACGAGCTACCATTTCCCAACAACACATCTTTCACTCAGTGCCGTAACCTCTTTCATTCTTTCATTCAATGCTGTGGCGTGTAGTAGTGATTATTGACAAAGATGGGGCAACACTCATTACTGATTTTTCTCATCTTTCAAATCAATCAGCACTGATACTGTGTGTTATCTGTGAAATTGGCTTTGAAATATCTTCATCCTTTCTCTGTGTTGCATTTTAGATAACCAACAATGTATTACAAATCAAGATGCCTTCTGTATGGCAAAGTTAGCTAAAAAATTCTTTATGAATATCTATAAAACAAGTAATGAAAGCACATTCCTAATCTTGACTACAGTATTAATGACCAGAATAATACTAGAATGTGTGCATTATTTTAATAGCACTGGATGAATATCTCTTTTTTGTTTTTTATAATTTGATTAACTTGATCTCATTCTTAAATAATTATTCTTATTATTGAAATAATTTTATTCTCAAATCTTTATTATTTTATAATTGCCGTGTTGCTTCAAAATTTTTACTTATTAATTGTAAATGTTTAATACTCTTAATAATTAACCTCTCCTCCCAATTACGGCTCATCCTATCCAAAATTTTGTATGGCTCTGAATACCTTCCTCCTTTAAATTTGCTTGCAAATAATCAAATTACATTTTTACCGTCCCATCCAACCTCCTAGTCCCTACAAGTTAGCTGGTCAGATGCTTCTTTCCTTGCTGCTGAATGGCTTCAACTTCAGAGCAAATGTTTTTTTACACGACTCTCAAAAGGACTTTCTTTGGAATGATTCCAGGTCTAATTGCTTGCCAGTCTATGTGTTCAATACTAAGAAAACGCTATTTGTATCCAAATTACTTTTTTTTTTTTAAATTTTTACATACTCTCTACAGGATAGTGTAAGCCCTGGGACTTGCAACCATGACTTTGTCACCTGACCAAATGACCTCCCTCTGGTTGACAGTCCTCCAACTCTTGCCAAATGTAATTAATGTATTTAGGTAAACTCCATCTGTTACTGTTTGTTTATGGACTAAAAATGGTTTTAAATGCTTGTCATGCCAGCATCCATACCAAACATTCATTTCATGCTGTCCCACTTCAACTCTCTTTGTAACATGAAGATTTTTAGTTTGTCAAACTGTGTGTACATTAAAGCAAACAAATTATTGGAGGAAAACTTTGATATATTTGTAATGTCACCACAAAAATTTACAACAGTAGGGTGGACACCTATATTTGTACCTATAAGTTATTTTTGGACACCTATATTTGTACATACTTAGCTTTTTAGAGAAAGAAAAATTGCATTTTGATATTGGTTTTCTTAAATCAAACTTTACTTTTTATTAACTTCAGCAAATATTATAAAATATCTTCTTTTGATGTATTTATCATTTTGAAGAATATGAATATTAAAATGTTTATCATTTTGAAAAATATGAATATTAAAATGTAAAGTTCCTTTTTCTTTTGCAGTGTTATAACTACTATTGAGAAAAGGTTTGATATTCCCAGTCGTGTTTCTGGAGCCATTGCAAGTACTTTTGAAATTGGTAATTTACTTACCATAATATTTGTCAGTTACCTTGGCAGTCATAGACATATACCTGTCTGGATTGGCAAAGGTATGTTTATTTTTACAGTTTTCATATTTCATACCCATATACCTTGTGTTGTTCCTTTTTTAATTGCTTAATATAGAGGCTGAACCTATGTCTGATTTTATTTTCATGTTGAAAAATGCAATGCCATTTGACACCTTTCTCCTCACTGCCTTTTCATTTTAATTAAAAATCTGATTTGATTTTGCTTTCATAAATACTTCAGAATGGGCTTAAATATTAGCCATTCACCACCTGGAGACAAATTATGGAAATGCTGTTAGTAATTTATGTGTAAATATGTTAATTAGGATCTACAAGAAAAAGTGCATGTGGAAGTCCTTGGTAATCTAAAGTGAGTTTCTGTTCTGTAGCTTTAATTATGCTTACAAATTGGAAATGTTAAAAAAGGCATATGTGCATTGTTGTTGGTATTCAGAAATAATTCATATGAATTAAATTGGGCAAATTGTGCAAGGTTGAATTGGAAATAGTATAATATATCAGTATTATAATGTCCATTGCTTCTTTGCGTATGATTCACAGCTCATTTGAAAAAGTTATAATTTGTCATATAAAAAGATATTTGAAAAATGAAGATAATACTTTTCATGTTTACATAAATTTTTATGGAAATTTTGTATCGTTTTATTTTCTGTTCAATATTTTCTGTAATGTAAGCAGTCTCCCTCTTAAAATTTCACATTTCACATAAAGTTTATTTGTGTTTCTTGTTTTTTCACATTAATTTATGGTCATTATATTAATATAGCATTCTTGAAGAAACACTGTTACTTGTATCTTTCTGTTAATTGATTGTCTTTCTAATGTTAGAAATTATTTTATAAAAATTTACAAGATGTGAACTTTGACTTCAGAAAAATGTTCTTATTTGACACTCTAAAACCATGTTTAAAAATAATTAAAAATAGGATCTTTCACAGATGACTTTAAAACAAAAGGTTCAGTTGACAGTTCAAATAAAATAAAGATGTTTTTAATCTAGTTCTTGATGTAATGAGCTAAGTTTACAACATCCCCTGGTGCCAAAAATTTGTCAAAAAACGAATAAGTTCCTAAATGTTGATTTAAAGTTCTAGAGGACTTAACAGTTGCTCAGGTCTACTAATGAGAGTTCCATTCAAAAGTACTGTGGTGCATCCATGAATGTGGCCATCATATCCAGCAATTCTATCATAATGCCCAATTCACCATAAAACTCTAGGTGCGTTGCCATCGTTTATCAAAACCACAGTGTTCTCTAGAAGTTCTGTGGGCTGGTTGACTGGTTGTGATTGATGAACTGGTCTAAGCTCAGGATAAAATTATTTTTATCTTTTCCAAATTCAATTGTATATCTGTATTGGTATCTTCTCATTTTTAAGAGTTGGGATTGAGAGGAAGGAATCTCTTCACTTGTTGAGAAAAAGTCAGTAATCATCGTCTGATTGAGTGATGTCCATGTATTAAAGGTTCTGGTTCATTTGGATCACTGAAATATGAGTGAGAGGCCTGGAGTTGATAATTGCCTCTGTTTCTATCAGTATCATTTCCAGTTCTTGAAACAAAACTGATATTCTTCTTAAGAGTCTCCTCAGACATCTTAACTGACCTCACTGAGTGTTACCAAAAGGCACGCCAACAGGCAGCACTTTCAACAATAAACTTCCATTCGATTGATAACTTTAGAAATAAATTTTGCTCTTGTTCCCCTTTTATGGTTTTTTACAGCAAATTCAGTTCTTGGTGTGACTTGTGGAATGAATGTCCTTCCATTATCACTATATCATCTAACATTATCACTGCAAATGCCTTTCCTTCAAACAACCAATTTACTTTACCAGCAATTTTTACAAACACTTCAATAATTACCTTTTGATCCTGTTAGAATAATCATTGAATCGGACCAGAAATAAAATGTATCTTTTGGAAGTTCCAAGTTGTTAGTTTCAAATGTTCTGAAACAATCTGGCTCCAACAGGGGCTGCAAGACGCTAAAACCTAAGTAGTGTAGTTTCATGCACCAGTGCAACTCTCAATTTTGAGGCTACTAAAAATTGAACTAGATTTTGTGACTAAATAGCTGTAACATAAATAAAATAAATAAGGCTGTTTTACTTCCATCTACAAAACAATAAAGTTGCCAATTAGTTAATTTATCATTTTCCTTTAGTTTAAATAAAATGCCTTAGTGATGGGTTTTTGTTCGAGTATTACAGTTCTTTTTACCAGTCTTGATATGCTTTCACCAAATCTGGTGGTAAATTGTCATCCTAGATAGCCTTTTTATCCAGATTTCTTGAAGTATCATTTTGACTCTAACTGTGAACAGAGAAATAAGTTATTCTGATTTGCTCTGAATTTTGTGTACGAAAATGAATAAAATATTATTCAACTTTCTAATTTATTAATTTATATTACTTTCTAATTTCAACTTTTTATTTGAAATTATTATATTTTGTTACAGGTATTATTGTTATGGGTATTGGTTCCCTTGTATTTTCTATTCCTTACTTTCTGGAACAACATTCTTCTGCTATTTTACTAAGGAATCTAACTCATCCCATGGATGAAAATACTTGTCAGTTACCAGCTGCCACCGTCCAGTCTTCTCAAACGGCACATACAGGGTTTGTATTTGAAATTCTGCTGTACTGTGCTTTTGAAAGTTAATTACACGTAGAGTAACAATTATTTGTTGAAACAAACTTTTTTGGAAAAGAATATTTATTTTATATTTTATGTCTGTTTTATTTTACGAGCAATGCAAAGTTTATTCTTCAAAACTTCTTATGCTTTTTAATGATTTGTATGAGCTACAAAATATCTAACTTTAAAATGCAGTGATATAAGTCAGCTGTCACCATAAGTCAATTTGTTTTACGAGGCTCTTCATGAAAGTATATTCATATAAATACAAAGAAATATGAAGTGTGCAGTGTAAAATGATTAAATACCAAAAGGAAAAGAAAAAAAAATGATTAAAAATGAGACAAATGGTGAAGCCTAAGAAGGGTAAAAATTTTTCTTCATTATGTCTTGTGATACTGTGATGTTATGTGAAATTACCTAATAACAAACTTAAGAAGTTTATTAGTATTGACATTGTTTTGGAAAGTTAAGAATGACACCCAAATATTCATAAAAAGCTAAAATATTGTTAACAAATACACTTTAAAAAAATTAAAATAGTGTTGAAAGAAATAACGGTTGTGATTAATGAAAGGGATGGAAATGTTGCTAGTACCATTATTTGAGCTGAGGAACTTTGCTACATTGTCCGCCATCATTACGCCATTGAGGATGTCAGCAAATGGAGGAATTTGCATGTTATGTAGAACTTTAACCATATTTTTTTTCATTTATTTGCTTAAAATGTACATAAGTGTTATATATTTATTGTACGATTCTGTATTAATTAGACATAGTTTGAGAAAAATTTATTCAAGGCGAGTTCAGACATTCAGGATAAGCTTTTTAAAAGGGAAAATGCAGTTTAAAAAAAAAAAAAAAGAGTATTAAAAAATGACCTTCAAGAAACATTGATTCATATCAAAATGAAAATTTAATTCTATTTGAAAATGGGAGGGAGGTGGAAACTTGCTGTGTTCCTCATTTTATATGCATTTTTTCACTTCCAAGAAAGCCAGGTATGTTTATGTATGTGTTTCATCATTTCTGTAGGAAGTCACTTCTGCTTATTATTATTCATTTATTTATTTACTTTTCCGTGCAGTGTGGCTTTTTTGCACATTTAAAATTAGAAAATGTAATAATTTCTCTGAGAACCCTCCAGAAGCAAACATCACATTAAACACTCAAATTTGGAATAATTTTAATTCACAGCACATCTCATACATAAACGTATATTTGACTGAATTAGAAACCAAGTATAATTAATCAACAAAAAATATTCATTACATTAAGAATTCTAAAGATTTTTAACGTGAACTTTTATCGCAAGAATTGCTGGAAAAAGATATCGGACGATTGCAAATGCATGATCACCAAAAATCACATGATCATTTTATTTTCAACAGAAAGTATACCTTTTAAGCATGAAGAATTATTCTTATCACTTGATAACTGATTAAATGTTTTAACATAAAATTCATTTTTAACACGAGTAGGATTGGGAAAAAAGCAAGTTATTGAAGCCTGTACTTTGAAAAAATTCTGCACTGTGTATGCTATTCAGTTGCTGTCAAATGAGTAGCTTGTGATTTAAACCTGATTGTCTTGATTATTTGAATCTGCTCAAAAGATCTTTAATATTTTTATAAAATATTTGCTGTATTTATTTGGAAATCATTCTTAACTGTAAATTATTAAATTAATATAAAATATTATGTAAAGTAAGGCGTTAAATGTTCTTTAACCCTTTGCGGCATGGTGTGCCTGTTCTGAGCACGCCTAAAGATTTTCTTCTGTAAGCATAGAAAAATTGAATGAAAAAAAAAAGATTTATAGGTTACTCTGAACCTTCTTTATTTATACTAGATGGCAGCACAACACAAACTAGTCCATATATTTTAGCCATGTTTAGTTTTTAAAGACCCTCATTTTTCAAAGAAATCTTCCAGAATTTTTTAGGATATGAAAGGAATTGTTTGAAAAGAAATTTCTGTATTTTCTTGGCTGTATGCTAATCTCCTTATTCTATATTAGTTTTAAATTTTTACTTTCAAATCTTGCGTAAAATTGAGCGACGAACATCAGGTGTGCCCGGAGTGGGATCACTGAGACACTAGGACCAGACTAACAACTGTACCTTTGTTTCTCTGCAGCTGTCCGGTCAGCTCATTCACAATAGAAGGTGGATCCACATCTATGTTTCATTTTCTGTTTTTCTCTTTCTTTTTCTCTCCCTCTTTTCTTTTTTGGGGGGGAGGAGTTTGATTAACAACTAAGAAATTGTTGAGGTGACTTTATAAGGTAAATTTATCAGTTAGCTGTTTGGTTTTTCACTAGAGCAGTTCTCCTTTTCTCTTTTGCTTTCATTCTAAGAAGTTTTGTTAGTGCTACGTTTGTTAGGGCTGATTTTGTTAGTGCTACGTTTGTTAGGGCTGATTTTGTTAGTGCTATGCTAGTTTTGCATTATAGACGCTTATTTAATTTTATTTTATAGTCTGTAATTTCTAATTGTAGATATATTAGTTTATTTTTTTGGACTTTTAATTATTTCCCAAATGGATCGGAGAGGGCCAGCCTTTTCTGAAGCACCGAAAGTGCTGCACAAATTGCTTTCAGATAGTGAATCCGATACGGATCCCGGTACATGTGCAAAACATGCAGTGTTGGGTTGTACTTTTTCAAAGGGGGTGTCACTTTCTTTGAAAAGTACCACCATGTAAAAAATAGACAAAAGTATAAATATGAAATGTAAATAAAATATCCCAAGTTACTTTTTTTTTCATTTATATGCATGGAATCTTCATATAACCAAGAAGAGCTTTTTTAGGGGGTGTAGAGTAGCAAGCCTCCCCTTGGCACACCCTGGGTAATGCTCAATCTGCTGCGGTATTCAGAATCTAGTGTTTTTTAATCATAGACAAAATCATTCTCTTTTACACACTTCCCAGCAATGCTTGTTTCAGCACTATTTTCAAAGCTTTATTCATTGTGTGCCCGCCTCAGGCACACCTACAGAATTAAAACAATAAAGGCTATTTTCACAAAATTTTATCAATGTACTGCTCTAGGCCTATTAGACTGCCTACTTTTTTCTGTCAAAATTCGAACTTTAAAAGGTAGTATGCCGGAAAGGGTTAAATACACAGAACAGGAAATAGCTCCAAACAAGAGAGTTGCATAAAAAGCTGAGTGGTTTACTTTATTGGTTATGCAGTTGTAAAATTTCAAATAATAATTTAAACTTATGATTAGTTACTTTATGTTGAAATCTTTAATAAAAATTAAAAGTTTAAACAAAATCTAATAATCCAAAAAATACTAAGACATACTTTTGAGATTTAATTTAAAAGGAAATTTAGAGGAAAGTAAGTAGGGAATTTATTATAGATGAATATTGCCTCAGAATTATAGTTTAATGCAACTTCCATGTATTGTAGTTTTACGTAATAAAATGAAAATATGTGTGTTTTTATAGGCACTTTATTAATCCGCCTTCGCATGAAAATGACCCAACTGTATGTAACGAAGGAAGATCTTCCAATACTTTGTATATTTTAATTTTCATGATAGCCCAGATTTTAATAGGCAGTGGGGGCACTCCAATCTTCACTTTAGGAACAACGTATATAGATGACCATGTGAAGAAAGAAAGCTCTTCTATGTATATTGGTAAGCTTTTTTTCTTTTCTTTCCTCCATTTTATAGTTTTATATTTTGGAAACAAATGGATTATTATTCATGATTTGTGCATTGGCATTGTTACTGAAATGATTATTTTCCTTAATTCAGTAATTAAAATTTCACCTTAATTAAAATAAGTTCATTGTAAAGTCGAGTTAAGAAGCAACTTTAAATTTGTGTAGATTTTGAATAAAACTTTGCGAATATTATGGGTATACTATTATTGACATACTTCCTTTTTCAGGAGCAAAACAAATTTTGTCTGTGTCTTTTGATCAGGAGTGTGGCTGTTAACTTAAACTGGCTGTTAAACCCAGGTTCTGAAATGTTTTGATGAACTAGCGAGTTGCCTAAAACAGTTATATATAAAAAAGAGAAAATATGTAATGATTTTAATGAATCCAGCTAATGTAATTTCATGGGTCCAGCTAATAATTAATCATGATTGAAATTAATCATATTGCCTTTAAATCGCTTAATTTGTCAATCAATAACAGAATAAATTTGAATGAAAGATGAAATATCTTACACTTTGCTGAATGATAAAAAATTGGTGTGTGGGAAATGACAATATTTTATATTGAACAGTAGCAATGCATTTCTTTGAGTTCTTTTATTAAATTTAAAATAAAAGTAGGTTACATTTTGCTCAGAAGTGACACATCTCTTTTACATGACTGAATTTTCTGATTAAATTTGAAACATAAAAATTTTATGCTTTGCCAAGTGACACACTCTGTAATCTGAGTTTTTAGTCACAAGTTTCTTAAATTCGCACAGTATGAAATTAAAAAAATTCGAAATTTGGACATCTTGGGGTATATGATCCAGTAGAGGATCATATACCCCAAGATACCCCAAGTGTTCAAAATCTGGTGGCTCTTACAGTGCAATCAAATTTGAAAGACAAGTAAATATACTATGTTTTTCTCAGTGGCAACTTGCATCTTTTATAACGCCGAGTTTTCTGATTAAATTTCAGATATAAATATCTTACCCTTTGCAAAGAGGCAATACAGAGCTTTTAAATCACTGAGTTTTTAATCAAAAGTTCCTTAAATTTTCATAAAATATGAAATGAATAAAAACAAGCTCAAAATTCAGTCTTCAAGATGCACATGCTCAGGTGGAGGACTGTGTGTTCAAAATATGGTAACTGTGCCTGCTGTCATATTTTTACAGTGTGAGAAACATACATGCATACAGATTCTTCATTATTAGTAGTGGAGGTAATCTTTGTGCATAAGTTTGCAGTAGCAGCTGCATTAAAATTTACAATAATTTATTTTAGACTATTTATTACTCCCTTATTCTGAGATATTATATAACCAAGGTTCCACTCATCTTGAACATCTGTTGCTGATTTCCTGCCACATTATTTACAATCAATGTAGTTTTTACTGAATTTCACATGTTGTGGGTATACTTTTGCTACGGTATTAAATGAAACAGTCAAAAATTTTGTAGTCACTGAAAATGCCTAAAGCTAGAATTTGCTTGGAATCATCAAGCTTACTTAAATCGGTAGATTAACCCATGATAACTGTCTCTTCTTTGGCGTATAAAACGCTCTCTCTGTGTACATATATAAAATTCATCAAGTTTGTCATCTTTCTGCAAGCCTTTGATTAATACTTACTTGCACATTTCTGTCAAATTTGTATATAATAAATAGCATGTCATCGCAATAAAATCAGGTTATTTTTATGAATTTATTCTGCTGTCTTTTTCAATAATGAGCAAATTTTAAAAAATCGTGTAACTCCAGAAATGCTGTTACTTATTTTAAAGCATTTTCTGTTCTGCCTACCGTTAACCCCTTCACGACAGGTGTATCATATATGCATCAGCAGTTAATCCTCTTAGGCGATGACATGCTGCTTAACGCAGCTCACTTTGGAGACAGTGTGTTGTTGCAGTAGGCAGTAGTATGATATTTTGCCTTGCTAAACCCAACTTTTAAAAAAAGTTCATTAAAAATTTTTTTTAATCAATTGTTTTGATTTTTTCCGAAATGATATCCAACTGTAATATAATCATAAGAATATCAAGAGATTCTGAAAAAAAATTAATTAAAATCTAAATGCAAAATTAAGTATTTGACTCATCTTGATGAAATGTTGTAAAAAATTTACTTAAATCTATATCCAAGCATACGTAAAATATAGGATCAAATATTACAGCAAAAACGATTCAGAAAGAAGACAGTGTGTAATAATCTAGTCACTTTCATTTCATTAATTAAGAAAAACATTTTCAGATCAAGCTTTTTAATTTCATCCCAGCAGAATAATTAATCCTGGAAATTAAGTACTTTTAGAGGGCTATGTTGATTTTGGATGATGATGGATTCTCACTCATCTTTTGTTCATAGAAATTATTAGTTTCTTCAACTATTATGTTCATTAGAAAATATATATAAAGTGAAAAATCAATCTCATTCACGTAACTTTGAATTAAGTTTACTTCTGCAATTCCCATAAATTCATATGGCATCAGCTACTTAACAGATCGAGTTCATGACAGAGTAGCCAATGTTCTGCTGGATTGTGAAGTGAAAGGCAAACAAATTTCTAGTTCAGTCTCTGATAAAATTTCAATATCAAAACCACTATTCATACTTTAGACATTACACTATTAGTTTCACTTTCTCACTGGGTGCAAAAAACTTACATCTGCTGTCTAAAGAAGATGTAAACTGAATACAAACCCGTGTTCCTAAAATCACAGCTCCACTCCCAATCGTGTTCCTAAAATCACAGCTCCACTCCCAATTGTGGATAGGAGAAAAGCAAAAAACAAATTTGAAGCATCCGAAACTGTTAAATGTTTATATCACGTGAAGCCAACTGGGGCCAGCTGGGTTATGTTTACTGTATATTGTCTGCTCATGTATCTAAACAAATCACCAGAATCCGAAAGTACTTGATGAACACAAGATCAATAATATATGTATGTTCAAATAAACTGTGGTGGGCAGGCAGTGCCATCTAGTTATTAAAAAAAATTCTAAAAGAACCTATATGTTTGAAAGTGCATATATGCCACATCTGTCTGGAAGATCAATGGAAGCAGCAATGCACCATTGCGTCAAACAGCTGCTAGTGACTGATATAACCAATCTGCAGAGTGTTCATCTATATGCTGTGGTGAAGGGTTAACCATTATTAAAACACGGTAGTGGGAAATTTATTTGAAAATATAGCTGTTGATGTATGTTAAAAATGTAAGTAATATGTCAGATTCGCTTTCAAAAATATATATATTTTCTTTCCTTTTAGCATTTACCAGTTTTGATCTTTAGGACATTTTAGAATTAACAGCACCTGCTGCCAATTGAAATCACTCTTCATTCTAAAGAGTATTTGAGTTTATTAAGTGGCTGAGCTTGACAGATGGCAATTTGTATATTACAAACTGTGATATAAATTTTAAACTTTTCAAATAAAATAACTAGCAGTTAATTCATTAATTAATTCAAAAATAATAATTAAAATTTAGTATCAAAATTAATTAATTTCTGAATTTAAAAATTTTTTATAAAAGTATTTTTATAATAACATTCTTGATGAAATTTTATCTCTTATAAGCAACTATCTATCTGTGTTTATTTTTTAGAATTTGCAAGTTTTTTTTTTTTTTAAAGAATTTGCAGTGCTATTCTAGATTTGATGTAGCATGCTATCACTTTTTTCTGTATCCCTTTCACTGCCAGTTTCTCCAGTTCTTTTAACACTTTGTTAGTCAATTTTTGCACTCACCATTTAAATATTGTTCTGAATTGACCCATGTCCTAAATATTAATCGTCATGACTTCCATTATTGATGTTTGAACCATTAAGGTTCAGATTATGAAGCTACTTCTTCATAAAAGCTGTATTTTCAAAAATAGTTTTTAACTGGTTTTAAGAAATTAACCGTTTGCACAATATGCATGCCCTCTTGAATATCTGTTGGTATTCGAGAAGGCATTCACTGATTCCTTTGAAATGCTTGAATTTTCATAAAATTCAATTCTTTTTATCATTTACTGAACATCTTTCTGTAATTACATTTAAAAATTTTTATAATACCCTAAAATAGAAGGTTGAATGTTAGAAGTTGTTTTTTCAGGAAGCACAACTAATGCTTTTCAGAAAGAGATTAGAGGTGCATGTGCTGCACATTTATTTAGCTAATAAAGCCGTTCTTTCAGTTCACTATCCGATTTTAAAAGAAATTCAGTAAAAATATTATTTGTCATCCATGAGTTCTTGTTTCTGTGGAAGTTAGATCTAAATTCTTGGCTCCTTTCAAACATTAAGATTTTCATGTCAATAACCAGTGATGTCTTTCTAATTGTTGAGTCAATATTATGGGCTAATAACACAATAACTTATTCCTTCAGTTTCTCAAACCAACAACTGTTTGAGTTTTAAATATGTATGGGTGTTTTTATAATATTCTGTTAATCAGCCCAGGTAAAACGTTTTGTACAGAATTATCAGCTGTGTGATAATCTGCTTTCTGCTTCTCACCGTGCAATATCTGATAAACAGTGTTGGATTTCACGTTTTCCATTAGTCATAGTTGAGTTGATATAAAAATTCTCTCCTAGCATTTAACAAATTAATAGGAAAGCTCTAGGAGTAGTAGCATTTTTTAGCTTTAAAGCTTGAAACTATTCTAGAAATTCATTTCATCATCTTTTGATTCTCTTTCTTTTTAGTTAGCTCTTCATTAATTATAAGTCCTCATTTAATAAGTAATTTGCTTAATGCTATTTGGGAAATTGCTATAAGTATTGCTCAGTTTTTTTAATAACTATGTGTGAACATAATGTATTGTTCTCAAAAAGAAGAATTTGAATGTGCAAACCTTGAAAGATGGGATAGAAGTTGCATTACCACAGCTTATATGTTGGTATTCAAGAAGGAATCCACTCTGTCCACCCTTTTCAGCATTGCTGGATCATCCTCTTCCCTCCCTGTTCCAAAAACCCTGTTCCAAAAACCTGTAATATATATATGTAAGATATCTAAATATGAAGGGAAGTTTATTACCAAATTAAACTTAATTGGAAAACTTAATTTATGTTTATTACCAAATTAAACTTAATTGGAAAACTTAATTTAGGTCAACCTCCTTTATTGAAGTATTACAGATGCAAATGATAAAGCCATGATTCGCCATTCATTAAATGAACAAACTATGGAAATCTTTGGTAGTAGGATTTTCTGATGTCGAATAATGTCTTTTTACCTATCTGATTTTAATAAGCGCTGAAGATAATTACAGTTTTTTTTATTGATTAGTATATGTTTGTTTTGGTTCTTGGAAATTTGACCATAATAAGGGGCTGAGTTTATTAACTAGCGAGTTTGAGTGGCAGCTACTGTAGGTCATATTTGTACTGTGCTTATGTGTGTAATAATTTAATGTTTTATTGTTAACATGTAATGAAAATAACTCTTATTTAAAAAAATGTTTATTTCTTTTACAATTTTTTTAACTTATTTTTAAATATTTCAGGATGCATGTACAGTATGGTTGCGTTTGGTTTAGTATGTGGCTTTTTACTTGGAGGATATTTGCTGTCCTTTCATGAGGATTATTTATTGTACAATACTGTGCCTCCAAATTTATATCCTGGTCACCCAAGATGGATTGGAGCTTGGTGGGCAGGATTTGTCATATGTGGTATTCTTCTTTTGTTGGTAAGTTTTTGAGTTTTCCTCTTGTACAAAAATTTAAAAAAAAACAAAAATATTTAGAGAAGTCTGTTCAGAAATCTGAAATTGTCTGATCAAACAGAATTTTTCAAACCCTTTAAATTAGAGTTGTATTTTATAGTGAAGGAAGTTGTACATTTTTTAATAGTGCCTAATTAGAAAACTTGTGTAGTAGATGCTTCTTAATGTGATCTCGGTTTATGTTATCATCGGTTATTGTTATTGAATTGCTGAAGTCTTGCCCATTTATATATAGAAACATGGAAAATACTTATTCTGATCAACAATTCAGTTAATATGATCAAAATATTCTAGAAGAAATTTTTTAAAACTGAAGTAAAATTGCCAAGTAAGATCAAAATAGATTATAAAAATTACTAAGTGACAGAGAAATGTCGCCATGTAAGAGAATAAATTACCAAGTAGCTTGATTTTTATTTTAATCAGCCATTTAAAACTGAACAAAAAAAAAAGCAGCCATAGTTTTGATGTAAATTCTGAATAACTGTATCAGTTTTGAGGGCTTCAGACATGAGTCTCTCGTTCTGAAGAGAACAAATTTCTGCACATTTTCCCCTTTTTTCCTTGCTGCTGGGGAGGGAATCCATGAAAACATATACTAAGGTTGCTTTTTTAGCCTAATTTTTTATTTTACATTGACATGGTCTTTTTCAACCAGGGATGCCATGAAGATTAAGGGTCAACGTGGATCTAATGATTTCCAGAAACATTAGGAATACTTCAAAAGTGAACCTTTGCATAATAGTTCCTAAAAAAATGTTTGCCTCTTCCTAATTAAAATGCTGTGATTTCATTGCTATTTTGAAGGGCATTTTTTTCTCATCGTTTAATATTATCATGTGGTTAATGTTATCAAGATTAATTTAGAAGTTAAACAACAAAAATTAGCATTATATTTCTAAATTGAAAATTTAATGCTAATATTTTTGTTGTTTAACTTCTAAATTAATACTTGTTTGGCTTGTTATTTTATCTTAGTTATGAAGATTGTTATGGACAAATGTGATTACATTAAGTAGGACCTACTATATTTAATAAATAGAAAATTTTTTCTTTATCTCTTGTAAATTCTAGCATTTTTCTGAGCAGAAATTGACACTGGCTAGTTTATGTACTTTTTACAATTAATAAAATATGCAGAAAAATTTATTCATTATCAATTTTCTCATATTTTTATTTACTACATATTTCAATTATATTTTCTGTCTTTAGAACGTTTATTCTTTGTGTGCAAAAACAGCAGTTCCTTTGGAATGTATATAAAATATATGTTAAAAAAAAGGGAAGAAAGAAATTTTATATGCTTAAAATTTTAAGTTTCCTCTCTCACTTCCCCCCTTTTTTTTTGTTTGTGGTGCAAGTAAATAGTAATTCCCCACCCCCCAAAAAAATTAAATTGGGATTTTGGATCTTTGTATGCATTTTATTTTTTTTATTTTTTTGCCCAGTTATTCAAGTATAGTAAATTCATACATATGTTAAAGTTTAGTACATCTAGATTTTAACGTATTAGAGTGATCTAAAATATGCTATAGATAATACTTTGTTTTTAAAATATGAAATTAAAAATATATGGGTTTTGAACATTAAAATTCTAAAATTTTCAGAAAAGTGATATATTGGTAACTGTGTTTTTAACACAAACATCTTTTCTTCCCATATTAATTAGACTTAATTTATTTGTAAAGCAGTTTCCACTTTTTTTATTATTATTAAGAATATGGATTTTACAATAGTTGAAGATTAGCAGAAATATTCTAATATTTTAATTCAGCTGCATATTTCTTCAATGTAAAATGTGCAATTATTTTCTTTGATTTAAAAGTGTTTCTATTTATTTATGTATTTAGATGAATGCCAATGTATATACATGGAATTTTATGCCAATTTTTTAAAAATATTCTGAAGTAATACTTAGGTATATATGTATATATTCACTTTTTATTAAATTGCATATTGATGAAATTGGGTTGATGTTATGTTGATATTTTTATGCTCCTGACTCTGACTTTTATCAAAGTCACTAAGCAGAAATTTTATTGAAGATTTTCACCAAATTGAATTTTTTAAACCAGTTGTATAACTGTCTATCATTTTTATATTCACATAATTGTAAAATATGAGTCAAGAATAATATCTAAAATCATATTTTTATTTCAAACTTGTAAATTGCTTTGAAATTTTAAAGGTGGGTATTTAATTTAGAATAATATGTTTATTATTTTTAGGTTTCCATTCCATATTTCGCTTTTCCAAAAGTGCTTCTGAGAGAAAAGCAGCGGTTGCGTTGGGAAGAGAAAGGTGAATATTATAGCACTCGCCGTCTTAAAAGTGAAAGTAACACACTTGAGAGGCAAAATGGACAGGAAATGGTTACATACTCTGAACAAAATTCAAGAGAAAAATCAAAGGAATATGGCAAAGATATTAAAGGTATTATTTTAAGTGGTGATAATGATAAATGTTTTTAAATTTTGAAAATTACGCCATTTTTAATTCCATGAAATTTTGATTTAAATAGAAGTCTGTATTAATTTTCTTAGTAGTCATTATCATTGAAATAGTCTGCAAAAGTGCTGTTTTTGTATTTGGGCACAAGTAAGGTAAGATGGTATTCTTTCATATGAATTATGTGTAATTTTAACCATGCAGATGAAATCTTTTATTATTATATATATTTTTTTAGAGTTGTATATTATTTATATGCAAAAATGAATTCAAGATTTCATTCCTTATATTATGATATCTGTTATTTCTTTAATCTTATGATGGATTGTTTTTCCTATGTAAGTATTTCTAAAAAGAGGTGCATCTGGAATTTGTGATGGCATCCGAGAATGTGTTTTTCTCTTTCTGTACTTTTATGTAGAAATTCTTTTTTTTTTTTTGGGGGGAAAAAAGTGTTTTCTTCAGTGGATTCTCGAATTTAGGAATCTGTTTCATACCACAAAAAAGTTTCTAAAATTCATAGAGTTTACAGGAATAGCATTTAGCAAAAACGAGAGAAGGGGACAAGAAAGAAAAGTGTTTTACACCAACCTGTATATTTGGAGATTCCACAAAATCGCTATTTCAGTTGTTTTTATGCAAGGTTTGCCAATAAAGTAACTAGACAAAAACTTATAAATAAGTATGGATTACTAAACTGAAGATTTTTCTAGTTTGGATTATTAAATTTATCTCCTTCAAAATAATCACAAGAGGAATCTATACAATTTTTCCAATGTTTCAATTAATCGAAACACTATTTATAAGCATTGGAATTAATCATCTGGAAAACATGCATAGCATTTGACTTAATATCCAAGATGTTTCAAATTTCTGTTCTTTCATAGCCATCTTAAGCTTCGAAAAAGGAAAAAAACCGCTGGCAATAATATAGGAGGTGATTTATCACTGCAGTTGAATGTTTAGCATACAGACAGTGCTGTACGAGGCTTTGCATTTTTGTGTAAAAAGAACCATTGCACAGATGATTCATTAATTTTCAGGGACAAATTCATGGTGAATAAGTCCTTTGTAATAAAAAAAAATGCAATCAGCATTTTCTTAGTCTTCGATTTCGATACCTGTACTTTTTTTTAATAGGAGAAGAAAACTCTTTTTCCACTGTATATTTCTGGGTCGTATTGTAGACACCAGGTCTCATCTCTTGCTATAATATACACTTAAGGAAATTGTAGTCCTTTCTCATCATAATCAGCAGATTTTAACACAGTAATCAGCTGAAAAAAGCAAAGAAAAAAAAAAGCTTTAACGATATAAAGAAATGTGCCCCTTTAACTTGAGGATCAGTAATTCCCAGTTTGTTTACACCAATAATCCTATCAAAACCAGAAGCCCAGAACAGAAACTAATGTGGAAACCTTTACTGTTTAGCACCATCTACTGGCATTTAAAAATTCAAATAAATTGTTCTGTTTTCAGGCAATGCTGGGCTGAAGAGATTGATCGGAGCTCTTTCTGTAGAATCGACACTGGGCTCGCAAGAGTGTAATCATTGCATCGTGCTTCTGGGACATTGGTCATAAACGGGTTTAAAGCAAATATATTTTCTGGCGAAACTTTTAAAAAATAAGGAACTCTTGTTTACATTAACATTTTCTGAAAAGTGTGCACAAAGTAGTAATTTTTATTCCATTCAGTAATGGCAGGACTATCTTATTGTTTTCTTCACAAAATCTATGGAAATTCAGGCCATGCTGCAATATAGAATTTTTGTGACCAACTGAAATATTTTCATCTTTGTTATTAAAGAATAGCTAATTCCTCCAGAAGTTTTCCCATCAGGGGCTTCCAAGCATTATTTCCTCAGAAGGTTACCGTCAATGATTTCTATCCATTTTTGTTTCTGTTTGCAGCCAGTCAACTAGTGCTTTCTTCTACATGAAATTCTGCTTTCTGGCAGTATTTTAAAAAATATGCATTTCTGCTGTCACTGACCACAATAACATCTTGTGTTGAGCTTGGATAATTGTAATTGGCGTTTATTTTATTTATTTATTGAATCTATTCTCTTTGGTAATTTGAGCCTTAGCCATGCCATGAACAACCAGTTCTTTAAATTTTTTTTCATACTTTTTGTATATAAATGTGTTTTGTTTTACTTGATATCGTGTGGAATATGAAATTTATCAATAAGAAGAGCAAACATGTAAACAAGAAATTGTTTGGCATACATGAATTAAAATTGTGAATAAGTGCCGTTTGGCATACATGAATTAAAATTGTGAATAAGTGCCAGTGCTTATTACCCGCGCATACAGAACAACATGTTATGTGGTCATTTTTGAAGGGAAACATTCTTTTGTTACAACTGCCTTGAAACCTAAAAAATGTGTTGTAAACTTTTGTAGAGGCAAATTCATGTCCCCTTTCTGACGCAGCTCGGAAGATCAGAAACTTATGAAAATATTATCATTGAACTGCTTTCAGGAAATTTCGTCTTTACCTGTCCAAATTTCATTGTTAGAAGAAAAAGAGAAAAATAAAGAAAAGAACTTGGGTTTATGAAGAGGGTATAATATGTAACTTTAGCTCATAAATTAAAAATAAAATTAGCATTCATTCTGTGGGATACTTTTTGAGACTAGTGCAAAAGATCGTAAAAATGAATATTTTGTAATTTAGAATTTTATGAGAAATATCGCAATGGATGTAGAAGAGTTTCATATAATCATTAAAATAAAATGGATCCTTAAATGTTTTGAAGTAATAAAATGTAATGTTTTTTAAAGCTTGCCACCTGTATTTTGTTATGTGTACATTTTTTTATTAGTATGCTTAGAATTTTTTTCCTTCTCTTTCTCTCTCTACTTTTTTTGGAGGGAAGGGAATCATAAAAATTTATATAGAGGTACACAAAAATAAATATTTTTTCTTGATCTTTTTATACCATTTTTGTAATGCTGTTCATTCCACTCTCATTCTGTTTTATGTTTTCTGATTTTTTCCTTATAAGAATATTCTATATTTACTTTTACTTTCAGAATAATTCAGCCTTAATTTAGTAAATTATATTGATCATTTTAGGCAATCAGTAAAATATGGCTCTTAACTTTATTAATGCTGTTTTTGGTAATTTTTTTTTTCCTTTTAAGCAAATCACGAGAATCTGAATATAAAACTTAAGAAATGCATGTTTTTAAGTTAGGGATGCATTAGAGCATAATTCATTGAATATTTTTGAAACATTTTGCAGTTATGGGAATATATTAAAAGTTCAATTGCTTGCATTGACAACATTGCTTGCATTTAACATGCATTGACAACCTTGATTTTTACTGAAGTCTTGCTTCTTTGTGTTTCAGGTTAAATAAGTTAAATGTTGAGATTAAAGGAAAATTTTTAATATTTTTGAGAGAGCTGGCTTGCAAAATGAATTTTCTGTATTAAGATTACAGCTACAGTTAAGAATGAAAAGTTAGGAATAATTTACGTAAAGGACCAGATTTCAAAATATGCTATATTATAAGTGTGCAGTTTTTTTCTTTTCTTTTTTAAAATTTTACTTCAGTATATTGTGTCTTTTTGTGAGTAAAGGAACAAAAATGCAAGTATTATGCGGATATTCAGTAAAAGTATAGATTATGGATATATGCATTGAATAAATATAGTGATATGTGCAGTGAATATAAATTTATACTCATTTTAATGAATATTTGAAAATTTTTGTTTTATTGGTATAGCTTTTTTAATTATTCAAATTTTACTCTACTCTTGATTTGGAATACTTATGAAATAACCCAGTTATATTATTATCTGAATATTTTATTTTAGATTAATAATTTTAAATTTCCACATAAATGTAAAATATTATGCAAGATTTTTCCTCTTATTTTAGCATGGCTGTGATAGATTTTAATAGGTATTTTTTTGCATAATGTTACTTGTATAATTGTAGTTACGTTAGCATTAAATGTATTAGAGGGTTCTTACGTGTACATTTAAAATATAAGTGTGGAAAGTAATATTTTTCCATTTTTGAATTAGATATTCCTGCTTCAATGTGGCGTCTTTTGAGCAATCCTATTTATGTTGTAACTTGTCTTGGATCATGTATGGAACTTTCTATTGTGAATGGTTTCCTTGTCTTCCTACCCAAGTATCTAGAAACACAATTCAGCATTGGGAAGTCTCAAGCAAGCATTTTTACCGGTATGCATATTTCATTACATTCATAATTCTTGTATTTTATTAAATCCTACTCATGTCTGTGAATGATTTAATGCTGTAATTTTTAAACAATTGTATACCTCATATTGCAAATAACTGTTGGACATCCATAAGACTGTCTTTATTAGAAGTTCAAATGATAAAGTACAATGTGTTGGCCTTGCATTTTGTCTTTATCCTTCAAGAGAGACTTGTGTGTGTTACTCACTGTCTATAAGTATTTATAGATATTTTGTGCCATTCTTGTTATAAGTTTATTTTTGCCTTTTAGTCTGTTTCTAGTTTCATTGAGCAGTTTAGTCTGGCTTGCACTTGCTCTGCCTCAAATGGCTTAAGACCATAGTTTTGAGCCAGCTGAGTAAGTTCATTCTCTCTCATATTCTCAAACCATTTAGTTATGATGTTTACTTTATAAAGGGGCTCATTTTGATGCTGAAAAAATGTTTTAGTTCCAAACTGTTGCTATAGATTATACTGCATTACCTAATACATTTTTTAGCTCTTGGCATTCAAGATTCTGGTCACAAAAACAATAATAGACCAAGGCCAAATGAAGAAAAATTAACTATACAAAATTCTATGCCAGTGACCCAGTGAGGACTCCAAAACTCCAGTAATAAGTGCTTGCCTTAGTAATTGCTATGTTCATACATGTTCTTTTAATCTCCTTAGTATGTGGCTTATTAGTTATTTTGCAAGATGTTCATTGTTCCAGTATCCGCTGGCAATGCACATAATTCTAGTGTTTTTAATGAGCAGCATTCCACGTAGTGATCATTGCGAGCTCTTCTGTGGAATAAAGTGCAAACAACTTTTGATGAATAATGTGAGAGCTGGCATCACTTCCCGAAGCTGTTCAGTTTAAAGTTTGTAGCTACAGTTTCTTACTTAGCATATTGGTTTGATTTCACAACATATTAGCATGAGTGATCTTGATTTGTAATATTTTTAGCTTCCCATACTGGGATTCGGTTTGGTAGCAAAAGCTACCAAATTACTACCAAAGTTACCAAACTCAGACATGTAAAAACATGTCTGAATTTTACAATTATGTCACTCGTTATCACTTGCTGTACCACAACTTGTGTGAATTCTTTACAGATGAAATGACTGAATTAGGGCATGAATATATGCCTATTTGAGCCTCACCCAGACTAAGTCTGTACTTGTATCAATTAAGCAGCTGATGTGTGGATATGATATGAACTGCCTTCGATCATGATATGCATCTATGATGTATAAGTTATTCTTTGGTTCTATTTGCAATGCTGTTGTTAATCACTGTATAGCATATTTTTAAACTCTACAGTTTTAGGGGAAAAGTTCTCAAATTCATTTTAGATTTTATATGCTTTTGTGTAAGATGGTATTCAAGAAATGTACTTTTTCATGTAAATAATCAAATATGTAGCTTTTAACAAAATTTTTACTGCATATTTTTAAGGTGGAATAGCAATACCTGGAGCATGTGTTGGAATTTTTATGGGTGGTTATTTATTAAAACGCTTCCAACTGAAGCCTAAAGGTTAGTATAATTTTTTATCTTTTTTTATATTTTAGAATGTTCAGTGTATTTTTTAAATGATTTTGCAATATATTATGAATAAAATGTTTTTTTGGGGGGGGAGGGGACATGGATGTTTTCAAAATTTTTATTTGCAAAAATTCATATTCAGGCAGCTTGCTTGTGAAATATAAAGATGTATGAATTATGTCTAACTTCTAAGCTGGTTAACTGTAGCTTGAGATATATTCAATATTTTTATTGAAGTAACTTTTGTTAAATAACTTAAGAACTTAAGGTGTAAGAAAAACTTTTCTTTAAATAATTTTTAATGGAGTGCTTAATGTGAGGAATTTGTATATTTCTAACATCAGAAACTGAAATTTCCTCAAACTCAAATGTTTTTGCAATTATCATTTATGCGTGAGAAAAACAATCACTTTTGAAAAATTTTAAATTATGAATGAAATGAATGAATCAATGAAAAAATTTTCATTGTATTCTCAAGTATTAAAACTTGAAGGGGAATGATTCAAAGCAGTTTTTAAAATATAAATAACTATCCAAAAGAGGATTTCTATGACACTAATATTGAAAGCTTTAATTTTAGATATTTAGGCATTATAGTCTAGAAGTATACTAGAGGAATACTGCAAGTTGTGTAATTATATTGTGTGTTATTAGTGTTGTTTTTATTTTGTGGGCCTTGATAAAATATTATGCATGGTGTATTTCATTGTTTGTAATATGTTAAATTGTTAATGTGAGTGAATTTAAAAATGAAACTGAATGAAATTTGTCACCAAGCTTCAGAGTTATAATTTTTGTGGTAGAAAAAAAAAATATGTGTAAGGTTTAGCAACCAATCAGGTCTTACCTCAGGTCTTTCACAACTCAAAACAATACAGTTTTGATGTCAACAAGCATTGAGATTATAGGCTCAGTGAACTTAAGGGTACAAATGGTGATATGATGTTAATAGCTGATCCTCGTCCTCTCTGTACGACTGCACCATGGGAATAGTGTCTTCCCTCAGTGAATCTGCAGTGGTTCAATGCACCATCAGCACTGCCACCATCTTAATGACTTTTCTTTATGCTCTCTTTCTCTTTTTTTTTCTTGAAATTTTAGAAGCTGCAATTATGCCATATGTATGCAATTTCTACTTAGTGTTTATGTACTTGTGTGCTGTTATTTAAAATTTTAAACTAAGATGTATAATATAATGTTATCCTTTTTTTACTTCCTTGTACGAAGTAAAGGAAGTATTGAAATCACAAAAAATTTCGGGTATCATATTTCAACAAAAACAGCCATTTTGAGTGCTCTCGAATCCATTTATGATTTTTTTTTGCATGATATATATGTACAGACAGAATAGATTGTAAAATGGATTCAAAGTGGATGCAGAAGAATTTTTTTTGCGATATCATGTCGCTGCATACGTATGTATATATTTCACATAAATCAAACAAGTAGCCATAGAATGTAAAAATTTTGTATATGGAACTGCTATAACATCTGGTTATGCACCTCGCTTTTTCGTCGCAATCGGCTTCATCAAACATATATGTTTGTATACATGTAAAAATACATGTTTATATTCCCAACCTACTACCTGGCTTGGTGAGCTCGGTATTTTTGTTCTTATATGTTGGTAAATTATACATTTTTTGCTTTAAAGGTGGTTGAATTATGTTGTTCTTATGTTTCGGTTAAGATTTTTGTGCCTTTAGTTAATCTGCATGCAGTAATTATAGAATTATCAACAATTTAAAAGTGGTGCTAAGCCTAGTGAGACCACCATTTGTTTACATTTAAAGCACTGAGTAAAATACTGAATTAACTGTATTTGGTGTTTTAAGTTTTTCTGTATTTTATGATTTTTAATGAAGTTGTTTTTGAGTTTTTGTGTATTTTTGTTTAAATAAAGGGCAGCCAAAAAAAAAAGTGTATAATTTAATAGCCGTTCAAGGAAGTCATGTGGTGTTCAAATGAGATATATTTGATTTTAATATTGAAGATCTAGGAATGCTAAAATGAAATGAAAATGGCAATTTCTTCTTCACTTTATGCAGTTTTGCCTTGCAAGAGTATTTAAATAACACACTACTTTTGTAAAATAGGGAAATCTGTGTTGTCAGTAATTTGCTTATGATGTTCAAAATCCGGAATCATTATAATTTCTGCTATCTCGCATTTTAAAAACTTCTGGATTGAGATCACTACTTAAAATTTGTACCTGAAGATGACATGTAGTTATTTATCACGTCGTCATTTGTGATATTGCATGTAAGTATTGTGAATTTAAAAATAAGAAATAGTTGTGTTTGAAATAACAAAGCATTTAGGACTGTAAGGAATCATATTTACAAAAAGAGTTCAATGTTAAAATTTATTTTGTTTTGCTAAACATTTCTTTCAACATAGATTGTTTAAGCAGCTTCATTTTTTGTATTAATATCTTTAGCTTGACATATTTTCTTTTTTAGGACAAAATTCCATATGTAATTCCCATTTCAAGAACTTCCACTAAATAGTAAACTGAAATCTCCTCATTCCCAACAGCATCTTTTTTAATCATCTTTATTATCAGTGGCAGAATTTTTTGGATATTAAGCTATACTACTAATTTTGATGTCTCTTAATTTGTTAATTCACTTAAACTGGGGCATTTTTCACCATAATGAAGACTTCATTTTATGATCATTATTTAGAATTTCATCGTCTGTTCCATTAATGGGAAAATTTTGCACATCCTTCAAGTTCTATCATTTGGTATTACCCCTCCTTATTTTGTGGTATTTCATTAGCAGCAGGTGTTAGTGGTTTGAATTAGCTTCTTTCCTGATGTATCCTAATGACATATTTATCATGTTATTTCATGAAATCATAATTCTCCTTCCCTAAGAAAATAAATTTTTATGATTTGGGATTTTCCAACAAATGAACAAATGACTATCCTTTACCTTCAGGAAAGAGGTATTCTGTTCTGCACAATGAAAGATTTTGTTTGGAAACCCACTTCATGGAAATAAAATGTGACTTGAAGCCAAAACAGCAACATTTTCTGGATTTAAAACCATATTACACGTTTTGCTGACCATTGATAGATTACTTTAGCACTGTCACTGCAGAAGACCAATTATATCTTGATTTAACATTTCTTCACATGTTACTTAATCAGATACTCTAATATTGTAAAGCTTTCAAATTCATTAATGAAGTATTTTTCCATAATATTAAACCATTTTGATTAAATTTTGTACTTTTATAGGTCTTATTTCAGTTGAATTGTGCCTTGATGAAGAAAAGATTAATAAATAATTAATGCAGTTTTTCTGTTTCAGAAATTTTAATTGCATGTTATAAAATTAGAAGTATGTTTATTTCAAAGTAGCATCCAAATATCTTATATTCTGTTCATAAAACAGTTTTATAATGTGTGCAATTTTATTTCAGGTGCAATACAGTTTGTTTTATTTTTTAATATTGTGTGTATGGGCTTATATACTCTTCTGTACTTCCTTGGATGTGACAACATTCGAATGGCTGGTGCAACACTTCCATATTTTAATAAGTATGTATTATTTCACAAATGCCAATGTTACTAATTATGTTACTGACTTAATTCTTTACATCACTAAAGATTCAATGCACTTAAAAATTTAATATAATTAAAAGTTCTTTTTCTTTCAATTTTTGTAATCGGTTTCTTAGATGATGCCCCTAAAGCACTATTTTTTAAATTCAAATATGCAGTAAAATGACGAGTGAAAAAAATTACTGAAAGCAGTACTGACTGCATACCACATGATTATCAGTGTTTTCAAACTCTGGGTAGGCTGTATATACTTAACCTGCCATGTAGTACATAGTTTGGAAACATTTATGGGGACAATAGATTAAATAAATGTCAATTAATTTGTTTCAAAATATATTTTACTTTAGTTTCTTGCATCCATGAAAAATTTGATACCTTCTGTATGGTGCTTGCTATAATCTGGTCTTGGTGATGCTAGCATTCTAAATGGTTGCTTGTGATGAACTGAAATAATACATTGGAATCCTGGCACATGCTATTGAGATCAAACTTAGTACCAAACTTGAACAGTTTTAGTCAAATTAGAACTGTACTATAAATTTGTTATTTATGTTTAGTTATTTAATCTTTATGTTTTGATAATGTGATAAAGCAGGTTTTCTTTTGAATGTTTGTTTAAGACACTGTTTATTTAAGTGAATTTTACATAATATTAAGGAATATTTGAGTTTTGGAAACATTAATTGCATTGGATATAATTATGGTATAATTTAGTAAGCTTAATAAAACTTTGTCAAAGTGTTAATCATCTTATTCCTGGTAGATGACATTTTCTTTCAGCGGTAACAGATTAAAATAAGTTAAAGCTAAAACTTACAGATTATAGCTAGTGGAATTTTTACTTATTTTGCAGTACTTATCATTGTTTGGTAATGAAGATTATTTGTATGATTTTGTGATTATAATAATAAAGTGGAATTTATGAATAAATTTCTTTTTACAGTACACTGAATGCTGACTTGGAGCCTTTCCAAGTTAATTTAACAGCTGATTGCAATATGGGTTGCCGCTGTAGTCCAAATGAAATTGAGCCTGTATGTGGGAGTAATGGAATAACATATTTTTCTCCATGCCATGCAGGTTGTAAAGCTGAAGGTGACCATAAATTAAATGTAAGTACTTTTTGACTATTTTTTTTAAATTATAATTAGCAAGTTAGCTATTATTGCTTACTGTAGCTGATTTCTTTTAAAATTTTTCTGGATATTCAATAATGCACATTAAAAAAAAATAAGTTTTGCCCTACTACTGAATTTTTTCCCTGGCAGAGAACTATATCATTCCAATATATAATGATGCTAGAAACATCTGTAGAAGTCTTCTAAAAATTTTGGAACATTATATACATTGCATTGTGACTGCACTACTAAATAATTGTCATCTATGTCTTTGGCAAGTATTGCTACTGTAACTTTGTATTGTTCCACATTGGTGATTCAAAAACTTTACATTATATGAAAGAAGAATGACTTTCATAGTCTGTGGTGTTCTTTCTGTTCATTTTAACAGTTTATTTAAGTTCAATGCACTGTCCCACATGTACCTCACATTATAGGTGATAGTGACTTTTTGACACCAGTAAGTCACCAGTGCTTAGCTGCTTTAATGAGCACTGGTATCCTTCAGTTTAATTTTATCTAAATTTGCTCATCAGTGACATTTAAGTTAATCTTAAGTGACCATCTATCTGTCAATCACTGAGACCAAAATTCATTTGCTCATAAAACACATAATTTGTCCAGATTTTAAATACTTACAAAATAAATATCGTCTTTAATATAGTAAAATTTGTTTTTCAGGGTGGAGGAGTAGTTAACTGCATTTTCATATTATGTATGTTTTCATTAAAAATGTTATATTTCTTCTTAAACTGAATATCTGATATAAATTTTTAATTTGAAAAAAAACCACGGTTATAAGCTTAGCAAAAACTGAATATAAAATATTTTTCGTAAAAGCAGGAAGCATTTTAATGTACACTTAAGTGCATTGCTTACAAAATCCAAAAAAGTTCTGTTTTAACTCTTAAGTTTTAAAATTTTAGCAGAATGTGTCCTTATAATGAAATTTTTGAACAAGTATGTGGTAAGACATCAAGGCGAGCAATCATTCTTCACTTTTTATTCTGGCCATAGATCAGACTTTTTAGAGAAGGAAAATCATGACTTTCTTCACACTTATAAATACTAAAATTCTGGGAAAGACAATGAATTACCCAACCAAGCCCAAATAGATAATAAAACAAACTACTGAATTAAAACTGTATATTGTAATAGCTTTATAAACATTTTCAAGATATTAGATATGTGCTTTGGCATAGTGTTTGTTGTGACTTATCTCATTTGTCTGACGGTAACATCTGATCAAATTCACAAATTTATCATGGCAAGGCCTTGGGCACTTTATAGGTGATAGTACAAATTGGTCTAACTCGATCCCAGTTTTGAAGAGGAATCTTTATGAAATGGAATTCTAGGTTTCCCTCTCCTCTTCTGCCAAAACTCTAAAGAGGTCATTTGGCTTGATAGTATTTGAAAATTTCCCTCATGCTACAATGACACTATAACGTAAGTAAGAATGACATTTGATTAGGTGTATTTTGAGATGAACTACATTCCTTTTACAAACCAAATATGAATTCTAAGTGATCTTTTACTATATTCAGTTTAACTTGAAACCACATAAATCAAGAATTAGGTATATTACTAATTAATTTTCAAAATTATTTTTAATTGTAAAATTGTCTTAAAAATGGTGATAGATTTTTAAAATTAAATACTTCAACACTTTCATGTTTTATTTAGAGTTACTCCAATTGTGCCTGTATATTAGCTAATACAACTAGAGGCCATGAAGTGCTGGCATTTCCTCTTGCAACAACTGGCCCATGTCCTAATGTTTGTCATGTTATCATTCCTTTTATGATTCTACTCTTCATCATGACTCTTGTTGTGTCTATAACACATATGCCCTTGTTAATGATAACTCTCAGGTAGGTTTTTGTTTGTTTAAATATGTAATAATTTTGCTCTGTGTTTGAGGTTAGTACATTACTGTACATTTTTGATACCTTGAAAAATGTGATAAATCTCAAACTTTTCAAAAAACATTGTTACTTTGAAATCTTTCATCTGTAAAATGAGTATCATAATTTGTCTTATACTACTTGTATTATTCAATTTAAATGTAAATTATTTTAGTTTAATTAAAAAAATTTCTAATATTTATTTCATTATTCTTCTAAAATTATATATGGTTGATTTTTTTATATGGAATATTCTCAGTGATAAAAAATTTAAATCTCTTTATTGAAGTAATTCTTTGTGATTTATTTTGTGGCAGTGATTTTGGATATAGTTCAGGTGTTACAGAATTTTCTGGAGAAAGTACCCTAAACTTTTCAAATTTACCATTTTCAATTTTGAAAGGGAATTAGAATAAATGTACTCTTTAACCTTTATTTAATACTTGTTTCCATTGGTACTGAGCAAAGCATATAGAATCAGCATCAAATAATCTAATTTAGCAGTGGATGTTCTTAATTTAATGAGAATGTTTCATGAAAATTGTAAACTCATTCTGTTTTAAGATTATGCTAAAATATGAAATATAGTAGAATTCTGATAATCTGCAAATGCTTGTAATCTGCAAATAATTTTAGGGTGTAAACAAACAAAATTTAAGTTATGAGAAAATTCAACATGTTGAAAATTCATTGACGATTTTTATTACCTATATATATGCAAGTCAATTCTTGCTACTTATATATTATCTTGTTGACCATGAAAGATGGCTATCATCAATAGCCAATAGATGTTTAAGTCAGTGGAGATCACAGCAAAGTTGCACCGATTTTTCCTGTGTAATTCTGAAGAAATTGATGAATAAACAGTCAGTATTCAACTGATTTTTTTTCTGCACTTCAAAACAATTTTTTTTTGTCTATATTTACTATTTTTTAGCTTTCTGATTTTACCAGAAGCTCTATTTAGAATGCTCTGAGTACAAACTTCCCACAACTAATTATTCCACATACTCAACAAGCGATATAATGTCAATTAATACACACTTTTTTTGATAGTAGGATACCATAACTTTGAAAATGATGTACTGCTTCCTGTTCTGTTGAAAGCAGGTCTTAAATTTTAATCTCCCCCCTCCCAAAAAATGCAAGAAAAAAGTATGGGGGGAATGTTAGGAGGAATGAGTGCAAGAGTGGATCGGTAACCTGTGATGCTCAGCAAGAGCATAAAATACCTTAAGAAACCCTCTGGTGCGATATTAAAATTTGAATCCTTTCTGGTTTTCTTTCTCTATCGCTTTTTTTTCAAGCCTTTGCCGTCAGGAAATGTTTTCCATCATAAAGTGAAATTTATTGAATTATTAAACCTTAGTGTGTAGATTCCATTTTCTACCCTATAATTTTCTGCGTAATTTTTCCTGTTAAATTTTATTTAATCTGGATTGTCTTAATCTATTGTAGGCATTTTTAGAACAATTTAGGAAGATTCAACCATAGGTAATTATTTATGTGCTTTTACATCAGTGTACACAGCAGTGTGAAAAGTAATTATTATTATTATTTTATGTTCCTTGTAGGTAAAAGGCTGTGATAAATAAAAGCTTTCTTTCCTTACTCAGGATTTCGGTGTAAAAGTATAGCAAAATTATAAAATAAACTTAGCCAAAAAGCCCAAAATTTAAACTAAATAAGTATTAATATATTTTACATCAGAATCGTATTTTAAATAGTTCAGTAACATGAATCATGTTTCATAAAAGTAAATTTCAGCTAAGGCATTGCTCTGCAGCCTTAAAAACTTCCCAGGAACTCACAGTTTTCAGTCAAGAATCTTCCGTTTTTTCACATTTCAAGGTTGACAGCTATATGTAAGATAATCATGCTTTTTCATGCTCAGAATGAAATCTGAAGCGAAAATGTTATGAGAATATGAGAACTTGAATAATTAAAAATGAATAAAACTGTCATAATAAATTAATGTTATTAACTAGAAAACTGTACTTCAGTTCTTAAATAATATGTATTGCAATATAGCAAATATTTTAACGTAGTTTAAAAGTGCAAATTTTGAATTTTATTTATAAATTGTCATTGATTCTATATAATCAAATATCTGGAAGAAAATGGGTTAATGTTTTCTTACTATTTGGAAGCATTTAGTAATACCTTACCCAGCAATGAAAATGCGACACCAAGAAGGTGTGGCCAGAAAGTGATGAAGCTTGGCAAACAGAGAGAAACAGCAATGAACAATAAGTGATCTTTATTTCGAAATTATATGTATAATATAGAGAGAGAACAGCATCGGCTCAGTAGGTCGCTGATGGAGGACGGGGACGCCTGATACCTAACAGAGGTAAATAGGCATGTGTCCCGTGTGCTTCACTAACCAGAAACTACTTCCTTGGTCCTCAAGAGTTTGTTAGGATCTTAACAAGAGCATTTACATGGCCAGATAAGGGCAAATTGCATTTGTTTTACTGTGTTGACATTTGCTATTGCTATTTGGTATGGTAATCATGCATATTCAAATAAAAATACAAATACGACTAAAAATACAAATACAAAATACAGTTACAAAATAATAGAATTAAAATGCAAGTTCACAGGTTAAAAAAATTTAAGTATTATGCATATACAGAAGAGGAAACAAACATATGTTGGAAACATTTGACATTTGACTGCAGGCTCAGTAGATTGTAGGACCACATTGGATGACGATACATAAAGTAACATGTTTAGGTGAGTCAGTGAGACTATGCATGGTGTCCTGAGGAATGGCTCTGCATTGTCTGTCAACCATTTGCCACAGTTCGTCTTCTGAATGTAGCAATGGTAGGGTCTTCAAATTGCATCTCATCACATCCCAAATGTGTTCGATTGGTGAGAGATCAGGAGAGAACTGTGGCCAAGGAAGCATCTGTACACCTTGCAGAGCTGGTTGGCTGATGCGAGCAGTGTGTGGTCAGGTGTTATCTTGCTGATAAAGGGCATTGGGCATTCCCTGAAGGTAGGGAAGTGTCACTGGCCGTAGCACATCATCCACATATCGTTGGGCCATTATAGTGCCTTGAATACGAACTAGAGGTAACCTGGAATTATACACAATTGCGCCCCAAACCGTGATGTTGCATCCTACAATTGCTATGCTGGACCTGTCTCCACATCAACGCCACTCATATACACGATGACTCTCGCTGGAGAAACAGGAGTGTGACTTATCTGAGAATACTACCCTGTGCCATTCCATCATCCACATCGCTCGAGCCCGATAGCGTTGCAGACATTGGCATCTATGATGTTGGATCAATGGCAGTCTTCTTAGTGGATGTTACGAGTGCAGGCCACTAACAAACAGTCAACAGCAAATGGTTCCGGTCAATTTTGGAGCATCCAGGGTGTCTTGAACATGCTGCAGAATGAAGCTAGAAGTGGCTTGTGGATGCAGCACTGTTTGTCGGCAGATGCATTGATCTACTCATGCTAACGTCACTCTAGATGCACAGGCACCTCTTGAACTTGGCACATACATAGCCTTGTTCCAACCATTATCGCCTCAGTCGATGCACTGTGGACGCGTTCAGATGTGTGTCAGCTGAAATTTGCCATATGGACCGATCTGCCTTTCTCATTCGAATCACCACTTCCCTCAGAAAATTGTCTGTCTGCTGGAACTGCCTCTGTTGACAATGGCCTGGCTATTAAAGGCATCCTCTGAGACAAGATCAAATTGTCTACGATGGTTTTCCTAGCAGAAATAATGGAACGGAAATTGAACATTCTGCATGTTCCTTCCCTTATATGTTCTTCAGCGTGCATTAGAGAGTTGGGCATTTCACATCATTTGCATAACTTGGTGACATGCGTCTATCCTGAAATTTGCTTAATTTTTGAGCCACTCCTTGTTGTCACATTTTCAATATTGGGTTAGTGTATATAAAGCTTTATTAATTATGTTGTCATAAAAACTGTTTTATGTTATAATTTTTAAGTTGCTAAGTGTTAAAATTATGTATTGGAGCAAAATCTATTTATGAGTTGTTAAGTAGACACAAAAATTATTTTATTGGTATATTTTGAAATATAGTATTTTATTTACAGGTCTGTTGATGAAGAAGAAAGAGCATTTGCCTTAGGAATGCAATTTGTTATCTTTCGTCTGTTTGGTTAGTAGATATAATGAATTATCAAATTAATTAGAATTTAAAATTTAGCAAAGAGCTTTGAATAAAATATGCTCCTCAATAAAATAAGTCCTTTTTTGAAGCAGGTATGAATTTCGCATTTTGAAAGTTCATTCAATGGCATTTACAATAATTCCATAAAATGATAATTTCTAGGCATTTGTTATTGCATAGTTCTTTTTCACTTGTTCATTAATCCTCTTTTAAATGGCAAATGTATGATTGTTTGAAATTAGTGAATATTTTTCATATTTGCTTCAGGATTTCAAAATAAACCCCAAAATTTTTGCACAAATAATGTAGATCTAATTTACTGTAGCTCTTAAATGTAAATTTTATACTATTGATAACATTACTTTCCATTTTCAAGCTTTTCCTCTTAAAGTAACTTTTTTGGCTGTTTCTATTTGATTTAATTCTGCTGAATCCAAATATGTCATTTATTTTTCTGCATCACTGATTAATTTCATAGGATTTCAAAGAATTAAACTCTGCTGTGCCAGGAAATCTCTCTTAGAATCCCAAACCCTTTAAGCCACAGACAGTTGTTTAATAAATAGTTTGATAATACCCATCATTGACAAGCCTGATGCAAAGTAATCTTCTGTTCTATATTAATGCAATTATTATCTTAAGGGAATCAAAATTCCCCCCCCCCAAAAAAAGCTCAATATTTGTTTAATTTTGAGTTAACACTCTGAATAACAATTTATTGAAGAAGCAATAAGAATCAGCATAATATTCATAAATTTGCAGTACTAGTTTCGAAGGTTTACGTGTATAAACTTCTTCAGCTGCAGAATTGCAAATACAGAATCGAAGGCAGTCATAAGAATGGTAAGAAGGAAGTCAAACTAACTAGTGCCCATCTATTAATAAAAAATGAAAACAACTGTGAAATTATTACTTTAAAAGCTGATGGTAAAGACAGATCAGAATTGGGATTGCTAGCTAGAACTGAAAGATTTTTATGAATATGAAATGTCTGTACAAAATCTAATTAGCCAACAAAAGATGTTTTTTGAATAATTTTGGCTGCAAGAAAATGGAAAATATGATTTTCTTACCAACAGTGTTGGGCAGTAGAAGAAGGAACACATGGTAAGGGAAAAAATACATAAATCCTCTGTTGTCCAATCTTTTGTCTTCAGATTGCAAAGTTAAGCCTTTGAAACTAATCTTGCAAACTCATGAATATTATTCTGATTCTTGTTGCTTTAACTCCTCCAGTAATTTCTTTTAGTGTCAGTTATTATGCTGCTTCATTTTTAATACTAATACTTACTAGTTACGATGTTCATTGTTCAAGTTCTGTAACTGCTATGTCTAGATTTTCCACTAAGTTGTCAATTGAAATCTTTTAATTCTCAGAAACTTCTTTATTGCTTTCTTTACTATCATAACAATATGTTTAGATTTAAAACCATACTTCTGGTTTTCTTGTCTGTTATTTGACTGATGATTGAGGCATTATCATTGCAATGGAAAACTTCTATTATGTCATCTTCATTTATTATCACTTCTGCATATTTTTTCACAAATTCCATGCATGAACTTTAGTTGGGTAAAAAATCACTTTTAGGGTACATCTGCTTTATGTAACTATATCTGTAACATTATATTCTGCACTCACGTTTGTGAAAACTGCAACACCATGAAGGACTTACGCGAGTGAGCTGAAATTTTCAGGAAATGCAAAGTAGCGCATGATATGCAAATGATTAGAATTGCAAATCCGTAGCGCATGCGTATGCTGAGCAGCGCCCTCTGAACGGCTGATGGATTCGAATAAATAGACGGCTGTAGCGAGGCATGTATGGTTATCGGTGGTTATCTGCTAGTGGTAAACGTTAACTCAATCTGTACTTATGCCTCGTCGACGAAAGAGAGCGAGATTTGAACAACTTACAGAGTTTGAACGAGGGAGAATCATCGGCCTTCGTGAAGCTGGATTGTCGTATCGTGCAGTAGCCTCTCGTGTGCAGCGTAACAGCAGCACAGTGATGCGCGTTTGGAAGCAGTGGACGGACGAGTGTCGGACAACTCGGAAATCCGGGAGTGGACCCCGAAATGTGACGTCAGCTCGCGATGATAGACACCTGGTCCGCATGGCGCGGACGGACCGTACAGCTTCCTCTAGACAATTGGCAGCACTGTGGTCAATAGCTACAGGTGTTTCATTGTGTGCTTCATCAATTCGTAGACGTCTGCTGCAGTGTGGACTGCGCGCACGGACTCCTTTATACAGGATCCCCCTAACGCACGACCATCGCCGCCTGCGGCTACAATGGGCCAATCAGCATAGAGACTGGCGTGCTGATTGGCAGCATGTCGTGTTTTCTGACGAATCCCGCTTTAATTTGTGGTACCATGATGGCCGCATTCGTGTCAGACGCTATGCCGGTGAACGCCACCTTCCGGAGTGCATTATCGAACGCCACAGTGGACGAACACCCGGAGTTATGGTCTGGGGCGCCATAGCATATCATAGACGATCTCAATTGCTACGAATTGTGGGCAATCTGAACAGCAACCGGTATATCCGTGAAGTTCTACAGCCCGAAGCTGTTCCCTTCCTTCAAAGCTTGCCAGGCGCTGTATTTCAACAGGACAATGCCCGCCCTCATACTGCTCGGATTGTTAAATCCTTCTTTGCAGCGCAGCAGGTACAGCTTCTTCCTTGGCCTGCGTGTTCCCCGGATATGTCGCCAATTGAACATGTGTGGGATGTCATTGGTCGGCGTCTTGCTCGTGATCCTCGTCCTGTTGCGTCTGCAGACGAACTTTGGGTACGCGTACAAACGATATGGAATGCTCTTCCTCAGTCAGACATTCAAACTTTGTTTGACTCCATGCCACGTCGTGTAGCAGCACTTATTGCGGCGCGTGGTGGCCACACAAAATACTGATTCTGATCTCTTGTTCTTGTTTGTTTGCTTTGAACATTTAATCATTTATTTGTACCACTACCACTCAACTGTGTATTAAATTGCATTCAATTATGACGATTCCTTCTTGGTGTTGCGATTTTCACAAACGTGAGTGTATTATTGTTATCTGTTATTGTTATTAATTCATTATTGTTATCTGTAACATTATATTCTTCATTCCTAGACTTCTCAAGGGAAAAAAAATTTAAACTTGCTAATGGTCCGAAGATCCAGATATTAGATCATTCTGCATATTCAATGTCTGGACTTCAGAATTTATGCAATAATATGAAGAGTATCAGAGATTCTATTGATGGCTTTGTACTTTGAAGTAGAGCCCGACATAGTTGTTAGTTTCTTTCATGTGTACAGCATAAGCTGATATTGGAAAGTGAAACTGCCTTTAAATTTATTTTGGATGTGTTGATGAAAAAATCTAGTTTTCAAAGTTTGATAACTGTTTAACTTCAGTCATTAATCTTTGATCATAATGAAAATAGTATTTTTGTTCATGGTTATTGAAACAGCAGTGTATTATATATTTCTTTCTTTTACATGTATACTGCTTATAAAACTGTTTATATAGCAGATTTTTAACTGACCCATGATAAAATATTTGCTTCAATAGAAGTGTTTTTCTGCTTAAAATTGCGATTTTCTGTCAGAAAAATAGGTTCAGCACTTTTTGGGCTTGTTTTAAGGTAAATAGGCTTTAAATTCTGTGGAATGTTTAGCAATTTCATATTGTCTTTACCTGCAGAATGGTGTAATTTTAGTATTTTCCAGTTTCTAACAATCAAGTTTAATTGAATTAATGCTGTGAAGTAATAATGCGTATTTGATATCCTGTAGACTCAAAATGTTCTTTTTTGAATAAAATTTATTTAATTTTATATGATTCTTAAATATTAATTCAGTTTCTGTTTGAATTTTTTCCATGTCATGAATATTTTTCTGTCTTCGATTCAGGTTATATACCATCTCCTATTATGTTTGGAAATGTTATTGATTCAACATGCATTTTATGGAAAGCTCATTGTGGGCGACCTGGAGGTTTTTGCCTCATGTACAATATAGAACATTTCAGACTAAAGTAAGTTGCTCAATTTTTTTTTCTCTATGTAGTCATTAAAATTACTGTAATATGTGTACACACACTAAAAAGCCATTGTAGAGAAATGAATGTACTTGATCAACACTTGCAATGTACCACCACAGGCCAAGTGATTAAGAGCACTAAGTACTAGTATTTCAAGCCCAAGTGAATGAACTCAGTATTATTGTAATTTAAAAATACTTAATATTGTTGCTTTCATTTGAAATTTTAACAACTTATGCAGAAAATTTTCAACTTTCTATTGAACTTACTTTTATGAATTTACGTGAAGTATGTCTGGAGTTATGCTCAGTTAGGTGTCATCAGAATTGGATAATTTCTTGTTAGCTTAAAAAATCAATTTTTTAAGCTACTTTTCCTTTAAGTTGACCTTACTTCCTATTTGAGGAATGAAAATTTTTTCTCTCTGACTTTGCGGGAGTGTGTTATCTGCTTGGGTTAAAACGGGGTGTACACTTGCAAGAGCCTTTTTTTTTTTTTTTTTAGGCTCTTTGGTAAAGGTCTGTGTTCTCCATGAGCTTGTGAGCTCAGAGTTTGTAATATGGAAGATTATACTCAATTCTACATTATAATTCCAACTTTCTGCCAGTCCTCAATGAAAATTATATCCGGGAAACAAATTTGACTATTCGGGAATTTTTTTTAATTACTAAGGATGCCATTATAAATCTGTCTGCTACTCGAAAAATGAAATTCTTCAGGATGACCAAATTGTTCGCCCCGAGATTGGATGCCATCGAGATGGCCTTGCAATGGATGTATTCGAGATGGCCTTGCAGTGGATCAGTGTCTCCATTGCTGTTCAATAATGTTGAGACCTGTTTAACGTGGAGCCCTTATCAGTGGAGTATCCTAATAATCGGGACTTAAGTCTTTCTGGAAGAGACTGGTAACTGTTTCCATCTGCTTGTTTACGTGTGTTGTGACAGACTTCTGATATGGCCTACAACAAGAATTCCAGTGGTCTTTGAATAAGTTTTTCTTTCTCTATTATTTTTGTATAATAGTTCACTCAAATAGTCTCCTAATGTTCTCACAGTAAGTTTAATAACGATTGTATAGTTAGTTATTGAAAGTCTACTTCTAGCCATAGTTATGTGGTGTTGAATAATTAGTTTTTTTTTTTTTTTTTTTTTTATTTTTTTTTTTTTTGTCCAGAAGCGAGAACGTAATAGTTCTTCTTTCCTTTCCTCGTGCTAAGGGGACCAGGTTTAACCCAAGTTTTTAATAGAATGTGATTAAGAATGTAACTGCTTATTGAGGAAATTATCCAGTTTGGTATTTATATGACCAGGGGGATTGTGAGCAATGAAATTTGATGTAAAAGTGCAATGATTTTTATTTGTTGACAATAGTGCAAGAGATATTTTATTCTCATATCAGTTAGTATAACAGCAATATTTTTTCCCCTGTTAATGTTATCCGAGGCAAATATATATATCAATACTATTTTTATATAACTAATTTTCATATGGAATTTATATAACAATATATAATATTATAATATGTTTGGTTTGTTGAGTAACATCAACCCTGTAATCTTAAGGATAATAGTTTAGTAAATAGAAGTTACTACTTAAGTAGTTATTTGTTACAGTTGATTGCATGATGTGTTAAAGTTAGTTGAAGTTTAAATGATTATTACATGGAAGAATTCTGTTGCCTAATATGTTTATTTCCTACCTCCTGGAAATGAAAGAAACATTTTCATTGCTAACTAATAATAAATAGCTCAGATTTAAAATTACAGCAGTATTTGTTTCCTATGTCACCTTAGCTCTTATGTTTTTTTTTCAATATAATACACAACACAATCTCAATTAATTTTTATTTGGAATTTTATGAAATGATTTGTTTTATTTGCTGTCTACCCAGTTATTATTTAAATGGGTGAAAGGTTCTATTCTGGCTTTGGAATTCATTAACTTTGAAGCTTAATTGCCACCTTGATAATATAGTTGTTAACTGTTTATTTGTAAAGGCCAATTCCAAGAGAGAACACATCTGCTATCTAAAACAGTGTGTACTATGGACTGCTGTTTGCTCTTGTATTGGGTGTGCATCAAAAGATATGCGAGGAAATGCAGATAATTAATTATTGTTCTCACCTTATTGGTGCTGTAACATTGTTTCACAGCCCATAGTACCCATAATCTTTCTTTATTTGGACTGAGTAATTGTGGATCCAGTACTATCTGCATTCGATTGATGACAGGGTATGAAATAGGCACAAGGTTATCAGTACTGCATCATGGATGGCAAGTAAAAAATCAATTTGTCTAACTAATCGTCACTGTGCAAATGGTTTATCATGTGTACATCATTTTCCAGTGAAGGTATAAAGAAAAACATGAACCATTCATGACAGTTGTCAGATTTCAGAGTGTTATTTTACCTAAATTTACCAGTTCATATGAGCTGCTGCTTAATGATGCAATATTCTATCCAGATTTCCAGGATCATGACTGTGAGTTTTGTTCTATAGTTTGGCTCCCATATTTCTCTGGATGTGAGCGCAATAATATATGTGTAGCTGGTAAAAAAAAATTGAATTGGAAGGGAAGTATACTGTTGGAAAATTTTAAATTGGGCAAAAAAGCAATATGAATTCTGAGAGTGCTGTTTGAGAGCAAGGTTTTGAAAAATATTGATTTCAAAGGCTATCAGAAATAAGTCTCATCTTTTTCAGAAGCAAAAAATTGTTTCCTTGAAGAAAAGGGATCTGTGTCTGATCATTACTAATTTTTTTCTAAACACGTTGTACCAACTTAAGTTGCTGCAGTCCACACTAAACTAAAGTAGCTATTTTGCTTCATTTTAAATTTGCGGTGCTTAATGAAGGAGAGAGTTAATTTTACTACTGCTCTGAAATGCGCAGGAACTGGAAGACCAGCTGTTGAGATTATGAAACCAGATACTTTAGGATGTCTGTTATCAACTCATCAAATCAATACCTTGTAGACTAACCAGTGTTTTATGTATTAAAGTAGGTAACCGCATCTTACTATATAGATTATCATATGTAGCAGTTTTTTAGAGCACACAAGATGTCTGAAAAAAGCGATGGCTGTAGGTTTTGTTTTCTTAAATATTGATCCTAGACATATGCAAATTGCCCGAGCAAGGTAGATAAGTTTCTGAAAACAGTTTCAGCTTGATAAAATGTGATGTTTCTATAAATAAAAAATTTAATATGTTAGGTTACTATGGTGAAAAAATCTCAGTAAAATACCCATTATACTGCATTCATTAATTTAAAGAAGTTATGTATTTATGTGCAAATTTTGTGGGTATTAATAAGTAATAGTTGGCATTCAACCTTAGCGTATTTGGATGACCTGGGCAAATCTATTCACTATATGTAAATTTGCTTCAGGAGTCTATTCACTATATGTAAATTTGCTTTAGGAGTCACATGCTACCTTGCAGACTGTCAATTTGACTTTAGATCAATCATTCTGCCAAACTGGTTAATCCAGTTGATCTTTCTAAAACTTGGGAAAACAGGCTGGATTGCCTTAAATTGGGGGTCAAAGAACTTCTTTGAAAAAGGGTCAGATTGTAAAAATTTTAGGCTGTGCAGGCCAAGTAACAAACATAAAGCTATGAATGGATAATTTTCTGAAAGAGAAAGAAAAAGGAAATCATTTTTTTATGAAGTGATCTTTTAACATAATATTTATACACATTTTATTAACACTTACAAAAAAAAATGAATAAAAAATTTATATTAAAAATTTTAAAATTTCTAATGTAAGGAATCTTTTTTCGATAATATTTCATCGTACTAAACGATTTGTACCTACATATATTTTCACTTGAGGCAAAGGTCTTATTATGAAATGTCCAGGCGAGAGAAGATAGGTTCCCAGCAAAGCAGGTTTAGGGTTGCCAAAATTGGTGATGTGCTATGGACGGATTTAGAACCTTCGGACAAATTCTTACTGGTTTAGCCCAGAATGTTCTCGAACACAAGCCAAAAGCTATGTAAACTCTGGTGGTACGTAGAGAGTGAGTCAGTGTGGAGTCTACCGAGTTGATAGTCAGTCAGTGAGAGAGTGTCTTATGCCGAGCTGGTCGTCGAATGCATCGAGAGAATCTCTTAGTATATCACTAGTTAGTGCATCATCGAGATATATTTTAAAGTGTGTTGAGCTCCGGGAATGACTGAACCAAGTCAGGAGCTGTACTCTAGTGTATCATCGAGTACATCGCGAGTTGTAGCGTGGAGAGTCTCGATAGTACATGGAGTTCCGAGAATGACTGAGCAGAGTCGGGAGCTGTACTCTGGTGCTTTGTCGTGAAGCTGTCTTCACCGTTATAGCCTGATAGTCTGAAGGCTGTGTCGCTGATTGTTTTAGCGTGTTTACAGTAGTTCTTCAATGACTATAAATGATTTTAGAGCTGCCTTGAAAATACTTGCTAATAAAGTGTGTTTCGATACTTCATCGAGTGTTGTTGTTATTCACTCCAACCCACGAACACTTAACGTACATGTGAAGAAGGAAGAAAAAACGTAATAATGTGAACTCCTATGTACAATGCAAGATGTCTGGCCATTTAAAAAAAGGGAGGAAGAGTAGGAAAACTGCACACATATATTTTATTCACTTAGTTCATTCATTATTATATTTCAGATCATAATACCAAAACTCCTAGTATAATAATTAATATTATTAATTTTATTAATGCTGTTAATTGTATAAGTAATTATTAATTAGCTTTATAAAATATTTTTAAAAAATGACATTTGTAATAATTTTGGGGAAAAGTTTTTAAAAAAATTTCTTTCTGCTAAATGGCAAATAACATAAATAGTAGGTAACTAATAAAAAACATTGCACTTATTTTTACAGCTGTTTTGATACCTTAAATTTTCTTCCTTTTAATGAAGTAAAATCATCGGTAATTTGCTTAAAATCTACTTGGTTTCTTAATTCCATAATTCCATAGAATGACCATGTTTGAAATAGAATAGCTATGTTTGAAAGAACAGCCATGTTGAAAAGAGTGGTGATGTTTAAAAAAAAAAGGCCATGTTTTAAAGTTTTTCTAGATTAAGTAGAGATCTTATTCACTTTACTAAGTTTGCTGAATCTTCTTTTCCTACTAGAGGAATTAATTAGCAACATAAAAATATTCTTAATACTGATTCCCAATTCGGATTGAACTAGATAACATTCTTGAATTATTTTAAAATGATACAAACCCTGTAGCTGCTTTGTTATCCAGAATTATAGAAACAGCGAAGTTTTTAAAAGTAAATATTTTTAACTGAATTTCTGCAGTGTGTATGTCAATCAGATGTCCAAGTGCTAAGTTGTAAGCTCTTGCTTTTAAATTAAATAAATCCAATGATATTAAATTTTTAATCTGTTAGAAACTGAAAATTAGAAAATATTTTGTTTAACTTTTCATAGCTCTACTTCATTTGGGACATGAAACATTTAACACTTCTTTAATTTCTACAGTGAACACATATTTTTCTGAAAAATTAGTTTTCTTATGAGTCAATGTTTGAGAAAATGATTTATTAATTTTTTTCCCTGCTAAATTCTAGTAATGTATTTATAAGCTTAACTTTCGTATTTCTCAAGAATATATTCAGAAACATTTTCTCATGGCTACTGTAAAGAAAGAGTAGTCTTTCTATTAAGCGGGCGGCCTTGTAGACAGTTATGTATAGTTTTTGATTGCAAAGGATTTGTAGACTATTAGGTTATATCAGTGTAGGAACTTAATAAATGTGCATCGGCATATCCGGGATGTGAACATCATATCTTCTGATGCAAGCCGGATATGCTATCCAGTTACACAAAGGCACACAGAAGGAGGGAAAAGATACCAACTTTTTATTTTTTATGTAGAATTTTATACCACACAGGTGACACACATAATATTTTAAAATGGGCTTCCTTCAAAATGCTGTTATTTTCACCCCACTGCAACCATTCATCATTTGATTCTGTATTATTTAGTAATCAATGCACTTCAATTATTTCTAGATACAGTTCTTTAGCAGCCCAACATGGTATCTTGAAACCAAGAACACTGTTGTGAAACTAACATTTAATTTAAAGGTGACTAATAGACAATGCTAGCACATATATGTCTTTCTGTTTAAAAGTCTTTCTGTTTTCTTTTCTGTTTTTCTGTTAAGACAATACACACCTGTTTGGTGTGTATTGTCTTATAATGAAAAGTATGTCTTTTAGTACAAGTAAACCATTTTAATACAAGGTATGATTTCATGATATAAAATTTGCATTAATTTACTGTCATAATTAATTTAGATAATTATTAGTAACATCTCAAAATCCCTGACAGCTCTTAATTAACATAAATAATCCTACTTAGAATGTAACACTGACATAAAACAGCATGATTTTCATATTAGGTGAGATTTTTAAAGATCATCGGTCTCATCATATTTATACAGTATAAGTACAATTTTGAGACTAATAAGATTTGATAATGCATCATGCTTCCTCTTTACTTTCACCCTGCCTTATCAGTTAACTCAGAGGTCTTCAAAGTGTTAAATATTGCAATTATGATAGGTGTTTGCAACTAAGCTTTATTCTTATCAATAAAAAAGTTTGACAGTGCTACTCTAATTGATTTTGATATTTCAGCTTCATTTTTTAAAATCTTCAAATTAACAGCTTTGTTTGTATAGTTTAACTATATAAGACTGAAAGGAGCATCTCTGTTTTTAATTGGGAGTATTGAGAGATCTCCATGCAAGTTTCACTTTTCTTGAAGCTGTTCATGTTGCATTATACAGAATACTTTAAAATATCATCCTGCAAGGCCGAATTAAAAATAAGCAGCGAGTTGGATTTGGGCCTGCATGCCACAGTTTGCCGACCTCTGTTTTAAATAAAGGTGTTTTTAATCAAAATTTGGAGAATTGCACAGTGGTGAAATCTTAGTCTCTCACCCATGTCTACCTGTACCTGTTTAGCTGTATGTAATATATATATATATATATGTTTTGATTTTGCAACTGATTCACTATTAAATGTCATCTAATAAAAAATATTCATATATAACTTTATTATAATTCAAGGTTTTATGTTGCATTTAAGAGCTTTATATATTATGTGTATATTTAATTTTTGTGAACTATGGTTAAATGTTTAAAAAAAAATGGAATTGTATATGACAGTTAAACTTCCCAAATAATAATTAAATATGTTAATAAGTACACAGTCTTTTTTTATCTGTAATCTAAAAAAAATTGTTAAATAATGTGGACCATTTGAACATTGGGTATTGAATTATGTCTATTAAACAACAAATTATATTTTGTTGCAAACTTAGTACAATTAAAGAAAATTATTACACACTGAAATCTTGATTTCCAACTCTTGGAAATAGAAGAAGTGAGTTATATAGATTTCTTGAGGTCAGATAAGATAAAAGTTAAGAGATAGTTTTACTGACGATAGATACACTGAGCCCTAATTAACTAAAAGATTGATAGTTATCATTATAATATATTTGATGGTATACTGGATGGAACAGGTTAGATATTCGAAGATTTCATAATCAGGATTTGTGGAAATTATTTCTATTATATTACATTAATCAAATTGACTTTTTATTACTTGTTAACCATATTTATCTTAATTGCAGGTACATTGGTGTCTGTTCAGGGCTGAAAGTGGCATCTGGATTGTTGTTTTTCTTGGACTGGATGTTGATATCATGGAAGCACAAAAAAGACATTGAACAGCCTCCAATATTAACTGTTGGAGAGATAGTGTCTTCCATCATATCATTAGATCGACTCTCAACTCTTGGGTGGGGAGACTTACCTATAGATGGCAATAAAGATGTTCCTGAAGACACCCAACCACTAGAAATGGATGAAGAGAGTTATGCAAATGTCCCTAGGACAGTTAAGAGGCATATTAAAAGGGATAGTTATACTAGTGATATATTAAGCCCTAATTAACTTATATGTTATTGTGCAATGAAAGGGATATGGTAATGCTGAAAGTTTGAGGAGGTATGAAACAATGTACTTTGTAACAGGTACTTAACAAAAAATTAATTGACTAATATTGAGAGACTTAGTTATAACTTGCAATAGGAGAGAAAATAAGTAAGCTTTAATTCACCTATGATGCTCTGAACAAAAAACTGTCCTCCGTTTACCATTTCTTTAACTAGAATATTGTGATAGTACGTTTAAAAAGTTTACTTCTAAAAATGAAGTAGTGTTTCTTTACTTACAGTTTATTAAATAAGATTACCATTTATATCTTTTTAAAAATTAACAGTGCCTATTAAAAAAGCTTATAATTATATGCACTTATAGCTATTAAGTAAGGATGAGCCTTTAAATTTTTGCACTCAAGTTAACTAGGAAAACTCCTTGTGATCATTTTCTGGTAGAAATTTAAAAGAATTACCTTAAATTACTAGTTTTGTGACTTCTCTTACCAAGGCAGAATATTTTAGTGAATGTAGGATTGAATAGTTGCCTGTCAAACTGAAAAATTTCTTCAAATTTAAAACATATTTTTAATAAATCATTTTTTTAAGTAGAATTCAGAACCTGAGGCCAATTTTAACATGTATTATATTTTATGGAAATGTATTTGGTGTAAGACTCTGAATGAATATGATGGAAACAAAATGTATTTCAAATCAGTTGATTTAATTATGGAGTAAATAAATGGGATTTCTATTGACACAATTTTTTTTACATCACATCTATCAAGTATAAAACAAAATATGCAAATGTTTATTATGTATATGTCAGTTTTGCCCCATGTGTTTTTGTAGGTCATCTAAGACATCAAAAAAAAAAAAAAAGGAAGGACTTTTTTCTGAGAAATGTTGTGATGGTATTGTTTACTGGTTCAAAATTAAAAAATTGATAATTTTGATTAAATCAAATATGTATGAAAATTAATCGCTTGTTATTGGAAAAGTAACTGTGTAATTATATTTTAATTTTCTAAAGTAATTTCTTTTTCTTTCCCAATCATTAGATCCACAATTATAGAAAATTTCAATATTTTTATACGCATTATATTGTATGTAATCACTAATGCGGTTAGAACTTAAAATTTTAAAGTCGTGTTTTAATCATTTTAAATCTAATTTTTGGAAAGACAAAAAAATATTAATGTAAAATGTTTATTTAAATTGTACAGTTTGTATTTAAATCATTATTAAAAGGAAATTAATACAAAAAAATTTTACAGCATATGATTAGTAATTAATTAAAGAACTGAAAATTATATAATAATATATATACATACGCAGAGAGATACAAAATGAATCATTTTTTCTGTTCTATTGCCTAAACATAATTATGTAATGTGCAAATTGGTTCTTAGATATTTTGGATGTGTATATTGCTTTATAAATGTTATAAAAGATATTAATTTGAAACATTATGACCATCAAGCTGTAGCTCATCCTTCCCCCCAAAAGAAACTAAACATGATCTGTTACTGTTTCAGTGTTTTTGTCCAAATCTGTGAAACTGGAAAATAATCATTTCTCAGTTCTTTTATGAAATTTGGCCTCTGGATTGTGAAACTGATGCAAATTTAATATTACATTTTCATATTTTCAGTCATTTTCATATCCCTTTAGGAAATGTGGCCAATTAAAAGTGATGTGTCATGCATATTCATGCTTGATGTTTTCACTTGAGTTTTGTGCTTGTAAAATATGTTTGTGCCTCATGAAAACTTTTAATTTATTTTTAACATAAATACTCCATCCATGAAAATTCTTTTATATTTAGTTTCCACCAAATGTAACATCTGTCTTTAGATAATTTTAGTTTCTTCACAGAAATACTTCATATAATTGCAAATATTGTATACCCATTTTAACATGTATATAATTTTTCTGTATAGGACTTGTGTTGAATTTTTAGTAATATTATTTATAGTTGCAGCAGTATTTAAATTTATTTGTGTAATGATTTATGATGGTGTAATTTTAAAATAGCTTATTTCTTTTAACATTCTGACATTCAGTCTAGTATTTTCTGATAAGTCAAATTCAGTAAAGAAAAATACAAGAAATTTAATTTTGTTGAATCTATAAAATTCGTACATAATCTGTAAAACTATATATAATATATGAAACTAAGCATCAAACTTGAATTCGGGTCTACATTTATCTTTTAATATTAAGCTCAGTTCTGAGTATTTTTTTAAAGTTTTTAAACACGTTTTCAAAAATTTTAAACTTTCTTCATATTATTATTTCTGTGTTCTAATAGTTTTAATAATAAATTGTGAGTTTTTATTTAAATTTTATATTCTGTACAGTTTTATGTTTTTGATTACGTAATACAACAGTATTTCCCTTTACTTGGTAAAAGTTGTGTAACATTATTATGCATATACTCTTGTATTTTAAAGGCAGTATTGAATACATAGTATTAATATAAAGAAATAAGTATATTTGATTTCCATTTTATTGTTTAATCTATCCATTGTTTAATAGTGTAAAGTACAGCATCTGAAGTTTTCTAAAATCCATTCAATGTGTTACTGAAAAATTTTTCCAAAAAAATATTATTTTCCTTTCTATGAATAAGTTAAATTTTAGAATCAAACCTTAAGAAATATGTGATATTAAGTAGAAAAATTTTACTGTATGCTACTTAATGTATAAATTGGTGTCATTTATTTCCTTAAAATAAGGGACCAAATTTATGAATTATTGATGTATATTAATAATGATATGTTAATGAAAGAGCAATCTACTGAATTGTAATCATTAGATATTACTAATATATTTTTATTTCAATTTTTTTGGTGTAACCTAATGGGCAAATGTTCTAAGAACAAGTTAAGTATTCACATTATTTACACTGTTTTGTTTGTTCGTTTAACCCTGTGGCGGTTATGAAATTAAGCAGTTCTTTTATCCCAATTACATGTGATATCTGTCAGCCATAAATTTGTAATGTGAGCTGTGTGCGTTTGCACCCATTGGTGCATAACTGAAATACAAGCTGAGCTCATTGATGAACATCAGAAGGTTAAAGTTAGATTTACTGGTTGGTTACTGCAGCCATTTATTAAAATTATTGTTCCAGCATTTTAGGTGTGTGATAATTTTACTGTGCATGTACTTGGAGAGAAATTTTTCAGGAATAATAAAAAAATTTATCATTTTAAATAAATGAAAAAAATTAAATGTTCATTAATATAATTAACATAAAGGAATTGCAATTACATATAAGTGTGATAATTTTGTTGTAGTTGATTAATAAAAGTTTGAAATCAGTAGTGGTTGAATGAGATTCACATATTATTGTGCTAAAAGCTGATAACTGTATAAAATGCCTTTTTTAAAAAATATCATGAACATGTATGCATTCTGCGTTTTTGAATAATGTGTTAATAATTGGAGTTCAAAATTTTTTTATATTTCTTGTATAATTTTTACAGTAGTGACATTTAAATTAAAATTTCTACATTTCGTGTATTTATCACTTTCAGTAGCTTAATGTCTGCTAGTTCGTTTTTCTAAAATTTTCTTTAAGAATATATGCCTTGTGACTGAATTGCTATCAATTTATCTCCCTACCTTTTTTATAAGGTTTGTATCTGTCAAATATTTTTATAGCATGTTCTGTGTCTAAATTTCTTCAGATGATTTATTCATTCACATTAATTTGATCTTTGATCTCTGTTGCAGAACATATTTTAAATGCTGTACCTCAGTTATTGTTTGTGCGAATTGTAAAACTATTGGTCGATTAAGAAACACAAAATATGCTTATTAGCTTTGCTGCATATGTCTTTGTGACTGCCATTTTATATATGAATTTAAAATTGAGTAATTAAAAATTTCAGTAATGCATTTTAAAAATTTTTAAAGTGTTTTTTCAGCAGTTGAAGTATTATGATTGCCTGTTTAAAAAATAAAAGAATATTTTGCTGTTTTTAGTTTACTGTGCTGCTGAGTAAAAATTGCTATAGGCCACAGGTAGTTTGTATCTTTGCAAAATAAGAGAAAATATGCCTTATATTTATGGGTTCTGTGCTTAAGTGAATTTTTGTTAAGAATTACTTCATGAAGGGATTTTTAATACAGATTACAGCTATCCCTCAGTTTATGCCCTGACTCAGAGGAACACTTGAAAATAAAGCTTTTTATTTTTTATGACAAGCAGCATACTAAATAAAGCATTATCATCTTGAAGCTTATTATAAAACTTTGATAGGAAGTAGAAATCAAGACTTCAGTGCATCCATACTCATGAAAGCAATAATTATCCTGAATTAGGAACACGCCTACATAATTGATGCTATTTTTTTTTACCATTGTTGAGTGTTCAGAATATGTTTTTAAATGCTTTTTATTACATTATTTTAGGTCATTGTATGTAAGCATATTTGTCATTAATATTTAGGTTCTGGGAGTGTATGTATAAAAAAAATTACTTTCATTATTAATGTAAAATCATTTCAATTTATGTTAATAGATTTAGAAATATATACCTGGCAGAAACTGAGGGCTAGTTGAGATTATTGGGGTGACTGACTGAGAGTGAATGTAAGCTATTGAATTATGTTTGAATTATTCTGTAATAAAGCATTTTTATGTTACTCATTCGTAAAAATATTGGTGAATTATTAAATGTTAAATGTAATGGATATTTAATGACTGTAACTTTCAATACTGAATCATAACTCTTCATTTTACTTAATGTTTATGTTAAAGCATTTTATTAAGCTTAGTCTAGTCTAACTTTATAAAATGTGAAATTTTTTACACATCTTCAGTGTTATATTTTCATAAAATTACATTATTTTTCATTTCTTTATGCAGCTGATTATAGTAATTAGAGAATGAGCAGTTTTTGAATCACTATATATTTTTTATTGGTGGCTATGAAACATTTAAATTAACTGCATGAAACATTTTTCTCATCAGATGAATAATTGCATGGAATTTAATTCTCTTGATATCTTGATAAAATGTATACTAAACTTTTATTGCATGCTAGACAATGAATATACATAAGTCAGCTACTATGTCATAGGAGGTAGCAACTAAGATAGTATAAATAATATACTCATATTCCAATTAGAAGATTTATGGTTTAAGTATTAGCCAATTATGTAGTCTTCTCTGGAAAAAAAGAAAAATTCTTTAAAAAAATGAATGAAAGAGACATGCTATTTTTTGAAAAACTAGCAAAAGTGATAAGATTACTTATGTGTTTGTTATTAAGAAATTAAGCCATATAAATCATTTTAATCATACTTGTTATTATAATAAATATCTTTGTGGAGTGAAATTAAACTGTTGCATGATTATGCAAAAAATGTTTCTCATCTTCCTTTATTGCTTAAGTTTCTTAAAAAGGTTATTGCTCTGCATTTAAAAATAAGAAAAAAGAGTACATTTTAAAGTATTCAAATTAATTTTATTTTATTTGGCCATCCCTTTTCCTTATTTAGGAAATGGTGAAATCAGTTGCTGAATGTAGCCTTTATGGATTAAAAATGGGAACTTTTATTAATATGTCTTAATTAACATGAAATTCTGAAAATTTACAGTTTTTTTTTAAATGCCTTGACTACTGCTTTTAAAAAAGGTTATACTGTAACTATATTTCATTTGAAGAGTTAAAATTTGAGTTTCAGTTTTTATTTTTTTGTTTAAATACTTTGGCAGTTGAAATGTAAAAGTGGGTTTTATAGCTGTAAAAATTAGTAGGTGATAAAATAATATAAGAAAGTCTTACTTTTTGAAAATATGCTCAAGTTTCTTTTATGTTTTTCAAGTTGATAAGAATAATACATACCTATGTGAAAGTATTAAATTTGAATTTCAAAGTTTGTAAAAATTTCTCAGCAAATTTGCCTTACAGTTTATCCTCCTAAAACTGATGCTTTTAAATATTTTCATGAGGATTTCAGCTATGGCAATCAACACAGAATATCAAATGTTGGTTTGTGACAAATCTTGTAATTTTAATGATATTGAATGTTATCAATAGTACTAATATTGTCGCATGGAGTACATTCAGAAAGCTGACAATCAGTTGTAAAGTAATGTTGGAAAAAGTTCTGCTGTCAGTTTTAATTTATATGATGTATGAAAAATACATTTCTGGTGATATAATGAGCAAGATTTCTAAAAAGTGTTTGTGTATTCAGTTATTTACTGAACTTGTGTTCAGTAACTTATTCCTGTTTTTTCAGGTGAAAAATATTAAATTTTTCATAATGAAAATAATTGATATTTTAATTTATGCATTGTCTGAAATTAATTTTTCTTCATATTTTTATCTTAATGTGATACAATGCAATATATAAAAAGTTTAATATGTGATCTGTTTCTTTTTTTTTTTTTTTTTTAATTTCATGTTTCTGTGGGTGATATTTTTGGTGTTCTGTGTTAATTTGTAGATTGTTAACTTTTTATTTGGTTAACATTTTATTCTCTTAAAAGACAGACTTTTTTCTTTTAATTATAAGTCTTCATATGAGTAAGCAATGTGTTCATTTTAATGTGAAAATCTTTTAGTTATTTTAGAAGTTTTTTTCCATCTTCTTGTTTATGTGTGTATATATTTTAACATTTAAAGTATATACTATTCTAATTTCATTCAATAGTCAGCTGAAATATCTCAAAGAAAATGTGATATTTGCAGTCTGAAAATGCTGCTTTTAAAGTATTTACATGGTTGCAAGTCCATCAAGTTTTATTTCGTATTATCAAAGTTGGTAGCTTTTTAAATATAAGTTATGTTAAAATGCTGGTATTAGAGTTGGTAACTTCTTAAATGTACTTTTTCATTTAAATGAAAAGTTGTTTTTAATTGAAAAGAAAAATTTCTTGTGGCTGCATAATAAATAATAATGTGAATATTTATGTATGCCTTTAAATCGAACGTGTTTCAGATGAGTAATATAGGCATAGATGCAGTATTTTTAATTTAGTCTGTTTCTAATGCAGAGCAATTAGTGATTAATAGATATAATAAAAGTCTACAAGGGTTAGATTCTTTTTAGTTTAGTATTGTACTAAATTTATTAGAACATGTAGGTGCTGTGGAGAAGTAGTAATGTGGTATCTATGTTGAATTCACATGGGAATTTAATAGACTACTATATGTTCATGAAATGAAGGAAGAAATTAAATATTAAGCTTTTATCTACATAAAATTAAATGTTTTATTTCAAAGTTTTTTTTTTTTTTGTTTAATTTGGCTAGAATATATATTATCATCTGAGTTTCACTTTTAGAGAATCACTTTACTTAAACTGTATAACTATATAATTATATAAGAAATATAGAACTATATAAGCAAACTGTATAATAAACTATACAAGAAAAAGCACTATATAAGAAAACTGTATAACTATATAATTAACATCAGTGACCCTTTCGTTACCAATAATTTAAAAATTGACAATTTCCAGAAATAATCTATATCATGCTTTTTCCCTGTAGCTTCTAAATATATTAATTAATCCAAAAACATGCATGCTTCTTTCAAGTTTGAAAAGGGGCTTGTAAATTGTTTAACTCTTCAGTGCTACAAAATGGTTTATGAAATCTGCAAATTAATATTTGGAGGTATATTTTCTCTCAGTAATTTATTAGCTTATTCTTCCTTTCACTGTTGATCAATGCTAACAAAATTAAAAAAGCTAAAATCTTGAATGTTTGTCAACTGTAGTGAGCTTAAATTCATGCCCAGTTGTTCCAGTTTCCTTGGTAGTGGAGCCTTATTAGTGGTTAATTAATTATTGAGGAAATCTAGCCAAAAATTCTCGAATTTTTTATTAACAAAAATTCATCATAAAAGTATTGTCTAATATTACTTTTCCTTAATGTTAAGATAAATTTATCTTGTGTTAAATAGAAACATGTTGTAATAGATAAACCGTGCTAACTTAAAAAGTGAGTTAAACGTAACTGTTAAATGAAGGAGGACTGTATTTATTATATGCTATGTAGTCATTATGTAGCAGAATGAAATACACATATTGTATGAAATATTAGCAAGTATGTGCTATTGCCACTGAGCTTTTTGGAAAACCTGTTGCAGTGTGAAAACTTCCAGTAATATGTAAAATGTTAATTTGTCTTATCCATAATATGATACTTTTGTAGTAGAAGATAGTGCTATATACAGAGTGAGTAAAGTAAAAACATTTGCCTATTAATAAAAGTTAAAAGGGAGTATAAAATTAAAATGGCCAATTGTTTATGTTTTTACATAGATCAGAATTAGTTAATTGTATGATAAAATTATACTACAAAATTCTGAAAATTGGTTAGACAAGTATTATGACTAAATTATATAAAATAATTTGTTGTTTTAATATCATTTTACCATTTATTTAAAATATTTGAAAGAAAAGATCCGGAATAGTATGATGCCACATTACCAACTTCTGAATCAGTCAGCTGCGTAGTATTTACTGTATTTAAAATTATATATTTGTATGAACTTTTATTTTTAATTTCCCATGGAAATACCGATTGTGAATAAAGGTTTTCTGAAGTGTTAAACTGACATCAGCCATTTTTTGCCCAGTGTTATATAAACTTAAAATTGTTGCTTAAATTTCGTCATTTATTTATTTTATTATGGTTGTCTAAAAGTGAGTTTCTTCTTTAATGCTGTTGACAATATCCGTCCTTACCCCTCTTTGTTTTTTTTTCCTTTAAAAAATCATGAAAGTACTTAGTTTTATTTAAAATTTTTCGATCTCTTTAAAATAGCAATAAATGTTTCATTTGATTATGGGCATCTTTATGCAAGCTATCATGGAATATGAAAACCTAGTTAACAATTTTAATAGATCAGTATGTGATTTACATAGTAATTATGTAGACGCTTTCGCTGAAGAAAAAATACGAAATGCAGAGTGTGAATTGTCACTAAAATGTTGTTTATGTACTTGTCCCTCAGGCGTATGTGACAATTAACTGTAGAGAGAAATTCATTCCCGTTTAAAAAAGTGCTCTCTGCGTTTGTCTCCATGACTTATCTGCATTCATGACTGGAGAAATTTTTTATTCCGAGGACTATCGATATATTAACTATTTCACCTGCATACAAAACTCTCCAAAAATAAATTTTTAGCGTCTGAAATTAGCCTTAGAAATGTTTCATTCCCTCTATCACCAAGACCTATTTATAAAACCGCCTATTCGTCTCCCTACCCAGGAGAAAATTTTTTTTCGTGTTCTGTGATCTCTTTCTTGTCTAAAAATAAACAAAGAAGCTAAAAAGCACGCTTTTATATCAGGAGTAATTTTTCTGCAATATCAGCTGAAAGGGTGCCGCAAGTGTATTCCTATTTCCCGTTTTCTTTTTAAGAGAGCTTGCCTTTTGTGTGATCCTGATACAACATCGCCGTGGAGAAACCATGACAAATTAAGGGGGGGGCTTATCAATAAAGGCAACATTTTTTAACCCCGACGAGTGTATGACATGGCTGTCGGCTGACAACAGTTTTCAAATCGGGAAGTCTTATCTCAGGGTAAACGGTGAAGTGGTTAAAAAAACTTTTTTTTTTCTTTTTTGAAGCAGAAAGTAAGTTTTTCCCCCTTGTTGTCAGTCTTTAGACGTTATAGGGTTGGCCAGAAGCGGTGGTCTCTCTGTTATGAAGGCATCTAATAAGTGGGCCAGCTTTCCGCCTATGAAGGGACGAACAAATTACATCCATGCCTTCTGCAGAATCTTAACCCTTCGGTATGGCATTCACAGTCATGTACCAGTTTCCCGTCTGGGCAGGCGGAAAGGAACAGTACAACTACTTCTGTCTTCTCCGTAACAAGGAAAGACGATCCCAGTTGCCGTGAAATTAATTTGGAAGGCGATTAATGCATTTCTATAGAACACAAATTCCAGCTGAAGTTTTGCATTTGATATTAGTATCTGATATGACAAAATTGATTTCATAAGCATTAACAAGGAAAGGCGATCCCAGTTGCCGTGAAATTTTATTTGGAAGGCGGTTAATGCATATCTATAGAACACAAATTCGAGCTGAAGTTTTGCATTTGATAATTAGTATCTGATATGACAAAATTGACTTCATAAGCATATCTTCTGAAAAATATTTCCAAGATTTTGCGTTTATTGTGTAAAGCAATCTGTTTGCTGATTCATTATATGTACGTTTCCAAAGCAGTTTAAACCGAATGTCGATCGAATTGTTTCAGAAATCATGTTTCTATGCATTATACAAAATTTCCTTATCCTTATCTTTTCTAATATTGTCCGTGAAAGAAGCAGTTTCTGCATATGTATGTTGAGGGGGGAAAAGAAATGTTCTGAAACTTTAGTTTTCTGTTTTGTTTCGTAAGTTCTCATTGTGAGCATGAATTTCATAATTAACTTTATATCCGCATAATTCCACTCTCTCTTTGAATTGAGTTGCATTTATATATCAGTTTCAGTGGGTAATAAGTTAACTAATGTCACTGGCAGGATATTTTGTGGACATACGTTAACAGCAGTTTTTGAAGAGTAAATGTTTTTCAATCAAAATCTCAAGCTTTCTTCACATTTGGTTTCGACATGAGCGAAAAATTAAAATCCTTTACTGGAAAATAAGAAGCTGTTAATGTAATTTTAAGGGATTTACTGTTTCTTAGAAAGATTAAAACATGCTTTGAAATAATAATCTTTGACAAACAGTTTAATGTTCCTGACACTTCGAAATTGGATTGCGAGCTAATATCTACTTTAGTAATTGAATTATTTTTAAAACTTCTTATTTACTTTAGTTTAAGGAAAGAACCATGATAATAACTTCTAGTTCATAAACACTCACCATGCCAAACCACCCTTAAAAAAAGATGTCCAGGATGCTTTGCAAAAGAAAAGAAAAAATGGCTGATCATAATGAGATATATTCCGGAAGAGAAGGAAGAATGATTTTGTTTACGTTAGATACATAGTCACGTGATCTCTGAAGTCATATATATTGTTTGTTTATGTTAGTTGTTCATACGTCATGTGATCTATGAAGTCACCGGAATGTGTCTCATTGTTTGACATTTCGTTGAGTCCTGTACATGTTGTGAATTTCTGCCAATACTAACTACTGAATATAAATATTTTGTTTGACTTATGTATGATAGATATTTATTATTGTTGCGGGAGATTGTTGTTTGTACTTAACGAGTTAGTAATGATTAGAGTTGAATATAATATACATATAAATATATATATATAAATAAATACTATGTATACACATGTATGAATATATTTTAGATGCACTGCAAATGCAGGGGAAAATGTTTGCTGCGAGTAAATTATTCTGTAGTTGACAGCGAGCTACGCACTATTCTTTATTCAATAAAGGACTGCGTGCACTATCAATTGTTCGTTTTATTTGCACTGGAGAACAAGCGGTGTAACACCAGGGTACCTGGGTCAAAGACCCTATCCCTTGTTGAACAAAAGTAAGCAATTTCGAATTATGGCAGTGATTAACTTATCAGATGCTTCATACAATATGTACATTTTTACATAACTTTTTTTTTAACTCTGCAGTGTTCGCGTGGCATATTGTTACGTTAAAGGTCGCGCGGTGTCTAACAGACGCCAGGTATATTTTTGCTGTACTAAATATATATTTAGATCACTCTATTCAAATTTATGAATGTAAAGGGATTATTGAAGTAGCACATATATATTTGCGGTTTTATATTACAAACAAAAATAACAAGACTCCAGTTTACATTGAGACTTTAAGTTTTTAAATGTTATATCTCAAGACTAATAAAGAGATTAAGTGAGTAATTCTAACAAGCTAGAGTGTGCAAATAATCAGAGATTAATGAAAATGCCATCTGGAAAGCCGAGAAGGGAAATGAGCTGGCGTAAACCTGTAAAGACACTAAATATTATGCAAAGAGAAAATAGTAAATAAAAGACAGAGTGAGTCTCTTGATGCTTTTAAAGGGTAATATTAAATACAGAATGCTAAGTTACACATGCAGTAACAAAGGTACAAGTCATAGCAGAGAAACATTATAAACAAATTATTCGAGATGATTACTGACAATGGCCGTAGGCCTTTTGCTGTTGTTTAGATCAATAACGTCATAATCATACACCTGGATAACTGGGTTGTTGATGTTTTTGAGACTGTCGTAGAATTTCCTAGCCAGCCGGCAACAGAAATACTTTAATTGTTCTACACGTAATTCTTCGTGGATTTTTTTATTTCTAACATACCAAGGCGAGTTGGTTATTTGCCTTAAGACAATTAAGCCTGCTGCAGCTTTTTTCTAGATGATTTACAGGAATATGTCCAAACAGGGCATATATAACATAAGAGGTACGCAATACGGTTTTGTAAATAAGCAACTTGTTACCATTTTATTTGTTGGTTTATCTTGATTTAAATAATGTGTGACTTCAAATATTACTAAATGCTAAAATTCGATCTGTGCTTTGGAGAGTACGAAATGTAAAGTTCTCCCGTGTTTTGAAAAGCAATATCATATTTTTTCTGTAAGTGCATACTATTTTGTGCAGTGTATTAATCCTCCTTTTTAAGTATGTGATTTAGTGCAGTTTGTAGCATTGTAAAGAAAATACAGGTTTAAGAGATTTGTGAACATTATGGACTTAAAAAGATTGGAATTGGGAACTGAAATTCATATACGTTGCCGTTCAAAATTAAGGTAGTGACAGAAATAAAATTGAACTTTTGCATATTGGGGGAGGGGGAGGAAGATTAAAACAGTGTGTACAAAAGCATTATTTAACATAATAAATTATGTTTATATATTGACAACCCTCGATATTTGAATTTAAAGTAATTTTCCTTCCTATTTTCCAACAAATCTTTCTTTTGTGCAGTGTATAGTCAGCTAAAAGAAATGTTCACATTTTGATTTCATAAAAGTTGCTAAGTTATTGATCAAGATTTTTTAGCGCCAGAGGTGGTACTAGTTTCTGGAAATGGAAATTATTTTAGGAAGCGTACCAGAAGTTTGTTGTCTCGCATCAGGCGGATATATTATAATTGAGATGCTGAACTGCGCCTCTTTCAGTTCTGTAGCAAACTGACCGGATGTTCTCAGGAGATCTGTCTGAATCGGTGAATGCTAGAATCATGACTTTGAGGCTTCCTGTGCGATATGGGACGCGTTTTGCGTTTAGTAATCAGAGTGAAGGAAGCACCACTTTGTTCAGTTTCTGATTCAGAGATTCTTACTTAGACTGTTGATTCAGAATTTATGTCTGCAGCGATCGCTGGGCAAATACCTTTAGAGAGTGCTGGTGGAAACAGGTTCTGGAGAAATTAGATTATTTAGTAAAGCTCACAGCTCAGTACCATCTTTTTCTGAAAATAAGACATCCTCCGAAAATAAGCCCTATCATGATTTTCGGAACTTTTTGTAAAATAAGACATCCTCCGAAAATAAGCCCTATCGTGATTTTCGGAACTTTTTAAAATAATGTGACAAAAAGAATTCGTTAAAAAATGCTGTTGATTTATTAATAATATGTTTAGCTTTCCTAATACTCGTATTTCAGAGAAATGTTTGAAACAAAATATTCCGAGAAATTAATTGTTTACCTCTACAGTTCGTTTCAAATTAATTCTTGGAATTTATCTTAAAAATACAATATAAGGCAGCAGTCTACATTGAGTGACAGTGCAGGTATACAACGTTCATTCATTTCAGTCTTGTAAATCTGATTATTTCCTCATACGTAATTTTATTTAAAAATAAAGTGAATAATTTTTAACCCCAGTTAAAATGACTACAAAACGAAAGAGCTATTCCGTCGAGTACAAAAAAGGAATCCTGGAAGACTCCAGGGGTGTAAATCTTGTAGCATTCTGTAAAGAGAAGATGCTGGATCTCCGTATGGTTCGTAAATGGCGTGCAGACTACGATTACCTGTGTCAACTGGTGGACCAAGGAAATGAGAAAAAACGCAGAGTTGGATCAGGTCGGCAGCCGTTATTTTCTGAGTTGGAAGATTGCATCTGGGAATGGATTGCAGGCAGGAGAGCAATGGCTTTGGTTGTGCGCAGGGCTGATATTCAAAAATTTGCCCTTGAAACAGCAATTGAATTTGATATATCCACAGAAGAATTTAAAGCATCGTCACACTGGTTGGACAACTTCCTTAAACGATATGAACTGTCTCTAAGGAGATCAACAACATTGTTTAAGCTGGAAGACAATGAAGTTGTTAAGCGTGCACTTGCGTTTAAGCTTTTTGTTGATGGCATCGATTTTTCGAAATACCAACTCTCCAACATGATTGCTATGGATGAGACCGCGGTATTCCTAGGCCAAGGAGCTCAAACGACAGTTCACCACAAGGCTTCTTCGTCAATTTACGTTCCTTCTACCGGTTACGATAGTGCACGTGTTACCTGTATTTTGGCGATTCGTCTAGATGGCAAGAAAGTATCGCCATTTTTAATCACTAAAGGTAAAAAAGACCAGATTCAACGTGTTTCAGGAATTTATGTCATTGAAAGTGAAAAAGCCTGGTGCACCCAAGCAGTTATAAGAAAGTGGGTTGATTTTATGCTGCCACCACTGTTGAGGGGTCAGAATAGAGGTTTACTAGTTTGGGATTCAGCCAGTACTCACCGCGCTAAAGACATGAAAAACTTTCTTGCTGAGAGGAAGATTGATCAAATAATGATTCCGGCAGGAATGACTGGTTACCTCCAGACACTTGACATTGCAATAAACAAGCCATTCGAGGATCATTTGCGGATGGAAATCAATGAATATATTGAAAACAGAATGGTGAGAAATCATCGAGGTAATTTTGTAAAACCAGGCTTACAAGAAGTTGTGAATTGGGTAAAAAATTCATGGGACAAAATAACTGATAGTGATGTTTCCAATGCACTACGAACAGGCTACTTAGACAAGAAGTATTCATTTAATGATAGCTATATCGCAAGACATGAAAGATTCGGACCAATAATTCAACAGGAAATGGATTTGGAAGAAAATCAGAATATAATTCAGAATTTTATTTATGACGATGTTCCAGAAGAAGATGACATGACTGTAATTGAATAAATTTAAATTTCTGTATTCTGTGTAAAATAAATATTAAATAAAAATATATAAATATACTTTTATTTTGCCCTCCCCCGAAAATAAGCCCTAACGCGTATTTTGGACCAAAAAAAGAAAGTAAGACAGTGTCTTATTTTCGGAAAAAGACGGTAATAGTGCCTTCCTGCCATGCTAGAATGGCCTTCTGTTCTTGAAGGACTAGCTGGATATCTCCAAAGACAGGATGTTAAGCCATCTAAATCCTTTTGATTAAGTTTGTCTCTAGGATATAGCCTAGTGATATTTTCCAATAAGAAATGCACTTTTACAATCTGGAAGAAGGCCAACAATTCTGATTCTTTAAATTTGTGAGGGCTAGCTATCGTGGGCTGTTCGGGGCCTAGCTTTCGGAGCTGACAGAAGAGGGCGAGTTAGGCGTCTTTTGAAAAATTAAGAAATTTTCTGTGGATTTAATAATATTGCAAGAATTAAGTGGATTGTACTTATAATTTTTTGCCTTTACGTGGAGTGCCTCTTTTAATTTTGTTTTTATAAATTTGAAAGTTACTTTAAATGCTTGAGTTGTTTTCATCTTTATTATATTGCTCGTAGGTAACAGTTTTATATAAAAGGACTGCACCTACTGTACAATTCTAATAATCTGTAATCTTGATTTTGAAATTTCTAAACTCCGACAGATACAGACAGATATACTTAATATTCAATGCACGTTATCCTATTTATTATGCTATAATATGCAGTTATACAATACGAAGCGGACGGAATACTAATGAAATGCAATAATGTAATTTAATACGTACACCACACAGTACTCAAAGCAAGCGCAGTATACCATGTATATACTACACTTGTTAATCTATATTTGTAAAATTACAAACCGCGATACAAAACAGCGTTTACTTAGAAAAGAAATTAGTATAGCTGTATTATTCGATGCATTGAAAGAGTTCTAGGAATAGTTATAGATGAAATAAGATTATTGCACTGAACAGCAATTTACAGTAAAGACAAAGAAATCGTGAAAGTTTTCTATTATTAACATTAAAGCATGATGCCGCGTGCCTGCCACTCTTCTGAAAGTGAACTTTCAGAAGGATCCGGGGGAGGCAAGGAGGATCCGGGGACCATTTGGCGTGCTGTATTCAAGTGATCAGTGCAATCCCACACATCATTAATTGAGTTTAAGTCTAGTAAGTAAGCTGATCAATCCATTCCAGCGGTACCTCCTATTTCCAAGTATTTTGTCATCAAGCTCCTATATGCGTATGATCACTGCCATCCGTTAGCAAACCCTTTCTGCCAACTCCTTAGTTTTCCTTAGGCCTAAAGGGGCCAAGACCTTGTCCACGTTTCTGTAGCCCCTTACAGAACTTCCATCACTTCGTTGCAGCCATTTTTGATGATTCCACCTGAAAACTGCTTCCATACAAATGGAATCTTTTAGGAACAAGGGAAGCCAAGTTGCGTGCTTCTCGCTCTGTTGAGATCAAAACACATTTACAGTCACAATTCAAGTTAAATATGGGCTTATCAGTATACAACACGCGGTTCCATTCCTCTTGGCTCTCTTGATCATAACCATGCCGGGACTTAGAGACACAGGGCACTTGACATTTGGGTCCTCTACAATCTCGAAGCTATTTTGGAAATAGCAAATTAAAGCCTAATTCTAGCTTTGTTGCGCGCAGGGCTGTAAGTTATATTATGAGCGTCTTGTTTTGGCAAAATGTAGTAAAAATATTTATTATAATATTATTTTCGATAAAGCTTCTTGATAATGCAAGCCAGGCTTTTGAGGTTATGTAAAGATTCCGCCGCCGGGGCCTTGTAGACCTAGGCAGAAATTCGACACTGACCATAACGACGACAACACCTTAAATAGGTCTGTTTGGAAGATTTTCTGGCATAAAGTCCGATTTCTTGAAAGCTTTGTACAGCAGATTCAAGTTTCGGTGGCAGCTTGAAGCCTAAAAAATCTATTTTCTTGTACTCCTTCACGGTTTCTTTGAGCCGATAGTGACAGATAATTGTCTTTGTGTTTAGTTTTGCTGCGTTAGCTATGAATCCGATTAATGTCGGCCAGAAGGCGTACAGCTCATTCGTATATTACGTTACTTCACAATTTTGTCTGCCTTTGATTGTTCTGACTTTTCATCGTAAGAGAACGCAGTTGTACAAAAAAAAGGGATGCTGTATATGTGTACATTAAGGAATAGCTGTTTCTGTATTACTATGAGTGACGTAACTTGTAGCTATTTATTAAAAGGAAGAAAGACAATGTAGTCGGCAAATTCTGTTCATTTACCAAGGCAAGCTCAAATTCAGTGAACCACTGATAGCAAATCTTCATGCCGGAGTGGGGTATTCGTACTCGAAATACTGGTCACTCTCGTTGTAGAGTCATTAGGATTTTAAGCAGGAAACAAGAAAAAGGAATAATGCCCTTACCGGGACTCATACTTGGACCTCTCGAATACACACCGAGTGTGCAACCGTTACACCACGAAGGCATGCAGAAAGGAGGGAGAAAATACCTTATATGTTTACTAATTTATTCATTGCATAAAATGTCGTTCCATGTTCTTTGTGAGAGTTTGAGGGATATTCAGATCTTCGATTTGGATTCACTCCCTTTCAAGACTACCAATTAATGGCTATTTTTTCCCTTCATTTAAATGATGCCTTTGATTCATAATTAATTAATACCGAGCATTCTTAGAAATCACATAAATTTAAACTACGCATCCCTATTCTGACTTGCGTCCGTCACGCAACAAGTTTCCTTAACTTAATTTGTTATTTTCATTGGCTAACATATGCGCAGAAATTCGGTTGTGCATTCAGTTTGCAGGTAATTAAGAAATAACTAGGCCATTGGAAGCTGAAAACTTTAATCAGTGAGCATATTTTTTAGATTACCTTTAAAATTTGACAAGTAAGATATCTGAAGAGATAAAAGTTTTAGGGAGTGTGAACACAGTTGGATTATTTCAAATAATTGTTTATTTTTTAATTAGGGCGAAGCTCTCAAGGGTGTTTCTCCTCAGAACAAAAAGTACAGACCTCGAGAGTAGTTATAATCATGAAAGATATGAACTTTTCTTCCCCTTTTTCTTAATACAATATCACTTTCAATATGTTTCTGCATCAACAGTGTTTAATTCAAGACTACAGATGTCGAGTGAACAGTTGAGGACAATTTTTACGATTTTCTGGGGAAAAATCATATTCCAAATATTTTTAATGACAACTAGTAATTTATATTGTAGTAACTTGAAAGGATGGATTGGGTAGATTAAATAAAGAAAAGATTTGACTTTATGCATTTATTTATAGGGCAAAATATTGTTACGAAATGCCCAGCTGCGGTGTAATAGCTTCCTCGCAAAACGGGTTTAGGTTTGCCAGAAAATAGTAAGGAAAGACAAAGTTGCCAAATTTGGCGCGAAATTGCCCATTTGGCGACAAAATTGGTGATATGCCATTGACGGAACGAGAACATTCTAGAACGACTTCTTACCAGTTTACCCCGGAATATTTGCATATTTCGATTCTACGACTCAAATTATGGCAGATTGCGAAGTTTTGTAAAAATCGCACGAGTAGTTTTTAGCTCCTCAATGTTAATTGAATTTGGTATATATTTATTATCTTTTTTTATTAAACTTTTTTTATACTTTCTTTCCCATTTCAAAATTTAGGTTCATTCCAAATAACATTCGTCCATTCTTTTATGATTTATTTATAAAAGTTTTATTTTTAAATAATTTTTATAAATTTTTCGAAAAACATTTTGAATTATAACCTGTAAAATGTTTACCATTATTTTAAAGCAGATATATTTTTAAGCATACCTTAAAAAAATTACGAGATTTTTATTCAAAATTTCCTAAGATATACGTGAATTTACATATTGGCGCTTTTTGAAATTTGGCATATTTGTTATAAGCGATAATAACGCCAAATATGGTTTACGCACTTTGTTAAAATTAGTTGAAAGTATGAACGATGACTTTTTTCCGCTCTTGTGCAATGAAAAAAAGGAAAGGAAAATAGGTTGCTATAAATTAAGAAGTACGCCAAGTGAATTAATTATTCGTGGCTTAAACTCAAAAAAAAATGCGCCAAGATAAATTTTTGAATTTTTCCGTGAATTTATCACCAAATGTTACAAAATTTAATATTTTAGGCATGATTTGAGTCCTTGAATCGAAAGATGAAAAAAAAAATAGCATGCCATTTCGGAAAAAGTCCGATTTTGTGTCAAAGTACCGATATTAGGACAATGCTATATACAAATCTAACATATATCCTAAGTCGTGCTTTCGAGACATGAAAAATGCAATTTGAATTTCGTCAATCGATCTAGTAGAAGGGGAGATATAGAAACTGGCTTCCCCTTTTTTTGCGCAATGTATATTTATTCCCTATAGGTAGTACGGTAAATCTAGTTTACTCTTCCAACTACTTGTGGCAAACTAACCCTTGAGCAGAATATATGAGAAAACAATTATCAAAACTTTGAAATCTAGTGAAATATTTAATGTCACAACCTTTCTTTAAAAAGTGGTAACGCATAATAATTTTCATTTCGTTTTATTGTAGTATGAAAAACGATTTTCTGAAAACGTGGCAAATTTAAAAAGCCTGTGTAGAGATGGCATAATTTTCCATTATTTGCAACTTAAGAAAACTGCATGTTCTTTTAAATGACTTGTAACGGTATAATTTGAGAGAAAATTAGTTTTGTTTATTTTTTAAAATGGATTTTAGGAAATATTTGACCCCAATCTTCTAGAGATCTATGATCGTACGAATTAAGAATACTCATGAACCATTTTCATGTAATAAAGGCATAATTATTTAGCTTTATCATATATTGTAGCAAATTTTACATAAAATAAAACTTTATATTAAAATCCGTATAATAAGTATAAAATATATTTGATAGAATTTTATTATCACTAAAATGATTGAATATAAATGATTTTATAACTTTCGATTTTTCAAAGAAAAAGAAAATAATCCATTTTATAGATGACTTGGTTGGTTTGGTAATAGCAATGTATCCAAGTGGTGGGATACCTTCATGGTAATGTAATGTAAGAGTCTGCTGCAACCCTCCTGACCGATAATAATCGGTCTCATGGTTAACGCAGCACACCCAACACAGATTAAAACAAAAATACAGTTAAAAACATCAAACCAAACTTCCTAGTGTTGTTTGGTTGCCATTCATAAAGTTCATCAAATCCTTTGCAAATCTAAACTCTTTCCTGCGGCAATTCCTTTATATTACCATGTTTTTCCCTAACATGTCGCAATAATGCGCAGTCTTCGACGAAATGTCGTGCATTGCCTACAAAGACTATAATTTTGTAATTTAAATCTTTTCAGGTATGCCGGGAAGCGTCCGCTTCCAGCAATTATTTCATCGTAATCGAAATCAAATATCATTCTTATATTTTCAGAAATTTCAAAGTGCAACAAATAATCTTTCCTTTTTTCCCGAAATGTTCCATTTCTCTTTCCAGAAATCATAGTATAGAAATCCTTGGTTTAATCAATACCAATTCTTTTTGATGCATGATTATCGAACGCATCCCCGGCATTTCCCATAGCAGCCTCTTTGGCCAGTATGCCGACCCTCTCGGTGCCTATAACACTAATATGGGCTTTCACCCAGTTCATTTTCACTTCATGTATTTTCTGAACTTTTACAAGGAGATCTTTTATATATGAGACCAAAACATTAATGTTATCAGCATCTGCTGGTGCTTGCAAACAGGATAATGAGTCTGTATATATTATTCATATATGTTTTTACAGTCAGGTTTTCTTCAATCCATTTAAGAGCAAATATGCTAGCAGCCTATTCGGCTTCAAGTCTAATTTTGCCATAGTCTATTTCTGTACGAAAAAACGTAAACCACATATGCTTCACCAATTCCATTGTCATAAACCGAAGCGTCAGTAAATATATCCAATTCTGCGCAAACATTTGATCTCTGATATCCCACTGCTATTCTAACGATGATACTGAGCTTTCACATCATTTTAACGATGATACTGAGCTAATAGGATGTATACTGAGCTTTCATTTTACACTTCCTAAACGAAACTAACTTGTATACACGTTATACAAAGGGAAAACGATGAAAAACAGCCACGCAGGCAGCATTTTCGACGGTGGGTTTTATGTAAGACAAATGGAATGAAAAACTGGATTTTGATATCGTACTCAACTGATATGTTATCAATGAAAGTATATCAAAATGATATAAATGAAATGAAAATGAAAATATCTGCTAACTAATTAATCTGAAATTTTTCGTTCATTATTTTTATAAGTGGGATTGTATTCCTTTGACCTTTTTTAAAAAATTAAATGTTTTTCCTCATTAAATATTTTCAATTTGTTTACTGTTTTAATTTTAAATTTATTACTAAGTTGTAATTCATAATTTTCATGCAAATTTGCAAGTTGAATTTTAAGGGGTTAAAGTGGTCTTTATTCTAGTCATAACTATGAAAATTGATTCTTGTTTTTAGGTATTTATTAAGTTATACCACGTACGTCAAAATTAAATAAATGAATATTTCTAGCCTGATTTCCGTACATTTTTTAATAAATTTTTCGAGTGAGTGGCTCAAGTAACCTGTTGAATGGAGATATATTATGACCCTATTTTGAATGACTGAAAATTTCAATTTACTGAAATATATTTATTTATTTACGATTTTAAAATTAATTAGTGACAAATAGATATCAATAACATAATTAAAAGCAGTGGCGGCTCGTAGCTAAAATTAGTGGGGGTGCTGTTTCAAAAAAATTTAACCTTTGTTTTAAACCTGTGTAAAGGGAAACAAACATGTATAAAAAGAAAATTTATTTTGAAACTTCTATAAAATTTTACAAAAGAAAAATTAAACATTTCTTAATTACTTTAACTTAAATTGTTACAGTTCAAGCTTTACCTATTCATTTAAAAATGAAATCCGTTCTTCTTGTTCTAATCTGCGCGAAGAGATCAATAATTTTCTCGTTGATCTCTGGATGACAACTGAGGAAATTTTTCTATATTGAAAGCATTGCAAGCGCATGAAAACGAAAGCTCTTGAAGTTCACTTACAGTCACAGAATTTATTACTTGAGGATGCAAGGACATGGTTAAAGTTTTCTGTAAAATAAAAGAACCGAAAAAAAAATGAATCAAATAGAATAGCTGAAAAATAATCTAACCAAGAATATGGTGTATGATTTTTAAACACAGCACACGCGGAGTAAAAAAAAAGAACCAGCTCCCAACGACACTCCAGATTCGGCACTGCAAACGCGACAGTGCTCTCCCCCTCTCAGCCTCGTACGCTGCTTCTTAAGAACGCATGCGCAGAACAGCCAAATACCGCACGCGCGGAGTAAGAAATAATCACGTTTCCAGAATTTCGGCACTGCAAGAGCGACAGTGCTGTTTTATCTCCTTGGCTCGAGTGCTGCTTTCTGTGCGCGCTTGCGCAGAACAGCCTTGTGAATCGCAGTTCCATACAAAAACTTTCGTACCTTTTTCATAAACTGGAGGATGGCTACTGACATTAAGTTTAAGGATTATATATTGTAGAAGTATAAAGAAAGAATTAAAGAAAAAAGGGCTCATTATATTAAATATTAAAAATAATAATAAGTGGAAACAGGGGGTGCTGCAGTTCCACAGTGCTTATTACGAGCCGCCACTGATTAAAAGTTTCTAACAAATGTCAATTTACATCAGAGTGAGAAGGAAAAAAATTAAGAACTATATTCAGAGAAACTACCATGCCAGTCATCCTTTGCTGTGAAAGTTAAGACCCACAAAGTTAGGACTATACGAGAAAATTCGGTCAACTTTTGAGTTCTGGAAGGAGCAATATTTCCAGTCGGCAATCAACAATCGGCATAGTGATTTTTGTTGTAAACCGTAGCTCAAATGCACTATTGATTTCTTTCGAAATTGATTTTAGTCGGAAGTCTATATCTTGTCTTTTTTTTTATTTCTGACGGGCCCACTAGCGACCGAGCTGAGCGCTGGTACTAGTTCGGTCCTAGGCTCAAATCCCGCGAATGGGCTAGCTGCGTTTTCCCCACGTGTAACGAGTATACTAATCAGATTCTCTTCGAAATTCCTCCACCAAGGCATCCCTTTCCCTAGGTAGATAACCCTCGAAGCTTTGCCGTAATCACATACACCAAACCAACTTCATTTCTGACAGAAATCGCAGTCTTCTCAGCACGCACTAGGAATTTCATTTCAGAAAAACTCTTACATGTATTTGTTTTATTCTTGAATTACTTAATGGAATGTACTTGGAATTACTTACGCGCCGTTATAAATCTCTGAGTTATAAAGAACATCGACGAGGTCGCTAAAAGTTTGAAACACTGTTAGTTCGCCCGATTTTTGTGAATAATTGTTGAACACCCTAACTGCATGAGAGCTGATTGCAAGTAAATCTCTAATAGGTTTGATTTCTTATAATGATGATTTCATAAAATAAGTTAAGGATTCATGTTTCAGTACCATTTATCTCGCTGAAGGAAAAGCTGATTGGAGGTTCTTTTTAGCATCATTAAACAAGCTGAAAATACATCTTTTAAACTGTTTAGGCTTTGCTGCTAAGAGTGCGTCAGTTATGAAGGATAATATTCTGGCATTTACGCACGTCTCATATAATTAAATATATTATATTGCACCAGAAACATCTATCTCGACTTAGATTTATATGCGCCGCCCAACCAGTATAGTGGTTAGCGTCGCTGACTGCCGTGCCGAAGGGCTCGGGTTCGAATCCCGAAGAAGGCATGGATGTTTGTAAATGTATAGTGTCGGTGCGGCATGGCGGCACTTTAAATATACGGCGAGCCGAAAGTCCTCTCATGTGGTTTGGTGGAAGGGGAGAGGGGCTGGAGACACCCGAAGAAGGCATGGATGTTTGTAAATGTATAGTGTCGGTGCGGCATGGCGGCACTTTAAATATACGGCGAGCCGAAAGTCCTCTCATGTGGTTTGGTGGAAGGGGAGAGGGGCTGGAGACCCTCAGACTTGCCCCCCCCGGAGTGCTGTCCATCAAAATTGGGGCGGAATTGTCACCTGTTAGGTGCTCAAGGCTGTGGCCAACAGCAGGCGTAGTCTAGCACTCCTTGACACAAGATTTCTCGTGGGTTTGGGCTGACTCTGTCAGACAAGTGAGCATGAGCAACAACAGCAACAGATGCATTTATATGCAGCTCAAACATAATAAAAAACTACCAAATTCTTTATGTCTGTGAATATACATCTATCATTTTATATACAAAAAGAATCAGAAAGATTAGAAGAATTTAAGGAAACTCAAGCATTGGCAAAGCTACAAAATTTTCTGAGGCTGGTAAAATTTATTGGCACTCATTGCATGATATTATGCAAGGAATGCTATCGTGATCACAGAATAAGATGATTCAGACTCGGGCCAGTTTCAACTGCGTCATTAAAGAGACATTGTCAAATGCATCGCAATCTCGCCAAGATACTTTCCTTATTCTATATTATATGTTGCCAAATTTTTATTTTTCTACAATTTTTCCTCTATATTATCTGTAACTCATATTTTTCTAAATTACCTGCAGCCAAAATGTGACCTTGAGTTTTTGCGAAGTTTGAAATATTTCTTTTTACACTGGATTCGAATATGAATTTCAGACGTAGGTGTTTTAAAGCCCACTTCAACTTGTCTCGCGTACAAAACGTTATCGCAAAATGACAAATTGCTAGAAGTGTTGCTTTGTTATGTAAGATATTCGCATATATTAATTCGAAAGAAATTTTTCTTTAGCCAGATTGTTAGCGTCTGTTTTGTTGCAATGAAAACTTTAAAATTTTATCTGTCGTTACTTTTATCTGCATAATTTCTTCAAAATCTTAAGCAATGTTTTTGATTTTTAATACATTTTCTGCAGTTTTTCATAAATTAATCTTCTCTAATATTTTAGTTACTGCTGTCTATTATTAGTCTTTTTGGTACCGTTTATTGAATGGTGATTTTATACCTTCATCTAATGATGCAAATTGATGTATAAAAAAATCTGATGTGGACACCACGTGACTTCTTTGTACAGCCGATTAAATTATACACACATTTTGCTGCATTTCATATAAACTCGCTTCCTCGAATTTACATGGAAATATATTTCTCATTGAATTAATTCAGTTCTCACTTCGCGGCAAGGCAAAAATACACTGGTGTGCAAAAATTAAGGACGAGACGGTTTTTTCAATATAACTTTGTATAAAAGCTTTAGAAATCAACACATTTAATACCGTAAGATCCCCAATACGTAAGGACATGAGTAATGTAAGCAACACTTACTAAAAGAGAAATCAGAGAGATAAAAAGAAGCTTTATTTAAAAAGTAGCATGGAGCGCAATGCGACTGAAGGCCGAAACATCCCTGTGATGGGTATCCAGCAAGAAACATCCGGTCTTTAATAGGGGATATGATCTCCCCTGACTGCTAGGCAGATTTCACATCATTTGTGCATGCTGGATATGTGGTTGTTAATGAGCTGTTGAGACACTGCTGCTCGTTCCTCTTGTAGCACCAATCGCAGTTTCGGAATCGTTACTGGCGATAAGTTACGTGCTGCCACGGGTCTCCCTAGTAAGTTCCGTACATGCTTGACGGGATTTAGATCCAGAGACCTTGCCGACCAACCCATGTATTCAATATCTTCACTCTCCAGCAGATCTTCGACAGTAACTGTGCGATGAGGTGGAGCGTTGTCGTCCATGAAGAGAAACTGAGGACCCATAGCCCTTGTGAAAAGACGCATGTAAGGAAGAAGAACCTCGTTACAATAGCAGTCCCAGGTGACGAACCTCCTTAGGAGATATGAAGGTCGGTCCGGCTACCAAGCATTATGTCTGCTCGAACGAGAACTCCGCGACCTCCAAAACAGTCCCTTTTGATGATGTTGAAGGGATTATTGCGTATTGCCCTTTCTTTCCAGATGTGTATGTGTCTAGAATCGCAACTCAGACTAAATCTGCTCTCATCTGTAAAGATGAGTCCCCATTCATTGTCTCTCCAATTTTGGTGTTCCCGGCACCACAGAGAACGTTTTCTCCGATGGGCAGGCGTTAGAGGTACACACCGTACAGGGCGTCGTGCAAACAGACCACCACCGTGCAGTCTTCTGGCCACGGTAAAACGCGATATCGGTCGTCCAGTCGCCTGTGTCGTGTGTCTAGCGATTTCTCCCGCTGTCTGCCGCCTGTTTCTTCTGGCCTGTAAGGCAATATACCGGTCATCTGCGAGTGCGGTTCCTCGTGGACGACCACTACTAAACCCCCGGATAGCTGTTCCTGTAGTTTGAAATTGTCTCCAAAGTCGTGATGCTGTGAGCAATTCCGAACTCTGCAGTCACACTTGTCACACTGCGGCCTTCCTGCAACTTCCCAATGATCCGACCTCGGGTAAAAGTATCCAGATGTCGTCTAACAGATCGATTATTCGCCATTTCTCGCTGAGGCAGCAACTCGGTGTGATTTTAACTGCTATACGGCGTGCAATCTCTTTGCCAGAAATACTGATCTTACACCGACAACATGCTTTATACTACTCAGACACTCCCCCCATTACGTCTACCTGCATATCTGCGCATGTGCTACCGTACATCACCTTACTTAATCTCCTGATTGGTCTTTCTGTCCGCTCTGCCTCTTCGTTCAGCTGATATGCTAATTTTTCGACTTCGTCCTTAATTTTTGCACACCAGTGTACATAAAAACTCAAAATATCTGCATTAAGAATTGAAAAATATGAAAAAAAAAACATAGAACACCAAATACAATTAAAACAATTAAAAACAATTTTTTTTTACGATTAAAATTAGAGTTTTCTGCGCAAAAACAAGCAATTCGTCCAGCAAAAAAGAAGGAAGATTTTTCGGTGCACAAAACTGAAAGTTTACTTTTGCTCCCACTCGGCAAAAAGACTCTGAAAGTGCAGAAAGTGATTTAATTCACTATTCTGCTAAGTTCCAAACGTAAACAAAAATGTCTGCTCCATTACGCTTAGTCGCGCTTAAACAACTTTTAAATTGTTGATAATTCTACAGCCATTAATTTAAGAGTCAAACAACAAAAATCATTTGACTTCTAAATTAATATTTGTTCGGCGTGTTATTTTACCTTAATTCTATAGCCGTTGCATGCAGGTTAAATAAAGGCATAAAAACCTTATCCGGAATATAAGAACAACGTAATTCAATCAATTTTAAAGCAAAGAATGCCCAATTTACAAACACATAGGGGAAGAAAAAAAAACTGAGCATACGGAGACGAGTAACCGAACGGAAATATATATATATATATATATATATATATATATGTGTGTGTGTGTATGTACTTTTGGTGCGGCCGATTATAGCCGAAAAGAGAGGTGTACAACTGTTATAGCAGTTCTACCTACAAAATTTCAACGTTCTGAGGCTACTTGTTTTTGAGTTATGCAATATACATACATATGTACGTACTTACATACGTACAGACGTCACGAAAAAAAATTCTTCTGAATCCATTTTAAATGCATTATATAATTCGTTTTTTGAAAAGAGTCCTTTATTCTGTCCTTAAGTACAGATGTTCCTTTAAAACGTCGTTAAATTGCATTAGATAACAATCAAAATGCACATTTTCGTTGGAATATGATATCCGAAATTTTTCGCGATCACAATAGTTCCTTTACTTCGTACAAGAAAGTAATAACTACTTGGAACGTGAAAACCAGGCTAATGACACAATTTAAACATTACAGACTTTAATTTTAAACTGCCAAACTTTATGATTTAGAGCGCGAATTTTAATCTTAATTCTATAAACGAATTTTAGCCTGTATTTTACAAAATATGATTTGGCATTTAAACTCTAAGGAATATCTTAAGATCAGTAGTTGTAAACGTTTCTTTCAGGTATATGTCGGGGTTTTCCAAGTGAACTGATGAAAGTTTAGTATAGAAACGCGAAAAATTATTTATAGTATTTATAAAAATTTCGTGCTAAGTTGAAAAAATGCGTAAAAGAATGAAACGTTTCTCGGAAATTGCTTTTAAAAGCAACAAGTATCTTCGAGAAGAAAATAAGCGTTAGTACTAAACGTCACTTCTCTAAGGCTGTGGAGACATTAGGATTTTTTTGAAGCAGGAGTCACGAAAAATGAGCAATGCCTTCTTCAGAATTCGAACCTCAGACCTCTCGAATACGCGCCGAGTGTGCTGACCATTACACCAAGAAGGCATGCTAAGAATACGGAAAAATACCTTATATGTTCGGGCGCCAACTGCAGAGACATCATAATTTTTTTGAAGCAGAAGTCATGAAAAGTGAGCAATGTCCTAGCCGTGACTGGAACCTGTCGAATACGCTCCAAGTGTGCTGACCATTACACCTCGAAGGCATGCTAAGAAGGCGCGAGAAATACCTTATAAGGCTATTAGTTCGATAGAAAACTTAATTTTCTCTCGAAATATGTAATTCTAATTATTGTCATGGTCTTTTATGAAAAAAGATATTGGGATAGTTAAAAAAATGTTTCTAATGCATTTCACTAAAAATATGTAACTTCGAAAATTTTCTTATATATTTTCTTATACCTTTCTTTCTTTATCTTCCATTTTAGTCCATATAATGTGAAGAAGTAATAATAAAGGAAGGAAATGCAATATAAAAAACATAAGAAAAACGTAAGATATAAGAAACAACAAAAGAAAATCATTTCTTCTTAGAACTATAGCAACGAAATAAGAGTACCTTCATTTTTCCCCTTCCCATATCTCCTAGGACTTTCCGATCTATCCGATGGCATAAATTTACATTCAGTTCATTTAAAATTTCTGTTTGATTTAGAAATCCAGTCTTATCATCGCTTAAAACCACCGGGTTGTTAACACAAAATCAAATCTTTTGATTTAAAAATCCATATCTATTAGCAAACGCACAATACGTAAAAAAATGGAGTGACTTAACAAACTGTCAGTTCGTAAATTTTCTTTATAGGTTCCGAAAAACTTCATTTGAAACATTTTTCAATCTAATGATGTAAATAGAGTCTAATTACCGCTTAGAGACGTAAGGCCATGAGTTTTTTCTCAAAACCAAGGAAAGTAAGAATTGGAAGCCTTTTGAAAGAACGCCGTACGCAAGCGACAGACTGCCATAATTGGATTTTGTAAAGAACGAAATTTTTTGATGGCTTGATCGTTGAACAAAGATTTTGAGGGAGAATTCGTATTAAATACAAATAGCATTTGTAACCAATTTTAGAAAAAATCTTATGGAGTATTATATTGTAATCGCAAACGTGTTGTAGGGGTTATTATAAGTTTCTGACAGTTATTTTAATTTTTAAATATGCTTTACTGTCTATTCTCGTTTCCCACCTACTATTTTCTACCAGAATAAGTTTTTAGTGTCGCGTTGCGTGAGAAAGAGTATTTAAAGGAATGTTTCGCTTACTTCAGCAGAAGAGCTTAGGAGTGCTTACTGGTACGCGTTTGCCGTCAGACTATTCCGTTCTTTTAAAGCTAAATCTTACTACGCTCGGCAGTATTGTACGTGTCTGCTAATATTCACCGGTTAATTTAATTAAAGGCCAAACTATGTTAGATAATTTTATACAATTTCGGCTAAGTTCAGTTTAGTTTAGCATTCGATCAGTTTCTTATTTTCTTATCTTGAATTGAAGCCCAAGTGGAGGCTTTTTTGTAAGCCCGAGAAAGGGGCCATCTGCGTTCTTAGTTTGAGATAATAAAGGGTGAAGATAATCATAGGCAAAGTAGTTAGAAACATTACAATGTATATGCAAAAACTTGAGAAAGCATGTCTATTGTTATGAAAACAGAATTAAGTCCACTTTTTGAAAACTCATATTTATCAAGATCATTCAGAAATTAATTGCAAGATTTGATCCAAACCAACACAGAAACTAAGCTAGAAAGCCACGTCAAAATGTTACGAAAACGATGCACATAAACATTTAGTTATAAAAGCTATCTTTAGCTCTGAAATTTCTTCCCTTACTTTACAATCATTCTTAAATTTTACAATTCTGAATTTCGTAAATTGCGATGGCATTAAAATTATTTTTCTCAAATGATAATAAAACGTCAAGCTATTTTCTGTTACAAGATCTCATCTTAGGCAATAGTTTGCGTAATGCTTCTACGTTTAAAGAGTTGATCTCACACATAAATCATTCATTACAATGTAATAATCACATACAATTGCGCAGTTTCATATTAGTTTAGATATTGGCTGTCATTATTTCATTTTATCGAAGTTCTTTAGCGTTACCATTCCAGATATTAAGTGTTGAGATTCTATCAGGTACGTCTGGAATGCTTACATTCCATCTGCTGTAATAACTAATGGCCTATATTCTCTCACTCACATAATTAGCAATCTCTGTTTGAACATAGTGAGGCGCTAATAATAGCTTCATTCAGCTGGAGGTAATATATTAAAGCAGTTAGTGTATCTTATAGCAGTCAATAATGCTTCGCAGTTAATGTCTCGTATATGTTAATGAGATTTAAAAGCAAATCATTTGTTCTCATTAGGATTAATAGAAACTGCGATAAATATAAAACATGGTAATTTTGATAAAGTAAATTAAAACGAAATATACTGTTATGAAGCTCATCCTACAGCTAAACAGGTACTTAGACCATTTTTATGCAGTATATTTGCTTCAGAACAATTCTAATCATATTCAGATAAGTTTATTATATTCACGTTTTTGTTTCAGATTATTTAGTAAAACAATTATGCTGAAATACAATTGCACCACAAATATATATATATATATATATTTAAAGATAAACAAAAAGATGTTCTCTCATGTTGTAGTACTACTTTCTGAAATTATATATATATATATAGAGAGAGAGAGAGTGTGAACACTATAGCAAGGCTTAATACTTGTTGTTGCTGTTGTTGGGACTTATCTCTCCTGTTTGATAATAACATCAGAACAAGCCCACGAAATCGTAGCCATCGTCGCAAGGAGTGCAAATTTGCACCTGTCGTTGGCAACAGCCTTGAGCGCCATAAGTGCTGTGTTCCACCTCCAATTTTGATGAAGAGTACCCCAAGAGGGACGAGTCCGAGGGTCTCTTTCCGTACTACTAACATCTTGAGAGGACTTCCGGCTCTTCGCATATTTAGAGTGCCCCATGCCGGACAGACACTATACATTTACAGTCGTCCATGCCTTTTCCAGGATTCAAACCCGAGGCCCTTCGGTACGGCAGCTAGCGTAGTTAACCACTATTCCGGTTGGACTGCAGGCTTAATATTTAAACTATTTTGATTCAATCAGTACTAGTACCTTTCAGAGTACTAGTGGGCATGTAGTTAAGGCTGCTGAATATTGGTAGTTCGACCCGGATTTGAACCCAGGTAAAGGAGATGGCTGCGTGGGGTTTTCCTGTGGTTTCTGTCATGAATAATGTGACTATGAGCCAGATCTTTCTTTTAGAAATTCCTCCGCAAAGATAGGTCCTACCAGATAGGTCTACGCAGATAGCCTATTAGGGAACCGTCATGCAAATTTAATAAGACTTCATCCTTACCTATTTGTTTGTCTACTTAAGCAGGGGAAAGCTCAGTGTAGTTACATTCCTGAGGACAGAAATGCCATCTTTGTGGGCTATTAAAAGAGAACTGGCTAATATTTATTTTACACATAATGAAAAACGCGAAAATACTCTTGTAGTCAAAACGTGCTCTGGAATTTGGATGCGAATCGAATTACCAGTGTTCGACAGCCTTATCTATTCGACCACTAGTAAACTCAGTTTCTTCTATACCAGTTCTGCACATGGCGATGCTTTGGTGTCCCCTGCACTTCTTTCTGTCTGTCTGTCTGCCTTCTCCGGGATTCAAACCCAGGCCCTTCGGTATCTTAGTCATCTGGGCGGCATTTCCGAATATAAATTCTGAAGAAACATTGTGTGCGCTGGAGCATTGTCTGAAATTAATAATGTTTTAAAATGTAAATTTTTATCATTACAATATTTCTTAACTCCAGTAAGAAGTGAATCAATCTTTAAATATTAACGCAGTTTTCAGGCCTTTTTATTTGATTTCCAAGCGGCTAACAGCAGTTCTTTATCTTTCGTTTCTGACTGCTGCGGGAATTCCGCTTGATAAACTAACACCAGCTTTCAATCACCAGCTAATTTTTCCCATAGAAGAAAAATGTTTGTTGGTTTTCAGAAGGTTTATTCTCAGAGACAGTTGATTCTTCCTTCCACAAGAATGTACGATTAGGCATTTTTTTTCTTCAAAATTATCCCGTCTCGTCTACATTGAATATTTGACTAGGACAATATTCTCCATCTACAATAATTCTGGGCAATAAGGAAATAAATTCTTTTGTGGCAAGTTTGTGTGCATCTGTTGATTTGTCCAATGGATTTAATTTTATGTCAGGAATATATGATTTTAAAATTGTCAAACCAGCTATTATTTGCTTAAAACAGCATGCTAGAATCTTTTACTTTTTAATCTAGTGGGGTAGACCACACAGAGATAAGTAAACCGTGTGTGCAAGTCTCCTCAGGTCACCGCTTCCAAGCTTTTACGATGTATCACACGACATGCTTCTGACATCGCAGACGCAATAATTCGTTCCAGTTGACAGTGCAAGAGACATAATTTCACGACTAGTGTCAGGAGATTTAAGCGTTCTGCACCGTGTCTGTAGTCAAAGCCTCTCGATTTCAGGAGAGGTGACAAACCGATGATCTGATTTTTCCTCTGATTTCGTTCCAGACATAACGAATCAGAGGATGTAAAATACAACAGAAAAATTAAGAAGGCGTGGTAAAATCAGTTTGAAGATAGTTCCATCCGGACAATACGTCAGACTGCTCCTGAACTCTTGACTAGAGAGACCTAGAATGTTCTTGAGCACTCGACTAGAGGGACCCTCGTTAGCAGGCTCCTCACACTACGAAGACTATAATTCATTTCAACAACTGTCTATGCTATCCAGGAATTATGTATTTATCTGTAAAGAGCTTTTTGTTAATTGTAATAAATATGTTCTTAGTTCAATAATGCTGTAAGCATCACGCAACCTCGCAAACGTACCCATTCATTGTAAGGAGTCATATGCGCTACCTGCCGCCACTCAACACAATGGTAACCCTCACTGTAATGACAACCCCCACTAGTATAACAGTTCTCATGCAAACTAAGAAACTTAGCGTGAATAATGGAAAATCGGAGAGATATTATTTTGGTGTTGCTTATCAATCTATGATGACAAAGATCTTTCTATTTCATCCATCAAATATACGTATCTTTTGGAAACAGTCTTTGAAGGTATATTTTTACAATTTTGAATACATTCCTTAATTTTATTCTTGTTTTTCGAAACTAAGCATATAGTAGCCCTGTTTACGTCATACGCGACAGAAGCAAAAGATTCACTGCTTTCAGAACGTCTTATTATTTTCATCTTTGCCTCGATCGTATGAAGTTCTGCAGCGTTCCTGATTTTCCTGTATTTATACAGGCGGAATTTTTCAGTACAAATAAATAACTTTTTAAAACACACGGCACATCAACATGTGTCCTAACAGAGGGCTAAACCTGTTTCATACATTATATACATTCGTCCCTCGCCACCGCGGCTCAGAATCTTAGTGACGTCAGAACTATTCCGAAAAGCTCGTTACTCAACACCCCCTAACAGAAGAAAGCCAGGACACTGAAGAGAGAGGAAGCTCTGACGTCACAGGTAGTCGTCTGACTCACCCAACACCTCGTAACAGAAGATTTAGGAGGCTCTGCTGCTGTTGCTTATGCTCACTTGTTTGACGAAGACAGCCGAAGGTTACAAAATTCCACGTGGCAAGGAGCGCAAGATGACGACTGCCGTTGGCAACAACCTTGAGCACCTAACAAGTGACAGTGCAATTAGGCTCTGTTCCGTCCCCAATTTTGATAGAGAGCACCCCGTGGAGGATACAGGTCTGACGCTCTCCCACCTCTTTCTCCTTCCACCAAACCGCACGAGAGAATTTTCTGCTCGCCGTGTATAGAGTGCCGTCATGTCGCACGGACTCTTTACGTTTACAAGTATCTATGCCTTCTCCGGTATTCGAACCCGAGTCCTTCGGCACGGCAGTCATCATGTTGGACGGCTATAAACACTATATCATGTTGGACGGCTAGGAGGTTCTTCTGTTAGGAGCTATTGCTCAAGGAAGCAATGTGTGAGTGAGTGCCAACGTCTTCCTGAAAGGGAACAATTTTCACAATATCGATAAAAAGCTTTAAAAAACTGAAGTTTTAAAAATGCGCCAAATGGCGTACTTTGCGGCAACGAAACTAAAGCAGCACGTTCAGCATTCATTATCTCATTTTTTAGGACGAAGTCACAGTGAAGGGTAACTGATGGCAGCGATAAAGAACTTTTGCTTGGCTTCTGAGCTGCCAAATGAAGACAGTAATATAGTTTCTGAATTAAAATACCAGAAAATGTTCCGGTTGGTTAAATTTGCAGTACTTTTTTCTCTGGTTCGATAATGGAAATGTTCGTCGAGTTTTTTTTCATTGATATTCATTTCACCCGTAAGCTACGGTAAATCGAGCTGTCAAGAGTATTTAGCAACAAGCGTTCATAATTAGACAAAGTATGACATCAATCATACCCTAAAATTTACATATGTTTTATTTATATTTTGTAGTCAGTGGACGTTAGAACTGGAGGCTTTATGAGTAAACAAATTTCTGAATGACTTTTTCTTTTTACTTTTTAAGTTGCTATATTTATATCGTTGACCGTTATAGTTACTACACAATGAAGGACGTACACAACAAGCACGGGATATAGAACATGCTGTTACACCAAAACGATTAGCACTGTTTGTGTATGTTACAGGAAGAGTGATAACGCATTACAGAACAGATAACATTTAAAAGCAGAACAAAAGGCATATTATCGATTCTTCATTTGGAGGCGGCATTTACTGTTTGATCGAATTATGTCTCGATTAAAAACAGTGAACTTGTTAAAATTTTATCAACTTCTCGGTATTAAAATTTTAGATCAATAAATAGATAAGTGAAAAATCACTTACCTTCTAAAGGGCTGCCCTGGAACTGCTTGTCTTCCTTTCTATTTCCGTTAGTCTAAGCTGAAATTCTAATCACTGCAGAACACTACTAGGAATTTTTTCAGAAATTTGAATTAGAATGTGAAAGATATTTACATAATTTTTACAGGTTACAATCATTACAAGAATTATGTTTCAAATATATATGGAGACGGTTTATCGATTCAACTTATATTAGACACGCCCCACGTTCAATTGACTACGTTTTGTCATTTTCCGCCAGAGGGCGTTCATGGAAGCTGAGTTATTTGTAAACAAATGTGACAGAACTGATACCAGTACGTCTCCGATTTCTAGCTCAGAAGAATTGTAGTCCACCGAAATGCTATAATACTAAAGGCGTTGGTCAAGATCCAATGACTTTGTTTGGAGAATTTGCATTCGACGAGTCCAGATGGGCTACGTAAAGCGATGTGTAGGATCTCAACTGCTATCTCTCACCGAGACCTGAGACCACAGAAATTTCGTCCTCATCGTTATTAGCGAACGTATAACACATTACGTGTTCTGGTCAGGAAATCAAGCACTCTGCACACCATCAAGTATCCTCATGCATAGTATAACGACATCTGCAGCGCCACGGATTGACAGCAAGGTTATCATTGCTTCAGTTCCCGTTGGGGTTATAGCACAGATACCAGTTTACATCTGTGCGTTCAGCAACTCACATAGTTGTTTCAGTTGCATGAAGCCGCTTTTATGATGAATCCTGTTTACTGGATCATGATGGCTACACAAATGTGTGTGAAAGAACCAACGAGAACGAATATTGAAAGCTGATATTCCTCAGTATCATAGCGAGAGCTGATGGTATGCTGATATGGAGTTCCATTTCTGTAGATATCCTGTTCACCTCTAATCCACATATCCAGTCATTTGATCAGGCATCGTTAGCTTAAAGATTTTTAACTTGACTTGCGTATCTTCGAAACCTTCGTTGCTTCATCTTTCAATCGGACAAAGCGGAACCGCATGTTTCTTACGTGGTCTTACGTTTGCTCGATACACAGGTACAAGTACAAGTAGAAGTATAGGGGACACCAACTATTCACCAAACAGTGAAGCAAGTATTGTCCTCATACACTAACTATTTAGAAACACTCACAGTCCACACATGCTGAGTATACAGAGTGTTGAATCCCATTTTCTCCAGATTGGTCACCATTTGAAGGCATCTGGTTCATGATTGTATAGACAATGGTACAATATTAATATGAACACTGATCTCTTGCATAGAATTTTTAAGCCTCATGAACTATAATATCCTAAAAAACCATCCAAAGTCCGTTTGACTTCAAGCCTTAGACGTGCAACAGCTGCTATTTTTGCCAAGGCAGATTCTTGGGATACTGATTTCTGTATGTTTTGCACCTCTAAATTACCTGAAATTTGGATCTTTTGCTCTTAACTTTATAATTCAAATGTTTTGGAACATATATACGATGCTACTAACTTTTGTTTCGTGCTGTAGGAATTTTAATTGCTAGTAGCATGTATCTAATTGAACGAGTTCATAGTCATAAAAATAGGTTTACTTCATTTTATTTTAGTTAAGAGTAAAGAGAGAAATAAAAAATATTTCTTATATTACTTTATTAATTATTTTAGATGTTTAGTTTCGCAGTCCACATGTGTTCAAAAATTCTCTTGAGTTTCGATTTAGACTAGATGAATTGCATTGAATCACCGGAACACAGTTTTAAAAATCACTGGTATGGTCTGTATTGTATGCTTTAGAAAATGTCTTCTAATTCGTTTATTAGTTCATCTGTAGGCTCTATAGTCTGTCCTTTTATCAGCCACCGTTTCATACAACAACAACAACATTTGGCTTCTCCGTTCCGCAAAATGGACACCGAGGCCGAGGTTCAACCTCTTTCCCGGAACCTTGAGGGGTCAGCGCAACGCACTCAATTTGAGGCGTCACTGGTCGTCAATTTGCTACCCACCAGTCGCTGCGGCGAGCCCGTCGCAGAGGGACATTACCCAGCAAACCCAAGGAGTTACCCGCGGGCTACCAGAACCACCCTGCTCTAAGACATGTCGAAACCAATAAATGACCTTTCCGGAGCTCCCAGAACCACTAGGTTCACAATTTGTATACCCCTGTGGCCGAGACAGCCTAGGTACAGATCCTAGCCAGTAGCTTCGCAGAGCTCTCTACGTCGACCCCGGGGGGGGAACCGTTTCATACAAAACATCATTGATACTGAGGACTGTAAAAGATAAATAAGAAAGTTATATGTTTCAGAATGCTTCAAATTATAAACGTTCTGGCGCTTCTAAACTTTGCACTGTAGCAGAAAAATTTCTAGAACGTACAATTCAAGTTCAATACTTAGCTTTAATATAAAAATTAGTGCCATAATAGGACTTAAAATGATTGTTTAACTTAAAAACCAATAACATGCTTTTATAAAATTATAACTGAACATTAAATAAACTTAGTTTAACCAACGTTATTATTTTAAAATTAGATAAAATTCAGTTATGAACATTGGCTCACAAAATAGCTTAATACATTTCAAAAATTTCATTTTAGACAATAAAGCTGGATCTTGCCTATTTTTAAAGTTCAAAATGATAGCCTTTGGTTTATTGACATCACCGATAAAAATATTGCGTTTACTACGTGTGATAACATTATACTGTCTGATGCGTAAAGATAACTTATTTATAAGGATAACTCACATATTAATGCTTTTTAGATACTTGCAATAATATGTCGAGATATACTAAAAAAAACTACTGATTTATATTGTTGCGCATGTACGAGTTTGTAATGCATTTAATGCACATAGAATTCATGATAGCGTGATGGAATTTATGTTCCCAAAAGAAGCACTTAAGAGTTCTGCAACTGTTCACAAAAGTACTCGTGTAGCTCTTCTCAGTATCACAGAACACCATCAGTAGTTACCACTTCAAACCTTAAAGACAACGCAATGCAAAGCGCGTATAAAAAGCGAAGATGGCCGGGAGATCTCTGAATACTCCGAAGTCAATTCTGCAGTAACAGCGGGGAATTCATGCTCTCCCTGATTTTACATAATTTTCCCCCAGCCGCCGAGAAATTTCCAGAACTTTCGATTTCTCATAATTGCTGGAAGGTATGTATAGTTATAATTATATATAAGGGCAGGATACAGTTACATATAGGGGTCAATTACAGTTGCAGAGGAAAGGAACCCAAATGTCACCAAATGGTCTACATCAGTTTTTAAGTTCTTAACAGTCACAATCATCACAGCAGAGAACATTTTACAAAACAAAATATTCCATGAAAGTTTCAGACAATTAATATAGTTTAACAGTTACAGAGTATTTATGTTGTTGTTGTTGTTTCAAATCCCCTAGGGAAAGGAAAGCCTACACCAAGTCCAAGAGACCTTGCCGCTCAAGCAAATCGCAGATGTCGACCTGCTCAGCTTACAGCTGTCTCAGGGAGACGCCTATACAATCCAGTAGGTGAGCGGGACAGGCAGGGAGGGAACAGGCATACGAAGGGAAGGTATTTTCTCCCTCTTTGAATTCCATGCATAGAAGATATCCACTTCTGAATCTGGCCATGGCCGTTTGGATAGGCCTAGATCCTTTATTCAGAAGGGACAGGCCTGGTTGTTCAGCGAAATACCACTGGTGAACAGGAGAAATGTTCCATGCCGTGTTAGTTTTATGTTTGTAATAGGCATGAATTTCGGTTGGGCATAAATCAGTGGAAGTGGGTGTAGGGAGATTACAAGTTTTTCTTGCCAGATCGTCAGCTGTTTCGTTACCATACACCCCAACATGGGATGGTATCACTGGGGATATATTGATTTACGCTGTCCAAGCTCGAAAAGTTTAGATACAATATCCTGACTGGTCTTATCAATGACCTTAGGCCAGTTTTTAAGATACTGAATGGAGCTTCTGCTGTCTATCAGAATCCATATAATTTCATTACTTGAACAGAGAGCATAATCAAGTGCTTTGCTGATGGCGATAAGTTCCGATCTGAAGACGGAGCAATGATCAGAGTTTCTGATACTGCATCTGATATCTTTTTCAGGGGTGTTACAATAAATGCCACTCCCTGCTCTACCTTTATCTGATTTATGTGATTAATGTGTATTTATGTGACGATATGTTTCAAATCTCATTGCAAGTACGACAGTTACAGTTACATATAGGGGTCAATTACAATTGTAGAGGAACGGAACCAAAATGTCATCAAATGGTCATCATCACTTTTTACTACATCAGTTTTTAAGTTCTTGACAGTCACAATCATCACGACAGAGAAAATTTTAGAAAACAAAATATTCCACGAAAGTTTAAGGCAAATAATATAGTTTAACAGCAACAGTGTTTTTATGTGATGATAATGTTTCAAATCTCATTTTCAAGAATTTAATAGTTCCAACTTCGCTATCGTAAACATTCAATTAAACTTTAATTTCTTTTCCTTATTTGATAGCGGTTTGAGTGATGAGTCATAATTTTTAGTTGAATATAACGGTGACGCAATGTGGCTACCTGACAAAAATGAAAAACTTAATATAAAATTTCGTATTTGCTGTGTTACTATTTCTTTAACTTTTGACCCTGCTTCCTAGCCTGAGGACACGTATTGCTCATGTATTGCAATTTGGGGCTTTATAGGTATAATAAATTCTTAGTATAACGATCCCCGATACACAGGATTCAAACGAAGTTGACAGCATTCAGAAAACTCTGTCAGCCTAAACAAGCGTGTTTTTACAAGTTCTAACGGGAATTTTTGTTACCGGAAATAACGAAGAGCTGATCACAGACACAAAAATGCAATTCCTTTATTTATTTATGGTTTTAGTGCAGCTGAAGGCCACTTGCGGTCGGCCTTGGCCATATTTTGGACAATGATGTTCTTAGAAATTATGTGTGTTACATGTTGTGGTTGAAATTCCAGCTGTAATTTGCGGAAGCGACAAGATGCAATAGAAGAGTAGTGGGAGACGATAATTACTTACGTCCTTGGATTAATAGTTTATGAGAAATTCATTTTTCGTAGCACGTGTAGCTGAAGTTTCCATAAAATACATCCATTGAAACATAATACATCTGTATTTATTAGTGATAAAACTAAATATGTAGTATAGCACTCGAATCATATTTTACTGCCACTAGATATAAATATGTAACTGAATAGTATATTTTTATGCATTTTGAGAAATAGAAATGTCATTGAAGAATGGCATAACAAATTGCAACACCAAAATAAACTCCAGCTGTCAGAATTAAACTACATTGGTTATCATAAATTAAGGAAAAATCCCGATTACTGAAAACGTTACATGTAGAATTTTATGAAACTTACCCACAATATACAACACATAGTAGGGTATCAAATAACATAAAAAGAAATTACCAGACAATTATGGTAGTATTGAAATTAGCGCATGTATAAAATGAACAAATCGAAGGTGTCAGTTTGTTATTGGAAAAGTACCTTCAATATGTAATATGATCGCCTCTACAAGCAATACAGCACATACAGCGATGTGTGAGGCTTTCAATTATGCGGTCTATCAGTTCCATAGGAAGGGAGAGCCATTGCCCTTGGCAAAGCAGTTGCAAGCGCGGCAAGGTTCTGAGGGGGCGGATTGAAAGCAGCTAGACGTCTCCCTAAAGCATCTCAAACTTGCTCGATAGGATTCAAGTCCGGGGATCGAGCTGGCCACTCAACACGCATAATTGCTTCCTGTTGAAGATAATCATTTACGATGCGAGCCCTGTGGGGTTTTGCGTTGTCGTCCTATAATAGGAAAGCATCACCTATTGCCCTAGCATATGGGCACACATAAGCATCAAGGATGTCATCTCTATAAATCTGAGCATTCACGGTTCCCTTGGAAAGACACAGAGGTCTGTGCGTCCCCCTAAAGAGATGCCAGCCCAAACACAGACCCTGCCTCTTTCGTATGCATCTCTTTCACGGATGTTTGACGTATGATAACGAGTTCCAGGTTCTCCCCATATCAAATAACGCCTACTATCGCTTTCCTGGACTCATCCGTAAAGGGAACAGCCCTCCATTGATCAAACGTCAAGTGGACATGTTGTCATGCCCACTGCAAACGGTTCCTCCTATGGCGTGACGTGAGCGGCACACAAATGACTGGTCGCCTCGCATACAGACCACCTTCGTGAAGCCTTCTACGCACAGTTGACGTTGACACCAACCTTCCGGCGGCTGCAGCAAGGGAGGATCTAAGAAGAGTCGGAGTTGCGGTTCTATTCCTGCGTGCACATAATGTCAAATATCGGTCATCGGCGCTCGTCGTAGCAGTTGGCCATCCTTGGCTGAACCTCCTAGATGCCGAATCTGCGGTTTGAAAGTGCTTGCAAAGTGCATGAACCACAGAAGGCCTCACATTTAGCCAACTGACCACTTCTGTTTTACTTTGTCCTGCATCTAGTCTCCCAATGACTCCCCATCGTAGTTCTGCAGGCAAATGATGCCTGGAGTTCATTGTTACGTATCGACTATCTCAGATTTCACTATCACAGTGATGTCACTATCACAGTGAAATATGTGGGCTTGCTCTCAAACATGGACTTTTATGCTCCTCGCAGATGGCGTATTCAGAGTGCAACGCTACTAATTTGCATATTGCAGTTTTAATCAGCTACTCTTACTTGGTAACATATTAAAATTTTACTCGGTTTGGCTTATTTTTGAGGCAGTTATTGCTATTTATGTGATTTTTCCTTAATTTATGATAACCAGTGTATTAGGCTAGTTAGCTGAAAGTTTGTTCTATTCTGAAGTTCTTAGCTTACGAAAAAAAATTACGTCTCATATATATATATATATATACTAGAAAACCCGGCGGTCATACGAAATGACCGCTGTTATAGATATTATAAATTGTAATTAAAATGATTTGTGCAAAGGTGTCTGCTAATTCAAACTGAATTACCCAGGGCAGGCGACGAGGATCTTCTTTGCTTACTGCCCCACGGGGTTTCTCCCTTCTGCTTGCTTAATTGCATAAAATAGGAAGGAAACCACTGGCGGTACATTTCCTAAGAGCCACCGCTAGTTCAATAAATAAAGGTGATTTAAATAATAAAATGTTAATTAGCATGTCAAAGATCTCTTTGTACACAACATTTCTTGCGTAGATCTTTCCGTCATTTTTAATAAGCCGCATATAATAAAGAATTTAATATTAAATGCACGCGCTCTTTTATTTTTACTTTCCCGACGTAGCTTTCTCTTCAAAAATCATCTGCGTTGCATGGAAAAATAAAGCAATTTTAATTACAATTCTAAATAAATACCGAATCCGTAACAGTATGTTCTTCAAATGATATTATAAATTGTAAAAATAAAAGAGCGCGTACATTTTTAATAGTATTAAATAAATAAATATTTCGTAATTACTGTTACGCAAGCAACCAATAAACTATCGGGGACAAACAGGCACTTAAGCCGCATATAATAAAGATATATATACATAGATAAAACACTATAAATATTTTCTTGGGTAAATTTAAAAGAGATACTATAATGCCTCGTCCAACGAGCATAATCCGTTCCATGATGGTGTTCGTTACGAGAAAGGGGGCTGTCATATCTCCCGCAGATTAATAGATTTAATCCGTGTTACATAACACAATTCAGAATCGAGCAAAATAGAAACAAAAAATTTAGAGAATATTAAAAAAGCGTAAGTGTTGGAATTGTTCGAATATTACTAATGTATTAAGTACAGGAATTATTTACATGCATTATATATGTGCACTGCGTAAAAAAAGAGGGGGACAGTTTACATCTCCCGTTCTACTGGGCCGATGGACGAAATTCAAATTGTGTTTTCATGTCTTGAAATCGTGACTTAGGACATATATTAGATTTATAGATAACATTGTTCTAACACACGTATTTTGATACAAAATCGGACTTTCTCTGAGATGACATGCCATTTTTTTTTCCATATTTCGATTCTATGACTTAAATTATGCCTAAATATTGATTTTTGTAAAGTTTGGTGCGAAATTTACGGAAAAATTCAAAAATTTATCTTGGCGTATTTTTTTTTCAGTTCACGCCAAGGTTAATTTCTTAATTTATAGCAACATACTTTGCTTTCCTTTTTTTGATTGTAGACGAGCGGAAAAAAAAGTCGCAGTTCATATATTCAAATAACACTAACAAAGTGCGTAAACCACATTTGACGTTATTATTGCTTAAAACAAATATGCCAAGTTTCAAAACGCGCCAATATGTAAATTCACGTATATCTTAGAAAATTTTGAATAAAAACTCAAACTCTTTGCGGGTATGCCTAAAAATGCCTTACTTTAACATGATTTTACAGGTTATAATTAAAAACTTTTTCGAAAAATTTATAAATTTAAAAAATACAACTTTCAAAACTAAATCATAAAAATTGGGCGAATTTTATTTGCAATGACCTTAAATTTCGAAATGTGAAAGAAAGAATCAAATAAGTTTAATAAAAATGAGATATTGACAAATGTGTACCAAATTCTATTAACATTGAACAGCTAAAATTTTGAGAGATAATTTCTTAAAAACTACTCGCGCGATTTTTACAAAACTTGGCGGTAGGGCATAATCTGAGTCATAGAATCAAAATATGGAAAAAATTGGCATGTCATCTCAGAAAGAGTCCGATTTTGTGTCAAAATACCTACATTAGAACAATGTTATATATAAGTTTAATACATATCCTAAGTTGCGGAGGCAGGAAAAACGCAAGTGGAATTTCGTCAATCGGGCCAGTAGAACGGGAGATGTAGAACTGTCCGAATATCAGCCAAATTTCTTTAAAATATCGGCATGCCTCCATTCGGGCAAATCACCCTTGTGTGCTTTGCCGTAATTATAAATAATCCATTCCACTCAGGAGGAAATTTTCATTTCATGTAACGACTTCGATAAATATAACAGAAGTTGATTCGTCAATTAACTCCTAGCAAAGTTAAAAAAAGGGTATAATTTTAAGTTAATATGTCATCTAGTTATGAATTATCTAGATAGTTGCATTATTGATTTACACTTCTAAGCAGTTTTGGAAATATTAATATTAATCTGCGTTTGACAAAAATCTGGTCCAAATCTTAAGTCTTGAAATTTTCGCAGAATTTCACGATTCACATCACGGAGCTCGGAGTATTTTGCCTGTCTTTCTCCAATAAAGTACTATCATAATCAAGACTATTACTATAAAAAAAATCGACTTATATACATAAAACCTTATGAGATTCTGTTAAGTGACGAGTTATTTTTCTTTAAATAACTATTCGTATGCCGTCAGATTTTAAACGATCTAAACTCTGTGTACTCGTTCTAAAAATAGTTGCTTTGCAAGTCAGTTATAGTATCAAAGTTCTCGCATCGTACTCAGATTTGACAAATCTGCAATAGCCAGATCATATTTGATTAGGATCTAATTTGCAGGAATTTTTACTTTCTTGTTGGAAGTAAAAAAGCAAATATTATATTCGCAAAATTTTCGGGTATCATATTTCAACGAAAATATCCGTTTTGACCGCTTTCGAATGCAATTTAACGACATTTTTGTGTGATATCTGAACGTAAGGACAGAATACAACACGACAGAACAAGAACAACAAGACAGAACGTAAGGACAGAACAAGAAATTATAAAACTGATTTAAAATGGATTCTGAACATATTTTTTCCTGGCGACTGTGCGTACGTACGTATGTATGTATGTATGTATCTCGCATGACTCAAAAATGAATAGCCTCAGAACGTTGAAATTTTGTATATAATACTGCTGTAACATGTAGATGTGTACCTCATATTTTGGTTGCAATGAGCCGCACTAAAAGTATATATATATATATATACACTCTATTACTTGGCTCAGTAAGCTCAGTTTCTTTATTCTTATATGTTTCTAAATTGTGCATTTTTTGGTTTAAAATACTATGTTGATTTATGTTGTTCTCATCTTCTGGTTAAAGTTTTTATGCCTTTAGTTAATCTGCATGCTCTATGTGCAGAATCGTCAACAATTTGAAAGTTGTTTAAGTGTGGCTAAGCCTAATTATTTTGGCCATATTTGTTTACATTTGAAACTTAGAAGAATAGTGGATTTGTTGCCAATCTAGAGAAACTAATTTACTCAACAACAAAGATAACGCCATCTTTATTATTGCGAATTAAATTATGCTTAATCGATTCTGAAATTTTTTTCGAGGAAATAATTGTTTAAGATTTACTTTGTCGTTTTTAATTATAGATATTTTAGTTTTTTATGTATTTTTGCCTTGTCGCGAAGGGAGATCTGAATTAATTGAATTCTGTGAAAATCTGTTTCTTTTTCTTTTTTTTTGTTTAATTTCTTTTATACATCGTTTTAGATTCATCATAGTATTTGAATAGAACACGTGACAACGATTAGATAATTCTTCAGGTGATGTACATAATTTTGTGCATTTTGAATTATAACATGAATGAGATGTAACGCTTTTAAGTGAACCTAGCGCCAGAGTACCGCTATGGTAAAAAATATAGTGAATTTTAAAGAGTGCATTTATTCTGGTGTGGTTTACGCGCTATCGACGAAGTAGATTTAATTCAATCCAATAAGTTTAAATGAAATGCAAGAAAAAATGCATATAATTTAATATTTCGTACAAGGAAGTCATTTGATGTATACATCAGACTTTTTTAATTCACAAAGCAGGTCTGCATTTCATTGTTTGTCTTTTCATTTAATATCATTTTATTTCCCGGTATACAGTCTTCTCAGTAATAGAAGCAAAATAAATAGCAGTGTGCTGTCATTTACGTTCATTTAGCGCAGAAACTTAAGAGTGACAAGTGGAGAACGAACGTCCTCGCCTTATCAGCGCTGGAAAACTAGATGACATATTTAATGAAGTTGTCAGTTCGATGATCCAAAGATGCACGCTTGCAACCGGATTTAATATCACCAGAAAGGAGCTCCTTTCCTTACGAATACATCCTCAGGATATGTCTGGAAACAGTTCACAGAAAACTATTGATCCAGGAGTGAAACGATCCAGAAGTCTCCATCGGATATCGAAAAGATTTTGTGCCAGAAAGAAACATGGGATCTCGAAGGAATTCAAATAAAGATCGATCACTCAATTCCATGAAGTAGACATTTATTTGTGGCATCTTCTATCTGAAGATAGATACTAGGGAATTTAACATTGACTAGAATAACGTCTTAAGCTTCGATTGAGACTAAAGCCAAAACATACAAATGGGCTTCTAAAATAGTAAATGAAATATTTCTCTTCACAAACTTATTCGCAGTACAATCAGTTGCTAGCAATGTCGACAAATATATAATACAAATTTCCCATATTATTAATGCAAACACAAAAATACATACAGCGTATGAAAAGTTTCAGACTAAATTCGTACAAAATGGAAAAGAAAGAAAACAACATTCTTCCTTTATGGCCTTCAGTATCCAATGCTTGGCACGTTCATACAACTGCTTGGTTCTGTCGTATTACAACTCTTCTTTTAGTATATTGCTTAAAATACCTTGTAAGATATATTTTAATTTTATAAAAGTTATTTTAATTCAGCTCGCCTTTCCTAAGTTGCTTCGTTTCAACTTACAACTCCCTACCAGAAGGAGGTTATAGAATCGCGTTGAATGCAAATGAGGACGAGATAGTATTAAAGGAAAGTTCAACTGACTTCGAGAGATTCGGCTATGTCTCTCTAAGCTGTTACGCTCAGCAGTATTATTACATGCCTTTTGATAGTTCGTCAGCTAATTTAAGATTATGGGCCAACTACTTTACGATTGTGTTAGCTTCGACAATATCTCTTAATTAGTCGTTAGTTAGTTGTTATTTTTTACTTTTCAGTTTAAGTCCAAGTAGAGGCTTTGCTGTAAGCCCGGAGAAAGGAGCCCACTGTTTATCTTATTCTGAGTGAAACAAAAGGTAATTAACCCTTCTTGAATTCACGCTTTGAACTAAGCGATAATTCGCTTAACAGTTTGTCAGGACTGCGTGTTCGGTGCATACTCTTGGCGAACATATTCGTGAAGTAGTCTAAGTCCTGATCTTGAACAGGGAGCTGAATGCAGCTATGTTCTGTGGTAGAATACTGTGGTTAAGTAGTAGAATAACTGCACGTAAGAAGGATTTAAAATCCTCTTTCATTAAACCACTATATTTACAGCCACTTCCCAACTCGGGAGGGATAACAGAAAATAATGACCGCACTTGGGTCTAACTTGAACAATCAAATAAATTAAACTAAAAATAAAAGTAAGTAGTCGTTGCTCACAGAGCTATAAACGCGAGGTTGGCCTCTATGCTAAATGATCAATGATGCGTAGCAAGATTTAACTAATACTAACGCACTTAAATTATTTCAATAAGTAATGGCGTAACAGCGCTACGGCTTAGAATTTAAATACTAGCTAGTCAGGCGAACGTCGAACAGAGCAGCAGTGATCTGAGACTAAAAGCTCTCTCACATTGAGTAGTTCCTTGTTAACGGTTAAATACCAAAACTTGGCTCCACTTCAAATTAGCATAAAGCTGAAACGCGCGCTCATTCTAACAGGAAGCTGATATAAGAAGTCATAGGAAAGGGGAAATTAAAATAAAACTTTGTTAATTTAAACTAAAACCTTACAAGTTCACTAGATTCCTCGACACTTCATTCATCAGGATAGAAGCGAGGAACCCTACAACCTTTCTACTTAAACCACTTTTTCTGGACCTTTTTGGTGGTATTAAATTGATCATTGTTGAAATGAGATTTCATTTTATGAAAATGAAAATAATCTGAATGTGTTAGATCTGGTGAATTTGGAGATTGATTGAAAACTGCGAAACATTTCGGGACTCTTCTGTTATCGGGACCTGATTCAGAAATGCATGTATGTATGCACGCATATATGAATGTGTCCATACATACATATATATATATATGTCTGTGTGTGTGTATGCAGACATATACATGTAGGGTTATAGGATCAAAATCACGAGATAAGTATAAAGTAAATTTATTATGAAATTACTAATATGAATGAACGATGATAAAAGATGGAATGATAATATAACATGATAAATTGGCAGAACTAAAGGTAACGATAACCCCGCAAAGATTTGTAAGTCCATAACAGTTCGCGTAATACTGAGTAATTCTCGCATACCATCAGTCTCTAACAGTCCTACAGGCATGTAAGCTCATGCCTTCAGAGAATACGTGTATTCTCATCCATGGCTAGCTATAGACAAGCATCGTCCGCTTGGATCCGGAACCTAAGCCTCGAAGGAACTCGCCTGTTCCCTACCAGGTCTGGTACTCGTATACCTCTGGGTGTTGTCTCCGCTTCTCTGCGCTTCGCTGTGCTGGCGGCAGATGACGTCACCTAGCTGGCAGTTCTGATTTCCCACATACATACGTACGTAGATATAGACATTCATACATGAGCAGATGCAATAATATGCACATGCATATATAAATAATACATTTCTGAATCGGACCCTGATAACAGAAGAGTACCAACATTTCTTTCCTAAAAATCGTTCGACGAGAATAGAATTTTCTGATAGCACGTTGTCAAGTAGCAGCAAAAGACAGTAATTTTTTTTGAAGGTATTTCGCGACAGTTTCGGAGTAAGTGTCTTTTGCTATCATTCGAAGAGACAGGTGACGATTTTTCAACAACGACTGCCGAATTTTTTCTTTGTTCCGTTCGTTTCGGACTGCGAAGGACCATCACTCCTAGGAGCACTATCAACGTCTTTGTATACGTCGCTAAATGGTATTATACTTGCCGTATTATCCGGAACATGCGATTAATAATTATCCGAAATTTGCGAGATCCTGTTGCTGTCATTTAAAAGAGATTCTACTGGACCTTGGAAAAGGAAATCTTTGGTATCATAAAAACAGAATAACTGTGGGAAGACAGAATCTATATTTGGAAATAAAATGAAACCCTTTATTTTAGAGTTTGTTGAAATGAGAAACACCGACGCCAATGAGTACTTTTTTTAAAAATTAAAAAAAAGCCTATTAAAAAAAGGCCTAATAATGCGCAGCTTTCGCGCAATATTATCATAATAAAAATTAATAATAAAATTTTAATAATAAAAATTAACACAGAGACAAAACTACTCAATAGTGACTGAAATAGTTTCGAACGAATTAAAGTACACTCATGTCCATAAATTAAGGATAATTCGGAGTCACGTTGAAATCGAACTCTAAAATAAATATATCACCTGTAAAATCACTACACACATCTTCAAGAATCATATGCAAGTTTCAGGAAGTAACCAGATCACACCGATGGTACGTCACAATGACGAGAGTGTTAGAGAGTGATATATAAGGAATTAAGGCAAAGAAGTAAAATTGTTCGCAGGCGCTTTATAAGCATTTCAGTGCAATAACCGAATAGTTATGACACAAAGGACGCATTTGGATGATTTTTTACGTGGTAGAATTATCGACCGTCTACAATGTGGGCGTACCAAATTAGAAGTATCAGACGAACTTGGAATTGCCCAGAGTGTCATCTCCAGGCTTTGGCAACAATTCCAAGATGATGGTAATGTGAGTAGACGTTACAGCACAGGTCGCCCCAGAGTTACAACGCCGAATGAGGACCGGTATTTGGCAGTTACTGCCAAAAGAAACAGGCGGAGCACAGCCTCAGACCTGTCTCGTCAGCTCTCTTCAGCCACTGGTACGACAATTTCAAGGCAGACCGTGTACAGGCGCTTAGGGCAGATTGGTCTATATGATGCGTTCCACTTACTGCAACTCACTGTCGCCTGCGGTTAGCCTGGAGTAGAGAGCATGCATTGTGGACACGGCAACAGTGGGCTTGTGTGATGTTTTCCGACGAGTCCAGGTTTAGCTTGCAGTCTGATTCTCGCCGGACTTTCATATGGAGAGCACCAGGTACCCGTTACCACCAAGAAAACATCATTGAACGGAACCGTTACGGTGGTGCAGGAGTGCTCGTTTGGGGAGGAATTATTCTGGGCTCCAGAACTGGCCTGCATGTTCAAATTGGAACCATGACAAGCGAAATCTATTGGGACGTCATTCTGGAACAACATGTACGCTTGTTTCGGGGCGCCATGGGTGCACAATTTGTGTTTATGGATGACAACGCCCGTCCTCACCCTGCAAACATCGTAAGCGAATGCCTTCAATCGGAGGATATCATCCGTATGGACTGGCCAGCATTCTCGCCGGACTTGAATCCAGTGGAGCACGTGTGGGACATGCTTGGCCGACGAGCTGCAGCCCGTCAACCTCCTCCTACATGTCTACCGGAACTTCGGAGAGCATTGCTTTTTGAGTGGTGTAATATCCCCCAAGATCAGATCGATAATTTGATACTCAGCATGCACTTAGGCGTTGTACGGACTGTATTGCATCATCTGGGAGACATACAATGTGTTAACAATCATACCAACCATGTAATATTGGTTTTTTGTAAATAGGATTTTTTGTAATTTGCTCCAGGGAGAAAAAATCGCTAATTTTTTTAATAATATCAAACATATAGCATCTTTTTTTGCTCTTTACCTTTTGTTTAATAAATGAGCTTTACAAATAAGTCAAATTTGTTTTGCTTCTAATTTTTCCTTTGCCTGATTTTGCATTATCCTTAATTTATGGACATGAGTGTAAATCAAAGCGCAAAAAGTGAGTTCAAAGTTTTATTGACTTAAAGTCGTAATTATAAGGTACACTCTGATTAAAAAGGGGGGACAATTCTTCCATTATACTGAGCCGATTGAAGAAGTTTAATTTGTGTTTTTCATATCGAAAATGCGACTTAGGATATATATTAGATTTAACTACAATTTTGTTCTAATACAGGTACTATTTTGAGAAATGACATACCGATTTTTTTCACATTTTTTCTTCGGTTCAAATTATGCCCAAATATTAAATCTTCTAAAATTTGGTGAGAAAATTACCGAGAAATTAAAAAATTCATCTTGGGGCACTTTTTTTCAGTTTGCACCAAGAATGGCACCTCACTTGGCAAATTTTTAATTTATGTTTTCCTTTCCTTTTCATTGTGCACGACCGGAAAAAAGGTTCATCGCTATTTCAAATAATTTTTAAAAATATGAGTAAACCACATTTAGCATTACAATCGTAACAAATATGTCAAATTTCAAAACACGCCAACATATAAATTCACGTATATCTTGGGAAATTTTTAATAAAAAACTCTTAATTTTTTGCATATATGCTTAGAAATACTATACACTCTTTTGCAAAAAAACCAAAGCACCATGAAGGAAGTGGTTGTTTTTGATGAAATTGAATGTGTGTGTAGCTCATACACAGATAATAAAATGATTAAATAATTAAGGTCATAGTACCTGTTCGCGGCTCACAATCACCCATTGAGTGTTCAAATTAGTACTTGGTGGAACCGCCCCTGGCGGCAATGCATGCTTAAATTTGTCAGGGCAAGGAGTGGTAGAGATTTCTAATATAATTCTGCGACACATTCTGCAGGCATTCCTCAGTTGTCACTCCAGATCTGCGATATTTTGTGGTGCCCGAATCTGGCAACCTACCATGTCCCAGACATGTTCAATTGGTTAAAGGTCTGGTGACCTTGCTGGCCAAAGAAGAGTATCAACCGCAGGGAGATAATCCAGAGATATACCAGTGGTATGTGGCCTGGTATTATGTTGTTGGAAATAGCCCCAGGATGACAATGAATTAATCAGTATCGCATGCGCATTAGGTAAGCGGCGCTGAATCGTCTGTGTTTAGCGTCGAAGTGTGGCTATGGTAAATAAATGTAGTGAACTTTAAACAGTGCATTTATTCTGTTGTGGTTTATGCACTATCGACAAAGTAGATTTCATTCGAAATTCGTCAAATGTTACTTCAATATGTTTAAATGAAATGCAGGAAAATTGCGTATAATTTAATATTCCATACAAGGAAGTCATGTAGTGTACACATCAGATTTTTTTATTATTATATAACGTCATACTCTAACGTTGAAGAAAGCATGTGACATGTGTTTACATGTGACGTCATTGTATGTCGAAAAGATTTCGTTATTGTCAGCACTTTAAATAAATAGCCGTTGTTGGCAACAGTTTTTGTTTCAATTAGGATAACTGACAAGATATGTTATGATCACATTAATTTTTTTTATATTGAGAAGTTGTTATATTACATTAAATTTAAATCATGACGTCATACGTATACGTATTAACCTGAAGTATCGAAAGTTTTTGTTTCCTAGTTTGGCAACAAAAAATTATTCACGAGCTGCTTCTTGCTTGGAAAGAATGAACTGATTTCATTCATATTAAAATTTCTTTATACGTTTTCTTTTCAGCTGTACATAAAACTTACAAATTTTGTTTTACCATCAGCCTGCTAGTTAAGTATTAAAAGCCGCAATTTTATACAAGACCTTGAAACGTGTTACCTGAGATAACGATTGAGTATTTTATTGCAATAAATAAGATTATTATATTTTAGAAAATAATTTATAGATTTTCAGAGACGTAGAAGCCATTAATTTTAAACATTAACATGCTTTATGCAGAACAAGAGTTATTAACACCCATTTAAAGATATTTTGAAACCTACTCATCAACACTCTAACACTGCGGAGTGGAAAGGAAAGGTTCTTAAATGGTTATAGCGGTTATAAGTACAACCAGTTATTCCTCGAATAAATTCTGTTGGATTATTTCTCATGAAATAATTATGATTCGGTTTTCTTTACACTGAACGCTTTTATGACGGATATTCAGGGCCACGTGTAGCAGTAAACGTTTTCTCTGAAATGAAAGAAAGAAGACTGTTACAAAAGAAACCCTTGTAATAATTATTATGGAAGTCACTGCTTAATGTGGTCACGTTTGTTCATGGCTGATTTGATAAATTTAACCGAATGATAACGGGACTTACGAGGAAAAAACATTTCACAAAAATTCAAATAAAACTTAACTTATCCAATGGAAAACTTTTACAGGATTTTGAAAAGTAAAAACTAAAAATTCATATTTAGTGAATTTTTTTAGAAAACTTTCGTTTACAAGCTGTTCATATTCATGGTGTTTCTGAAAGCATCTGACATATATTCCACTCTTAATTTCAATAAAAAGAGTGATTTTCTTATTTCAGCCATGGCAGGGAATTTTTTACCAATTTCATCATCATATATTTCAGGTTATTTCTGATATGTTGTCCTTATATCTGTTTCAGAAAGCAACTGAGATAGACACCAGTATAACAACCTGAAAATGTTCATTAATATCCTCAAAAGCTTCAAATTGTTCATAATTAGCGTTAATGGAAATCTCTAGGAAAAGAAACGTATCACTGAAAAACGTAAATTAGGCAAAAACAAGAAACTTAACCTCTTATATTTTATACAAAATATTATTGATTTTGAAAGCGATTGACATATAAGTTTTTTTTTCCTTCCGGAGGGAAGGACGCGCAATGGGCAAGAAGCGAACAACCAATTTTTAGCCCAAAGGGGCAGTTTCCCCAGAAAGGCTTGCCAAAACGAAATTAATAGTTCAACTAGAAATGGCGTTTCACTTTTCAAATTGTTGCCACCAAATATTACAGCCCTGCATTATATTTAAACAAATTAAATAATGAATAATCTGCATGAATGTATATATGCTTCTCGCACTGTGAAAAAACAACGGTACCTAGAGACAAATTTGAATAACGTAGTCCTCCACTCAAGTATGGGCATCTGGAAGACCAAGTTTGGAATTTGTTTTATTACCTATTTCATATTTTGTAAAACGTTAACGCATTTTTGATTAGCAAACTGAACGATTTTGAAGCTAGCAATGGCAACACTGTACGGAGGGGAAAAAAACATTTTTATCTCCAGTGCGTGTGACTGTGTATCGGAAATTTCAAACCTTTCTTTGGACGTAACATAAAATCTTAAATCTTTCAGACTTCGTTATTATTATTACTGCTTTTTTACTTCCGTAAGGAAGGAGGGGCAATGGGTAAGAAATGAACAATTAATGAGTCTTTTTTTAGTTCAAAAGGGCTTTAGTTCCGAAGGACGATTGCTTTCGTTTTGCGATTTTGCGTCGGAAACATTAAAAGTCTGAATCACTTTTCAAACTGTTGCCACCAAATCTTGCAGCCCTGCATTATATTTAAAGAAATTAAATAATTAAGAATCTACATAAATGTATGTGTATTTCTCCAAATATGATAAAACAACGGTACCTAGAGACATCCAATTTTGAATAACATACGTTTCCACCATAACATACGTTTCCATCTGGGAGCTTAAATTTAGAATTTGGAATTTGTTTTATTATCTATTTCATATTTTGTAAAACTTTAATTTGTAAAACATAACCAATTTTTGAAGAACAAACTCAAACGATTTAAAAGCGAGCAATTGCAACACTCTACGGGAATAATAATAATAAAAAAACACTTTTTATCTGCAGCTCGCGGAATTGTATATCGGAAATTTTAAAGATATACTCATTTTAAAATTGTTTTGCGATACTGTTGTTGAACTGAATTTTATGGTTTAAGTGCGAAGAACATGATATTCAATAAATAAAGGTAACACACAAAACGTTAAAAAAGCGTCCCTTTGGACATAATTTAAAATCTGAAACCTTTCAGATTTTTTTTTTAATCCAAAGTGGCTTTGTCTCTGAAGGACTATTGTTTTCGTTTTGCGATTTTGCGTTGGAAACATTAAAAGTCAGAATTACTTTTCAAACTGTTACCACAAAATTATTGCACTCCTGTATTATATTTAAAGAAATTAAATAATGAAGAATCTGCATAAATGTATATGTATTTCTCCAAATGTAATAAAATAACGGTACCTAGAGCCATCCAATTTTGAATAACGTACGTTTCCACACGAATATGCGCATATGGAAGCCCGAATTTGAAATTTGTTTGGTTATCTATTTCATATTTTGTAAAACGTTAAAGAATTTTTGATGAACAAACTCAAACGCTTTAAAAGCGAGCAATGGTAACACTATATGGGGGGGGGACCTTTTTATTTAAAGCGCGCGAAACTTCGTATCAGAAATTCTAAAGATAAACTCATTTTAAAATTATTTTGCGATATTGCTGTTAAACTGAATTTTATGATTTGAGAACATGATATGTAATAAATAAAGGTAACACACAAAAAGTTAAAAAACGCCCCTTTAGACGTAATTTAAATGTGAAACCTTTCGGGTTTTTTTTTGTGAAGTAAATATAGCATCGTATATTGAAATTAAAAGCAATAAAAGTAAAAAGAGAAAAATAGAAGCTGAGATACTACACTTTGAAAGCTTCTGGGAAAACCTGGCTTGGAATTACTTTCCTTAAAGGAGGTAAATTTTTGTGAACGAGGACGGCTTCAAAGAAATCTAAGTCACAATGCAATGGTGTTTCTTAATAAAAATTAGTGAAAATAAAGTTGAAATTGTGATTCAGGGACCAGTCTGGATTAGCTGGTGAATAATTTTTTTCTTTTTTCCTGACATAGCATTCATGTTCTTTTATGGAAAATTTAAACTCTTTTTAATAATATATGTCAAATTACATTTCCAAGAAATGCTTTGAATTCCCTAAGAAATAAAATTACAGTAAAGGTTTGAACAATGAATCTTTTTGATGAATAAGAAAATAATGTGAAATTTAACCGTATGGAGAATCCAAATTTTTATATAGAATTCATGTAAAAATAACGCAGTATTGAGATTGTTGCATAATTTTAATTATTAATACCGTAGAACAAATTTTTTATGATGTTTACACATCTAACAGGTAATGTTTTATTAGAAAAATATTGCTATTGAACTGAGAGAGCTATTTGATATAATGGTGGCTGCTTTGATAGGTTGAATTTTTATAAAATAAATAAATCATTTTATTTTATTAACCTTTTATGAACTTTTCTGCCACCTTCTTTTGCTATATATCATCAATAGTATCTTCAGATAACTTTTAACAATTTTTCATAAATAGGATACTTTTATTTTTTTCTCACATCTCTTAAGAGTTAATAACTTAAGGTTTATGAAATTAAAATTCACTGAAATGTTTACACATATATATACTGATATGTCAACTTCAGAATAAAGACGACCTATTGGGAGGACGTTAGGAATGATTCTTACAACGACACTGAAATTGTACGTAATCAGTTCATACGATGTTCCGATACGGGTCTTGTATTTCAACAACATCATTGTCTATAGTCAAACCACTCAAAAAATGTTGCTTTTATTACAAGTGGTCGTACCAGAGATATTTTACGGGATAATTGTAATGAAACGCTTTAGATATTTAATCAGTTTGGAAAAATTCAAAAACAGCAAATCTCGCATCAGTAAGTCTTAGTAATCAACAAACAAGGGTAAAACATAACCAAAGTCTTAGCTTTAAATATTGATAAACAAAAGGTTAAGTTTGTGAATACAATCACGTACCTTGGGTTAACAATTCACACGAAATTCTTCTGGATTCCTCATCTACAAAAATCAAACTACGTACATCATCAATAGCTAATTGCCTATGGCACATGCATTGATATAACCGGAGCTTAAACTAACAAATACTCGCAGCAAGGATTCTTCTGAAAACAGTTATATCAAAAATGATAAATTACGGAGCCGGAATTTGCCCACAACCAATAAGAAAGATTAAATGTTTAAATTAAATTCAAAAGGCCTATTACTCCTTTACTGAGTTTTTTTCCTTTTTAGCTTTATTATTCAGTACCGCGTTTTCGCGCTTACATATAAAATTCGAGGACAAAATCACAAAGTACTTAAAAACAGCATATCTCCAAAATTCCCGACAAAGTGCTAGGAGCTGCTATGGACTTTTTTTTAATATTCGCTATATTATTTCTCTGAACACTAGACGCGCGAGCGACAGATGTCCTAAAAGAATCATCATAAAAAAGAAAAAACGTATATATTGATTTTAATGAATTCAGCTAGTGTCAGTTCATAAAATTGTTTCAATCAATTTTTCAATCAATAATAACAGAACTGCAACATGCTGGTGAGCGGAGAAAATCTGACGCCGTGGCAAAATATTGCTTTTAAATAGCTGAATTTTTAGATTAAAACTTTTTAATTTGTAGAACAAAATTTAAGACACATGTCTTAAATTTTGACGAATGGCAAAAGTCGGCAGCGCTGGAGATAAAAGTATTTTACTTGGAACAGTGTTACCACTTCCCGTTTTCAAACGCTGAGTTTGTTAAACAAAAATAATAAAATTCGTACAAAATATGAAATAAATCAAAAACAAATCCGAAATTCAAAAATCTGGGTTTCAGGTTGCCCATGTCCGGATGGAGGATTACATGTATTAAAATTGCGTTGGCTCTAGATGGCGCTATTTAATAGACACAACGCTAGAAACATACATAGATTCCTAATTATTTATTTTTAAAAAACAATAATACATTGCGATAACACTTTTTGGCAAAATCTGAAAAATGATTCGGACACAAAAGAGATATGGATAAAAGGTAGTGTGGAGACTAACAAGCTGCTAAGAAGAAAAAATCTGATGTGGATACAACATGACTTCCTTGTACCGTCCATTAAATAATGCACATTTTTGTTGTATTTCATTTAAAAGTGTTTCCTCCAATTTTATTAGAGATATATTTTTCTTTCAATCAATTAAATTCTCACTCCGCGTCTAGCAAAAAAACATAGCTCAGAACATCTTCATTAAAAATTATAAAATATAGAAAAACATAAAACAATAAATACAACTAAAAAGTGTTCAAAAATTATTTTTCAACTACAATTAGAGTTCCTACTCAAAAACAAATAATTCGGACGGGGCAAAAAACATATTTTTTGGTGCACAAAAATGAATATTTACTTTTGGTCCAACTCTGCAAAAAGACACTGAGGTTGGTGCACAAACTGACTTAATTCACTATTCTACTAAGCTTCGTAAACAAAAGGAGGCTTCGTTAGGTTAAGTAGCCCTTTAACAACTTTTGAATTGTTGATAATTCAACAACTATGGCATACAGATTAACTAAAGGCATAAAAACCTTATCCGCAATATAAGAACAACATAATTCAATTACTTTTAAAGAAAATATACGCAGTTTACCAACATATAAGAATAAAAAACTATACTCACCGAGCCGAGTAATAGAGTTGTTGTATATGTACACTGCTCGACATCGAAAATGCAACACCAAGAAGGAGTGATCAGAAAGTGAGGAAATTTGGAAAAAAGGACAGAGACAGCAAGCAGCAATAAGTGATCTTTATTTCAAAATGATAGTCAGAATACAGAGCGAGAACGGCGTTGGCTCAGAAGGATGTAGGACCACCGCGGACAGCGATGCACGAAGAAACACGTCTAGGCATAGAGTCAATAGGAGTGCGAATGCTGTCCTGAGGGATGGTTCTCCATTCCCTTTCAACCATTTGCCACAGTTCGTCTTCTGAACGAGGCAGGGGCAGAGTCAGCAAACGGCGTCCAATCACATCCCCCACATGTGCGATTGGTGACAGGTCAGGAGAGTAAGGTAGCCAGGGAAGCATCTGTATACCTTGTGAGCATGTTGGCAGATGCGAGCACTGTGTGGCCGGGCGTTATCCTGCTGGAAAATTGCATTAGGCAGCCCCTGGAGGTAGGGGATTGCCACCGGCCGCAATACATTATCCAAGTATCGTTGGGCCGTCGTAGTGCCCTGAATACGATTTAGTGATGACCTAGAATAGTAGTCAATAACGCCCCAAGCCATTATGCCACGTTGTCGCGCGGTGGGGCGTTCCACAGTTACCGCCGGATTAGATCTGTCTCCACGTTGACGCCACACACGTATGCGGCGACTGTCACTGGATAAACAGAAGCGTGACTCCTCTGAGAACACGATGTTTCGCTATTCTGTCATCCACATCGCTCCAGTCCGGCATCATTCTAAACGTTGGCGTCTATGCTGTGGGGTCAATGGCAGTCTTCTTAACGGACGCCGTGAGTGCAGGCCAATCGACAGGAAATGATTCTCTTCGACAGGAGAATATCCAGGGTATCTTGCACATGCTGCAGAATCGCGGTACAAGTGACTTGCGGGACCGCCACAGCTTGTCGGCAGATTCGTCGATCCATGCGTGCTGACGTCACTCTGGCTGCACCTGCACAACTCCTTCTTCCCACATTCCCTTGTTCCAAACATTTTCGCCATAGCCGATGCACCGTGCTCGTATCCATGTGGGTATCAGCTGCGATTTGACTTAAGGACCAACCCGCCCTTCTCAGTCCGATCACCATACCCCTCGTAAAATCGTCTATCTGATGGAAGTGCCTTTGTTGATGGCGGCGTGGCATTCTCTCTTATTACACGTATCCTCCGGGACAAAAATCAACTTTCTTCGATAATTCATCTGGCAGAAATAACGACACGAATATTGCCCATTCTGCACGTTCCTTCCCTTATATCTTACTCCACGTGCGTCGGAGAGCTGTGCATTTCACATCATTCGCATAACTGAGTGACGTACGTCTACTCTAAAATTTGCATAAATTTCTGACCACTCCTTCTTGGTGTTGCATTTTCAATGTCGAGCAGTGTATAATTACAAAACATATTTTTGAAAATAAAATATAACCACAATAGGGATATTCTTGTTTAGGGGTTTTGGTTTTAACAATTTAAAAAATTCATTGTTGCATTTATAGGATTAATTGAAATTTATTAATTATGAATTTCAGTTTTCGTCTTTGTGAAAAAGTGGTTCTAAATTTCTTACTTTACGTCTTATATATATATATACATAAGATATAACAAAATACGAAAGCTGCTTTAAAAAATAATTAGCGATCTCAAAATTAACATTCCAGATTTGGTTCTCTCCCCTAAATTCGAGATTCTTCCATGATTATATAACAACCCAAGATTAACCAATCATAGTTCATAATACTTTCCGCATGTACTTAGTATAAACACTCTTGGCACAAAAATCTTCTCCTAGCTTCGCCACTGCTGATATATCACCTGCCACTTCGCTTCTCAGATGCTTAATGTCTGACTTTTAAATCAATGTACGTAGGATTTACTGTATTTCATTATGATTGGATAAATACTATTAAGATAGTTTTATATGTGTGAAATAAAGATTGGGACTTCTTCAAAATTCATTCGTGTCGGCGTCATCTGTTCGCCTGTCTCCTCAGCCATCACGAATACACAGTAAAAATTATTACATATATGTACTTTTGGTTCGACCGTTTGCAACCAAAAAGAGAAGTGCACAATTACATGTTACAACAGTCCAATATACAGAATTTCAACGTCCTGAGGCTACTCGTTTTTGAGTTATGCGAGATACATACATAACATACGAAAAAAAATCTCTTTTGAATCCATTTTAAATTCATTTTACAATTCGTTTTGGGAAAAAGGTGTCCTCTGTTCTGTCCTTACGTATAGATTCGTTCTTACGCAAAATATCGTTCAAATGGATCCAAGAACGGTCAAAATGTGCATTTTCATTGGAATAGGATACCCGAAATTTTTCTTGATTACAATACTTCTTTTACTTTATACAAGGAAGTAAAAAGAAAAATCGATAACTTTATTTTTGGAGAATCCGATAGTTTTGTAATTAATGATAAAAGATAAAGGAAATGATTATTACTATTACTATTACCTAATTATTAATTTATTACTATCATTTGAATGAGAATAATTAATTATTTATTAATTATAATGCTATTTTTCATTGAGATAGGAAAAAAATTAGGGCTTCAATGAAAGAAAAACCTCTGTCAGTAACGTAGCAGCTTCTCTAGATATAAATCTCTGTCGAAAAAAGAAGCGTACTAAAAACTACGTGTCAGTAGATTTATTATACTGTTAGGTAATAGCTGAAAGTAAAATAAAAGTCAATAACAATAAATTCTGTCGGTAAGGGTTGACATTAAAGTAGGATGAATAGCCATGATGAGATGTTGCAGTGTTCTCCCCCCCCCATTTGTTTCATCACAACTGGCTTTTGAAGGCATATAATGAGCTTCTAATAGGTCTCTTGTAGTAAAATTAGTCCAATAGCATTATTCTATTGAAAAGAGGTAAATAATTAGTGTTGAACAATTCGTTTAGCAATAATGATATTCGTGTGCTTATAAGGACACACTTTTTTCACATAAAAGTTTTTGATTGAAGTTTCGGATAGAACTTTATATGCAATTATTTCTGTTTTTTGACGTCGTTCAATTGCGAAAAAACTTTAATAGGTTTCAGAGTAATATTAATTGTTATTACTTACTGTAATGATTTATAAAAGAAACTATTTTGTCTGAAAAAAATGTTTAAACGTATTAAAATTATACGTAAGTAGCTGAACTGACCGTAGAATTTTTCAAACGTAAGAAATGTAAAAAATGTGATTTCAAAATATCTAAGAAGAATATAGTTTTGTTTATCTTACTAAGACATGCACACTACGCAAAAAAAGACAGTTCTACACTGGTGAAATAAATTAAGAGAATTTGCATATTTTATCAAATTGCATGAAAACAACTGAACTGAAGGAAAAACCACTGCTTCCAGATAAAAATGCAAATCTTGTGCAGCAAATATGTAAGCGTATACGTGTGTGTAGGCGAAGCCAGTAGAAAAACAGGCTTGAAAAGCGCGTGGAGGGTAAGACGAATTGCGTTCGCTAGCACACCTCGGCGAATTTCTTCGTGTTATCTTGCAACAATTAGTTAAATTTACATCAGAACAGTAAAAATGAGTATCTAACAACGTTTAGATGATGGAATGAAGTGACGAATTGTGGGGAGGGAAGAGGCAGGCCAATCGTAAGTCCAGATATGCGGAAAGTTTAATTTAATGCCCAGCGTCGTTTTTATGGAATTATGGAAACAATTCCAGGATACTGGATCCATCGAGAGAAAGCCTGGGCAAGGTCGCCGAAGAGCTACAAAGACCAGAGAAGATCACTCTTTGTCCATTTTAACGAGGCGTAACAGAAGGGCTACAACTTCTCAGCTATCTCGGGAACTGTATGCAGCCACAGGAACCCGTGTAACAAGAGTGAATGTTTCCAAAAGACTGTATGAGAGAGGGTTGTTTGCTAGAAGACCGGCTGTTTGCGTCCCGCTCACGTCTACGGACAGGAAAGTTCGATAAGCACGGTGCAGGCAGCATAGTGGTTGGAGTACGGAGCAATGGTCGACCGTTCTGTTCACCGACGAGTCCCGTTTTAGCCTAAACACCGATTTTCGCCGTACTTTCGTAGAGTCAGGGACCGGCTACCAACCCTCCAATGTCCGCGAAATCAATAATTATGGCGGTGGCGGTGTAATGGTCTGGGCAGGCATCATGTTGGATAGCCGCACACCTCTCCACGTCTTTGGCGGAGACTCTGTGCCTGGTGTGAGGTAGAGGGATGAGGTCTTGGAGCTCTATGTTCGCCTTTTACGGGGTGCAGTGGGTCCATCTTCCAGGACGATAACGGAAGGCCACATACAGCTCTTCTGGTCGACGAATTTCTCGAGAGTGAGGATATTCGCCGGATTGATTGGCCAGCCAAGTCTCCAGACCTTAACCCTATAGAGCGTGTCTGGGACGCTCTGGAGAGGGCAACTGGAACTCGCAACCACCTCCGAGAACCATCCAGGAATTGAAAACAGCGTTGCTGAATGAGAGGGACCAATTGCCAAAGGCACTGATAAATTGCCTTATTTCCAGTATGACATCACGCTGCGAGGCCTGTATGGCTGTAACAGGGGATCATACCCCCTATTAACCCATTTCTTTTGTGTCTTCTGCAACCGTTGTTTCAGACCTTCAGACACTTATGAGTGTTACACACGAACATGTGTGTGTGTTTTATAACTGTTGAATGCTTATTTTGTTTGTATTATATGAACCTATGTTCACACCAAATTTGATTAAAATCTGTCCAGTAGTTCTGGAGATCGTAGATCAAATATGAAAATTCTCTAATTTATTTCACCAGTGTATAATCTCCCGTTCTACGAGTCCGATTGACGAAAATTCAACTTGCGTTTTTCATGTCTCGAAAGCGCGACTTAGGATATGTATTATATTTATATATAGCATTGTTTTAATATAGATATTTTGATACAAAATCGGACTTTTTCTGAAATGGCATGCCAATTTTTTCGATATTTCGACTCTACGATTCAAATTATGCCAAACTGCTCGGTTTTATAAAAAGCGCATGAGTAGTTTTTAAAAAATTAGCTCTCAAAATTTTAGATGCTCAGTGTTAATTGAATTTGATATATATTTATTAATAATCTTTTTTTATTAAATTCTTCCTTTCCTATTTTGAAATTTAAGTTCATTCCAAATGAAATTATAAATCTGTCGAAAAAAAATTTGAATTGTAATCTATAAAATTTTTGCAACCATCTTAAAGTAGGTGTATTTCTAAGAATACATGCAAAAAATTAGAGTTTTTTATTCAAAATTTCCTAAGATATACGCGAATTTACATTTTGGCGCGTTTTGAAATTTGGCGTATTTATTATAAATGAAAATGTGGCTTACGCACTTTGTTAAAATTATTTAAAAGTATGAATGATGACTTTTCCTCCGCTCGTGGACAACGAAAAAAAAAGAAAGGAAAATAGGTTGCTATAAATTCAGAAATTCCGCCAAGTGAATTACTCTTGACTCAACTGAAAAAAATACGCCAAGATAAATTTTTAAATTTTTCACCAAAAATTACAAAATTTAATATCTAGACGTAATTTGAGTCGTAGAATCGAAATATCCTCATTTATTTTCGGAGCCTGTTAAGCCAAAATAAGCGGTCCTATTCTTAAGTTCTTTAAAATAAAGAAGCTATTTGCTGTCAGAAATTGATGCTAATTATTATTTAAGATTTCTGATAGGTTATTTAGGTGATTTCTCATCAGATTTCTACGATTTTTCTGCAAATTTATAGTTAGGCTGTGAAACTTTACTATTTATTACGCTCTAATTAGTCACGTGCAGCGATCTCGAGAGCTAATCAAAATGCTCGAACTGCAAAGCAGTTCGAATATTAGAATCTGTCCTAGGAGAGGTTTTTTTTGGTACAGCGGTATGATAGTCTATTGCTATGTAACAGACTCAGGATCGAATCCAGAGGTCATTATCGTTATCAAGGGAATGCGAAACTCGTTGACTGCTGGAACTCTCCTTGGTGCTAACAGATGGCGACACCAGGCAACTACATACCAAGCGAGCATACCACTATGTGATCTTTCGTGTGGTATTATAATTTTTTAGATTTTTAATATTCAAAATAACTATCGTTTGGAACTGCTGTCACTAATTAATATGAAATCCTTTAATTAGTGGCAATTATATTGATACTTTCGAGTGCAGAAATATAAAATGATATGACGTAAAATTTTCAAGGGTGTAATTTAAAAACCAAACATTTGAGCAATCACAAAAAATTACGAAATAAAATTATAAATATGTATAGGTATAAATAAAGCTAAGGAAAATCAGTTACTTGAAAAAAAAAAAAAAAAGCAGCTTCCTTTTAAGCTCCACGTGGAAACTTTTGAATTCTTGCTTTTGTTATTGTATTTGTATGAGTGTGTGTGGTATGTAAGCTGCTATGGGCACAGATTTATTTGAAACCCTGTTAATGGTTTCGAAACTGAATATTCATACATTTTTCCAGACACAGTCTTTAAGCCATCTGAAGATATTTCTGGTCAGGAGTCTGCATATTAAAAGATATGAGTTTATGAGAATCTTGTAGCCGAACACTGGTTAAATGATTAAAACCATTAAGCACTGGTATTTTATCATGGATTCAATTCCTAGCGATTGAATAGACTGGTTACTTGAGATTTATTTGGAAATCTTAAAGTGAAAGTAAATATACCCCTGTTTACTTAGGTTTGGTTTAGTTTAGTATATTATGGCTTGGTTTGGTTTAGTATATTATGGGGACGCTAGAGCTATCTGCCTAACAAAGGGATGCCTTCGGGGAAGAATTTCTAAGAGAAAAGTCTCGTATACATATTACACATGGGGAAAACCACAAAAACACCCAACAGCCAGCCTGTTCGCCTGTATTCGAACCCACGGTTTGCTTAGGAAAGTCAATGAAAGTATCCCTTCTTGTAAGCGAATAATTAAATGGGCTTTGCTATAATCAAATATAGCAATTTTCAGAATTAGATAAATACTACTAAATATTGTATTTATAAACTTAATTTTTATCATTATTAGTCAATAGGAGAAATTTGCCCAGAAGGACGATTAATTTCCTTTTGGCGTATCATTCACTAAAAATGTTGTTTCACTTTACAAATTGTTGCAACCAAATATTATCGCCCTGCATTACATTTAAAGAAATTAAATGATGAACAATCTGCATAAATGTATGTGTTTCTCCCATTGCGATAAAACAACCAGCCATCAGATTTTGAATATTGAACGTTTCCACCCAAATATGGGCAATTGGAAGTCCAAATTTGGAATTTGGAATTTGTTTTATTATCGATTTCATATTTTGTAAACCTTTAACGAATTTTTGATTAACAAACTCAAGGATTTCAAAGCGAGCAATGGCAAAGTTGTGGAGAAAAAAACATTATCTTCAGCGCGTAAGACTGTGTATCGGAAATTTTAAAGATATGTTCATTTTAAAATTTTTTTTGCGATATTGCTCTTGAACTGAATTTTACGGTTTAAGTGCGAAGAACATGATATTTAATAAATAAAGGTAACGTACAAAATGGTAAAAAAAAGCGCCCCTTTGGACGTAATTTAAAATCTGAAAGCCTTCAGTTTTTTTTTTTTTTTAGTTTTTTTCCTTTGGTTTTTAGTCTTTATTTTCTGGTGCATTTATCAAAAAGAAAAAAAACGAAGAAGTTCCTCACAAAACATGCATAGCCTCAAAACTAAAGTTTTCATCGTGGAACATATACTAACGAGTTTGATTGACTATAAGTACGTGTTTCTTTAAATATGCAAAATTACAAAGGAATGTTGTTTCCTTTTAGCCCAAAGGGGTGAGCGCAAAAGGGCTATTAGTCTCGAATCGGCATTTTGCGTCGAATCACTATAAACGGCTGTATCACTTTTCAAATCACCAAATATTATCTCCCTGTATTACATTTAAAGAAATTAAGTAGTGACGAATCTGCATGAATGTATGCATATTTTTCGCACTGTAAAAAAGCAGCGGTATCTAGAGCCATTAAATTCTTAATAATGTAGTCCTCCACCCAAATATGGGCGACTGGAAGCTCAAATTTAGAAATTAGAATTTTTTTATTATCTATTTCATATTTTTTAAACTTTAACAAATTCTTCATTAAGGAACTCAACGATTTCAAAATGAGCAGTGGCAACACTACGAACTAAAACATTTTTACGTCCACCGCGCTAGACTTTCTATCGGAAATTCTAAAGATATACTGTTTTTAAATGTATAAGGTATTTCTTCCGCCTTTTTCGTTTGCCTTCGTGGTGTAGTGGTCAGCCCGCTCGACGCGTAACCGAGAGTACATGGTTCAATTACTTGCGAAAACGTTGCTCATTTTTCATGTCTCCTGCTTCGAAATAACCTAATGCCTCTGCAAATGTTTTTACCCGAAAGAGGCACTAGCTCAAATGCTCTCGAAACGTGTATGTATGTGCAAAGGAAAAATACGTCCCTTTGGGCGTAATATAAAATCTGATAATCTCTCGGATTCACCCCCCTTCTTTTTTTTATTTATATAGAAGACGCTTAGTTGAATATAAATGTTCAAAATTAATTGTAAAGTAGCAGTTTCTCGTTGTGTTACGTGCTAATTGTCGCGTCACCAGATGTTGTGGTACCAAATGTTAAATACTACTGTTACAATAATTAGCCTACAATAATATCAAAAACCAAATTCATTGTTGCGTTGTGTTTACTAACCCGAACAACCCCTAAGACCAAGCAGGAGTACTGGTGTTAAGAACATTCACACAAGTCATCATAAGAAAAACTCTGAATCAATTATATATATATAACCAAGGATATTTATTGCAGCATTAAAGGAAGACACTCAATCTTTCCACTTAAATTTCTAGATCTATGGTGTGTTCAGTTGACAACTATTTAAAATAATGCATTTAGAATTATAATATATATTGTTAGTTTCAAATATGCACCGAGATGAATTTATCAAAAATTTACACCGTCAAAATTAATATTAAAATTTCATATGCAGTTATCAAAACTCTGCTGGCCAGCATACAAATACACAGGAATTTAATGAATCACCGAGCATGGTGTCTTTACCAATATTGATAGAGATTACTTAGTTCAAGAAATTTCTTAATTTACTCAGGTAAAAATTACATACATAAATTTAGCAAATCCCTTAGGCAGTTAGAAAATATTACATATTCAAGTAGACCCGTTGGAGAAAAATGATTACATTTATTCCTACATTCAATTACACAATTAAAGGTAAAGTAGAATTTAAATTTTAAATCGTTCCTTAATTAGCAAAAGTTAAAGTTAATTCTCAACCAAAAATAGTAACAACTTAAAGTAAAAAGGTAAAATTTAGATAAGTTTACAAATTTACTATCCTGTCTTAATTCATTATATATAAATTTTAATTACATTCCAAGTTAAGGTTAAAAGTCCTAAATAGATTAATAGTGCAGCAGTTGCTTAAATACACAGCCTGGATTTAAGATCCAGCAGAAAAACCTTGACTAAAAGTTAAATAGAATTTAATTGGAAATTAAACACACATATAATTACTCCTTACATTAATAATTCATCACTGGAAAATTTACTTCAAATAATCAAATCTCTTAAAAAAAATTTTAAATTACCATATTACTTAGGAAACATGTTCACGGAATTTAAGTCGCAAGCTGTACTAAATTTCAGGTGAAATTAACAATCAAAAGGTTGAACTCACTTGAATGGAAGCGTTGAAAATTTAATTAAGCATTAACTCAACTTATAGATTTTTTTTTCCGGATGTCCCATTCATAACAGGTGTTGAACAAGGCTCTGCCGAACCAGTCCTTCGCAGATGTTGAACGAGGGAGTCCGGCAAGAAATCTGGACACCTGGATCAGACACTATGAAGATGGTAAAGTGCATTCGTGCAGCAAAACAAGAGCTCCTAAGGGTTCCTCCCTTTTCCGTCTATTCTCATTCATGCGAGTTGATGGTAGTACTCGAGTTGATGGTAGTAATTCGATGAGGAAAAAAACAACATTCTCGACTCCAACACGGGGATGGTAAAGTGCGGAGGAGTAAACTTCAAGTGTTTTTTTAGATGTTCATCTTTATCTTATTTCCCATCTCCGGCTCTTCCAGAGGAAGAAAAAATAACGTGCTTCTACAGCTGCGAATCCAAGGCAAAAAGGGCTGAGCATGGCCTTGCATGACGATTTCAATCGTCCAGAATCCAGAATTTTCGAAAATCACCAAATTTGGTGAATTAGTATGCAAATCTCGCCAAACACAAAACAGTGCTGCGAAAACTTAGTTTTTCCTTCTTCACACCAAAAAAAATTCCACCCTCGCCACCCCCTTCGCCAACAAGGAGGGGTGAGGGAAAGAATGCGACAAACCTATCGCTCCCCTACCACGCAACCGGACGCAGTACATGACCTTGACGAGAAAGTGCACAAAACGACGCTTATAGCAGAATAAATTTCTAGACACGAAATTCAACAATTTTAGCAATTAAATGGGCATAATTCTCCAACGGGGCGACGTACAGTCATGAAAGTAGGTTCATAAGAAGGGTAAATTTTTTCTCTTTAAGAGGTATAAATTTCAACCATGTGAATAAAAAGGAAGTATTTTTAAATTTAAAATATTACGCAGAAACAACCGATTTCCCATTGTCTCCTTCTCCCGAAGCTAATACTGACGAACGCGTAACGTAAGAATGAGAACTCTGTTTAGCTCGTATAAAAATAATTGATTCAATAACATAAGCAATACAATTCGTGAAGAAAAATTTAGAATAAGCATAAATTAATGCATATAATTTACTCACTCAATAAAATTTTAACAAATAACTGCAATTAACTACACATTAATCCATAATTCTAAACTAACCAAAAATCACTACATAACAGTTGTGCCATGTTCTCAAGAATTCTTTAGCAAATTCCTAAAATTTTTCTCAAAATTTTATTGCGAGTTTAACATACTGGGCTGTTCTGTAAAGCATATTGCAGCATCGATCAATTTATGTTTTGCATTTTTTTTTCTTAATTTTCAGTTATTGGTTAACCTCAAATTACTTTTATAAACTTAAATTATGTAAAGATTCATATAAAATATAGCAGTAGCTAAAATAAACTAAACTCAGCAGCACAAACAGCCCTTAGAGAATCAAAGTCGGCAGTACCCTGATATCTGCTTTCTAGACCGTGGGTTCTGGTGTGCGTGTGCATGTTTGCCTGGACAGGGACAGGGAAAAGTGGACGGAGCACCAGAACTTCGTCAGTGACTTTTACAGGTATTGCTCCGCCGCACTACTGTACCCGCTGGACGTTCGGTTGGTCCGCATCGGATGCCAGACTATGGACAAGTGGTCAGCTTGTTACAGGCTCCCCGGTGTTATCCCCAAGCGAATTTGGTACTCATTTTATCGACCCCCTCAAGAAATGAAAGGCTGAGTCAACCTTGCCCAATCCGAAGATCGAACCCCGAACCTGTGGTGCTGCTGCTCGAAGCGCTAGCCACTGCCCTACCGTGCACATAGCAGTAGCAAATGTCTAAATATTTCATTTCTTTTATGTCTAAATATTTCATTTCTTTTATGTCTAAATATTTCATTTCTTTTATGTCTAAATATTTCATTTCTTTTATGTCTAAATATTTCATTTCTTTATATATGTCTTCTCTCTTATTGGTGGGAATGTAGAGTCATCAGGTTATTCTGAAAGCAGGAGATGGGAAAAATGAGCAATGTCCTCACCGGGATTCGAAAACGGACCTCTGAAATACGCGACCGAGTGTGCTAACCGTTACACCACGAAGGCATACAGAAACGAGGGGAAAATGCCTGGGATCTAGGATCATGATGGTAATTAATGGCCTTTAGCTGAGAAGCTTTTACCGTTTAGCATGAAGATTTGCCGTAAGGCGTTGGCGTTGGTTTTTGTTGACACAAGCGTTACGCGCTTCGCTAAAAAGCGAAATAGTTCAGTACATTAAGTACTAATGTGAAATTTAGAATACGAAAGTTGAAAAATTAAAATTTCGTCGGTGGAAAGCCGTTCGAACTATGATTATCTTCTTAGCATAGAAGGAAGATGATCGGTCGGGGCCTGTTACGTGGGAGGTCACCCTCCCAACTGACCCCGAAAGGAACTGCTTGGAAATCTTTTGAGTCTTACGGGAGTTTGCTGGTATTTTTGAAAATCATGAGCTTAGTCCTCACTCTCCGCAAATTTCATCAGAGTTAATGCAGCTTGCAATCCAGAAGCTAAATTCTCAGTTGTATTTCTTGCTGAACGTACCTTCTCATTATGGTGTATGATTGCACACCCCCTTTAAAGGGTGAGTGGGGATTAGGGGACCTAATCGCCACATCCTGGTAGTAAAGAATCCTCATCAATTACCTTTTAATTCGGCTGTAATGTAAATTCATAAGGTTGTTTTGAAGGCAGGAGATGTGAAAAATGAGCACTGCCCTCGCCGGGATTCGAACCTGTTGCTCTCGATTACGCGCCGAGTGAGTTAACCGTTACACCACGAAGGCACGCAGAAAGGAGGAAGAAAATACCTTATAGGATAAGCATTTTACTTTTGAATTCCCAAAACTCTCCTTTCTACAATCTTTCTGTTTAAATAATGATTTGCTATGGAAATGAAGCACGAAACTGCATATAGCCAAAATAATCTGTGGTATTAACACTTCCCCCGCCTAATTAACCATAAAATGCCACATGTGCGGAAGTATTTGGTGCTACGAAGAAACTGAAACAAATTTTATTTATGCCGTCCGTGTTCACCATTTCGTAACGATGGAATCATCATAAATGCGGCCTTACATACTACATCATTTTAAAATAGCTCTTTTCGGCATTGATTTTGCTAGTCTTGGGAATGTGTCACGCAGATTCTAAGAATGCAGCACACAATTACTGTGCCATGGTCAAGTTCGTTGCTCTGGTCAGTTTTGCTCGCTTAATGGAGATCAGCACGCACATCGTCAGGGACTAGAATTAACTAAAAATTAGAGGGTATTCATAAAAGTTTCACTAGATGCGATATTTTCCCTGGAATCGATTGTCCAACATTATGCGATCTGGCAAGGTACAGGTTGAATGTTTATCTACGAAAAAAGTACCTTTCTGATTAGATGTATTTTTTTAAAAGCTGTGCGTATATCAACTTTCTCTGTTACGTAGAATTAGCTGAGTCTCTTGCGCACATTTCCAACTACTTTTTTTTTATTTTATTGTGAATTTAAATTACTTGAGAAAATTTTCCCTGCAATTTAATTGGTTACTTTATGACATATTTCTACTTTCTTGGACGTTGTAAACAACATAGTTAAAGTTTCATCCATTAAAAAATTAAGTCTGGTTTGTCAATCCGTTTATAAAACTAAATTAAAAAGAAAAGAAAAATCTGAAAGATTTAAGATTTTAAATTACGTCTAAAGAGGCGTTTTTTAACGTTTTGTGTGTTACCTTTATTTATTAACTATCATGTTCTTCGCACTTAAACCATAAAATTCAGTTCAACAGCAATGTCGCAAAATAACTTTAAAATGAGTATACCTTTAGAATTTCCGATACACAGTTCCGCGCGCTTTAAATAAAAAGTGCCCCCCCTTTAGAGTGTTGCTATCGCTCGCGTTTAAATCGTTTGAGTTTATTCATTAAAAATTCGTTAAAGTTTTACAAAATATTAATTAGATAATAAAACAAATTCCAAATTTGGGCTTCCAGATGCGCATATTCGGGTGGAAACGTGCGTTATTCAAAATTGGATGACTCTAGGTACCGTTGCTTTATCACATTTGGAGAAATAGCATATATTTATGCAGATTCTTCATCATTTAATTTTTTTAAATATAATACAGGGCGATAACTTCTGGTGGCAACAATTTGAAAAGTAATACAGCCGTTTGTAGCGATTCAAAGCAAAATCGCAAAACGACAACAATAGTCCTTCAGGGACATTTGGACCCTTTGGACTAATAAAGATATTCTCAAGTATCTAGATGAAGCTTTCGGATACAATACATTCAGAAGTTTTTTATTTTAAATACACCTTTAGAATACGGCTAAAAATACCTTGACTGTGTGTCAATTTTCTGCAATGATATTTCAGTTATTTTTATAACATGGCAGCAACAGTTATTGAGGTATTTCGGCTGTTTCTATCCATTGCAAAATATTAAAGTTAAAATATGATGCGCTTGTTACAAGCAAGAGAGGGTCAATAACCTAAAAAATTCATTGTATATAACTCACAGCAATTAAGAAATTTTTAATTTACTAAGCTTGTAGAGTCATTTTTTTGGAAACAGAAGAAGGAAAAATCAGCAACACCTTCGCCGGGAATCGAACCACGGACCTCTCCGTTACGCGTCGAGTGTGCTGACCACAACATCACGAAGGCGGCGAGAGAAATACTTTATATACTCCCCCTTTTAAAGGGTGACTAGGGATTAGGGGCCCTAATCGCAAAATCGTAGTGGTGGAGAATTATCCACCACCTTTTAGTTCGGGCGCCACTTGTAGAGTCATTAGGATTTTTTTGGAAGCAGAAGAACAAAAAATGAGCTACACCTCCTCCGGTAATCGAACCACGGATCTCTGGGTTCCGCGTCGAGTGTGCTGACCACTACACCACGAAGGCATGCGAAGAAGGCGGGAGAAATGTCTTATAAGCTTTTAAGTCCAGGCCTGATAAACCTCATTCAGAACAGATTATTTCGAGCTTTAAAATTTGGCTTGTGAATGAAATGCACCAGATTTAGAATAAAGTTGCTTACTTTTCTATTGGGTTGGCAACTAAGTAATTGCGGATTTCATTCATAGATGGCTTCAGTTGAATTTTTAGGTTTGCAGACGTAGTACAAATGTAAAACATATTTTGTTATTTGATAGTTTGCAATTCACCTGTGAATCAGTAAAAAACGTTTTTTGATCGGTTGCGTAGTTTTCGTTTGGCGTTCGTTGAAAAATGGAAAATTAAAAGGAACATTTGCGCCATATTTTGCTATTTTATTTCCGCAAAGGGAAAAACGCATCGCAACCTCATAAAAAGTTATGTGCTGTTTATGGTGACGAAGCCGGCAGTGTCAAAATTGGTTTGCCAAATTTCGTTCTGGTGATTTTTCACTCAAAGATGAAAAACGCTCTGGTCGTCCAGTTGAAGTTGATGACGACCTAATCAAAGCAATAATCGATTCGGATCATCACAGTACAACACGTGAGATTGCAGAGAAGCTTCATGCATTACATACAGGCGTTGAAAATCACTTAAAACAACTTGGCTATGTTCAAAAACTCGATACATGGGTTCCTCACGAACTGAAAGAAACGCATTTAACGCAACGCATTAACAGCTGCGATTTGCTAAAGAAACGTAATGAAAATGATCCATTTTTAAAACGACTGATAACTGGCGATGAGAAATGGGTTGCTTACAACAATATCAAGCGGAAAAGATCGTGGAGCAGGCCAGGTGAACCAACAACAAAAGGTTTAACAACATCAAAAGGTGATATTCATCAAAAGAAGGTTTTGTTATCAGTTTGGTGGGATTACAAAGGAATTGTCTACTTTGAACTCTTACCACCCAACCGAACGATCAATTCTGATGTCTACATTGAACAACTAACGAAATTAAACAATGCAGTTGAAGAAAAGCGTCCCGAATTGACAAATCGAAAAGGTGTTGTATTCCATCATGACAATGCAAGGCCACACACATCTTTGGTCACTCGGCAAAAATTATTGGAGCTTGGTTGGGATGTTTTGCCACATCCACCATATAGTCCCGACCTTGCACCATCTGATTACTTTTTGTTTCGATCTTTACACAACTCCTTGAATGGTAAAAATTTCAATAATGATGATGATGTCATCATTTTTTGCTAATAAAAACCAGAAGTTTTATGAACGTGGGATTATGATGCTGCCTGAAAGATGGCAAAAGGTCATTGATCAAAATGGGCAATACATTACAGAATAAAGTTATTTAGTTCCATGAAAAAATTGTCTTTGATTTTCTGAAAAAAATCCGCAATTACTTAGTTGCCAACCCAATACAATACTATTGCTTAATAATTTAATCTTCATACTGTTTGTTCACATTACTTAAAGTGAAGATTATTGCACATAATTAAAAAAGTAGACACAAACTTGGCACGTTTCTCATATCAGTCACAGAAAATTTCGTATTGGTTTTTTACTTCCTTTGAAAGGCCTGAGACGATCACGCAACCGTTGTGTCACATATGCGAATTTTTAGGGGTGTGCGTGTTCTGTCCAATTCCAAGTCATTTCTTTTATTATTCTCTTTCTTCTTTTTAATTTTTCTCCGTATCATTTTGGAACGTTCCGTCTTTTCCCTCTTCCCTTCCCTTTTGCCCTTCTCCTTTCGCTCCCAAAAGTCCAGTGACTTTTCTAAATATTAAAAGGTTTTTTGAACTTTCCCTGGGAAAAGTTATTTCTGGGAAAAATGAATTTAGTAGAGCAGAAGTTTCTTGGGTAGTGTTTATTTTGCCCGATATGCTTCCTAAACTTTCTTCAGTATTCCACTCACGTAAATTAATTTTAAAGACATTAAGATATAAACGAAGTTGTATTTGTCATTCTAAAAGAATTAAGGTGCGTTGACCGCAGATAAACATCTTAACTAATTCGTAGGGCTTTTCAGCTGAAACTATTTCTTTTAAACTATCAAAAATTCGCATTTATAGCACATTTTTTCTACTACAGTTGTTTTTTCAATGGTGGGTTAATTATGCAAGCATTAGGTTACATATGATATTAAGTCCCACGAAAACGTCTCTTCAGAATCCAGTTTAAATCAGTTTTATGATTCGTTTGGGTAAAAAGAGTCGCTTATTGTGTCTTTACGTACATATGTGACTCAACAGCATCGTTAAATTGCATTCGATAGCGGTCTAAATGGACATTTTCGTTGAAATATGGTACCCAGAACTTTTTGTGATTACAATACTTCCTTTACTTCGTGCAAGGAAGTTATTACGAACCAACTACGAAACGAATGCGAAATTCGAAAGGCGAGTACAAGAATTGACGATTTTCATACGAATGCTACTTTTTGTTTCGTCGAGTTTACGCATCGGTGGTTAATTGATCCTGTTTGGTACACAAAATTGATGACGACATTTTTGGTTTATATTTTAATAAAAAACACCAACAAGATATACTGTAATACAGCAGCATCGCAACGGCGAACGAATAGTTACATAATGTAAACACAATATTCGTTTGGCGTAACAGCGCCCTCTATACCATAAAAGTTGCAACAGAAGTAAAAGTGAAAGAAGCCTTTTACGTAATATTGGGTGATCCCCGAATGCTAAATCCTACCTTACCTATCCATCCTATTTTAGTCTCTAATTGGCTAAATGACCAATTAAAACGTTCTAGCTACCATAACAACTGAAATCTGTAGTAAGATGAGTATTCGGTAAAAGAAGAAAGTGCAATTAGCTTTCTGAATTAAATACGTATAATTTTCAACTTCAATTATATTGCCAATTAAAATATATATGTTCCCTTGTAATATAATCTTGTATAACTTCAGAAGTGATCTGCATAATTGTATTCGAAAATAGTCATTTAAGTTTGCCAGTTATTGCTAATAGCATGATATCTATTCAATTTTGCTAATAAAAGTTAAGTTCAAATATAGATGCATTAAAATTATCTTTGCTAGTAAGGAAAACGTTTTAATAATGCGTTTGGCGTAATACGCATTGGGTTTGAAGATACTTAAGCGGATATGTAGAGCTTTCACAAAATACCGGGTGGCCATAATTAAACTGACAGTGCTCACAGTGTTCTGTAGCGCGATCTATTTGCGATAATGACGCCACATTTTGTAGGAAGATTAAACAAGACGGGGGACGAAGGATTCCGCGAAAAAACGAATTAGTTCCAAAAGTCACCGCTAGGGAAATATTTGGCGCTGTGTAATAGAAAATAGAGTGTTAACAAATGCAAATTAATATGGAATAAAATTACCTTTTATTATGCACATTTTCTGATTTAGTTCAAGTGCAATATGGCAACACTTTAAAAAAAAACGTAAAATCTACATAAACACCGATAAACTATCGTGATCTGCAATATCACGTACGCTAAGCACAAGAAGTTCCTTATTCAAATTTCACGTTACATTCATTGGCACAGTGCCAGCTGCTTGGGTTTTAAAAGGCAAT
>KL823056.1:0-16886 GCA_000611955.2 Stegodyphus mimosarum
AAAATTAATCTTAAGTCAAACTTAAATAATTAAGTGTTACGTGAAAATTGCTACACAACACGATTGTTGTAAAGGTCGCTTGGTGTGACGGTATCTTTGAAGTCTTCGGTCCACTTTTGCCTATGCTGGACAAATTTTAAAATGAAATTCTGAATTGCACTAAAAATAAAATTTCAAATAACTGACAAGGATTTCATAATTTTTAATTAATTAATGTTGCTGTTCATTAAAAAATATTCTCATTGCTGTTATTTTGCAATGAGAGAAGTACTTTCCTATGCTAGAAAAATTTTAAAATGAAATTCTGAATTGCACTAAAAATAATTTTTCGGCTAGAAAATCAAGTATTTCTTATGACTTTCCATTTTTAACTGTTTACAACTCCCATTTTTAATTGAACACTGATTATGAAAAGACGAAGGAAACATAATTGGAAAACAGACGAAGTATTCTTTAGCATAAGAAATATGGCTTTTAATTCAAGTAAATAGTTGTTGCATTTTGAAATGCAGAAACGCAGATTTCTTTTTACCCTCAATCCATACGCACTTTAGAGAGGGGGATGAGTGAGATGGATGGTGCTTGTTGAAGACGAATATCGGATTAGTTTTTGAAAATATGTTTATAATGCACAATTTTGCATAAAAAACTCTCGTTTAACTTTTCACATAAAACTGCACGGTGACCAAAATACAGAGACACTTAACCTTAAAACATTTGACTAATTAATAACGTATAAAATTTCGATTGTCAGATACAATTTGTTTCTTCTATTGCAAGCTTAAACTACATACATCCATGGCGTCATTCAGTACTGTACTGTTACGAATTCTGCACCTAGATATGCGAAATTGTTGTATTGTTTTCTGAACAATCTAGCATGAAAATCTAGAGGCAGGATGTTCTGCAGGAAAAATAAGAATACAGGGGCACGTGAATTGAACATTAAGTAAATGGCTATCGCGCTAACTTGACGAGATATCACCAAGCTGACAATGATTTTGGCGACTGATTTTTGTCACCAAATTTGTCGAGAAATCGACAAAAATCGCCAAACTTGGTGACCATTTGGTGACATTTCGGTCCGATCCCTGTATCGCAGAACTAAGTATTGTAACTGAATAACTGTAATTAATCACTGTATTATGTGCAACCGTATCTGGGCCTCACACGCCTTCCAGTAATATTGAGAAGCAGAAAACACTAGAAATATATCAGCGGCCGGTTAAAAAACTATATACAACCGGAGAGAGCAGAAGTTCTCAGTTGCAAGTTCAGGGCGACTTCGGAGTATTGAAGTCTACCCCCTTTTAATGCGTTGTGTTTAACGTTTATAGTAGTCTGAATTGTAACTACTGGCGTCATTCAGTACAGTACAGTTCAGTACTCAGTGATAATGTAAATACCTGTACGAGTATTCTGTGAAGGTTTTAGAACTCTAAAGTGTTTCCTTTAATAAAAAACTTTTATCAACCTATCGTCGGACCTGTGTGCATTCAATCTATTACTAACTCGTACGCTTGCAACAATGCATTGTGACTGTATTCCCGACGTAGATGTCCTTTTTTTATGCTATATCGATAGGTAATATCTATACTTGGTGAGGGACCTTTTAAGAGAACCTGATTCATACTCACGTTACACACGGAGAAAAGTAAGAAAGTAAAAGGTTCGGTAGCCTCGCATTTCCTAATGCGATAAAAATTTTTAATAAACTGAAATGCAATTTCGGAAGCACTGTTCTTTATGTGAAGAAAGCAATCAAAAGTATCTCTTAGAAACATATTTCTATTAATTTTACTACACAGTCTGAGTGACCTTCACATTTTATAAGAATGTTTCCCATAATTAATTGCATTTTTTGTGTGTGTGCTTTAACATTTTATAGAGCCTTTTTTCTGTAAAAAATGAGTTCGGATCAATCTTCCAATTTATTTCATATGTTATAATTTTATTTGAGATTTTTTTAATATTATTTTCAGTGTCTTTGAAACTTTCGTGCTCATTAATGCTGATTGCAGTTTCCGTATTTAATGTAGAAACATTAGATATAAAATTGAACTAAAAGATCAGAATATATCCATTTTTACTCCTGATGCTTCATTTCATTTAAAAGTAATAATCAGAAATCGCAACTCATATCGATTAAATAATGCTTGTAATTTCTGTTATAAAATTTAATTGAATGAAATAACTACAAAATTAAATTAAATCACCACCTTCTAAGAAAAACATTTGAAAGATCTACTGCTGTCTTACTTATTTTTTAAATATTACATACAGAGAGAAATATCAGAGTAGCTGAATAATAATTACTTTATTCTTTTTTTTAAACATTACAAAGGATAACATTTCTAGCCTTTCCAATTAAAATTCATTTTGGTGTTTAATTTTCAAACACGATCAAATCTGTATAAATTGCATTCTATGCTAATTTCATTTAAAGTCTAATGAAACGGAGTGTAATGAAGCGGAGAAAACGCAAGCAGTCGTCTCTGTAAAAGATAGTGCTATTAATTAGTTTTCTTAATTTGACAAATACTCTCCAAATGTATTAAAATTGAAGAAATCGGACTAGAGAAAAGATTAACATACAAATATAATACGGAAATTTGCGAAGTTTTAACTAAATGGGAAGTATTTATTTACTTGCTCCTGCTTCGCTTTCTCTTCTGTGTATGGGAAGATTTTTTTCTGCTGAAATTGCGCTGTTTTTCGCTTTGACTAATCTTCCAACGGATGAAAGGACATGAAATCTTTAAATCAGCGGGAAATAACCTTTAACTTCCTATTTTAAAATAACAGCCTATAGTTGAAATCTAATTGATACTTAACCCATGGATGGAATATACCTCGTTGAGGTAAATTTAGGTAAAATATTACAAGGAAATTAAACTGAAGAACAACACTGTCCGTCAAAGGTTTGTGATCATGCGTGACCTATGAAAATACAGTCACCGGAGATTAAGAGTTAACATTAGCTGGCATAGGCAGTGGAATTTAAGTTTAATGACAGCACTATACAATTAGCATGAATAATAATAAGTTCATGGCATTTTAATGGAACGTAAACAACATTCGAAATTTTTTGGGAAGATTGTTAAGAATATATCTAGAGTCATAAAGTTCAATTTCAATCAAAATAAAAACGGAATACAATTGTTTACCACCTTAGTTCTAGTTGTGAGCAAAAATACTGTACTTTAAACTTTCATAAATTTAAGTTAGTACAAATGTCTGTTACTCTCCATTAGTTCTAAAGGGCACCTTCCGATTAAGATGAATAACAGAGGCAGGCACATTTCCAATGTAATATTATTTCTGCATTTTTTTAGATCTTTGCTGTTAGTTACTTATCTTGAATTACTTGCAACAACTGAAATTCCACAGAATTTCATAGCACAGGGTGAAATGTGTTTTTCTTAAATACTTAATATAAAAAGGAGCGGAGTTATAAATTTCTTTTGTTTGCCCCAAATCTGTGTGTTATTAATATATGGAAAAGTGAAACAGGAAAGCCACAAACATTTATATTCAAAAGATACAATAAATAGTTCTCATTTTTACCCCGAGAATTCCCGTCACCTAGGACGTTTCAAAGAAATCCCGAAAATTCCTTTTCTGCCACCTTCAGCATCAGGGTGGGAAAATCTTTCATTCCCGATAAGCATCTCATAGTTTTCGCCCCCTTTCAATCTTGGCGTTATCTTCTGGTGCTAAATTCCCTGGTGCAGCATGCAGACGTATCTTTCCGTTGTCATGGGAACGGCCCAGATAAAGAGAGCAGTAAAGCGAATGCAGTGACATACGAGATGTAACATAGCGCTGCTATTTACATTGTAAGCCAAGTTAATTTGATTCCTCTTTTTTTATTTATTTTTCAAGTATATAGGATACGCACTGACTAAGAAGCAAACAAATAAAAATGCTTTTTGATAAAGTGAATTGAAGGTAAAATAATGCATGCATAATAAATTTCTTTTTTTGTTATTGTAACAGGATAGCAAAAGAAATGGGTTTCGGATGCAAATAAAATTATAACTCTTCTACGTTTGAATAGAAATATAATTCATTTTACAATCGCTTTAATTCAACCAATCAATTTTATATTTAACGTTTCTTAAATAATGAGTGTTTAATCTTAGTTTACGAAAATTTTAAAACGCAAATTTAACTGCGTTCTGCTTAAATGAATATTATAAAGCAGTTGGCATTACACAGAGTAAAAATCCCACTTAGAAAAGCACTTATACTATAAAGCAATTTAATATATTCATGAAGTGCTTTACAAAAGTTATCGAAAGCTAATGAATTTCTTAAATTCACTTAAAGTAATTTTTAAATCAATTTATTAGAATCTAAATTATTTAATGATTTTGCAACTGACATTTAACTTTGCACATATTTAATATTTTTTCTTACATGTTAAAAATAACAAAGATTCAGTTGAATATAAACAACATATTATTTACAGGCACAGTTAAGCAATGTCTAGAAACCTAAAAGTTATAAAGTAAAAGGCAGAAAGCACCCGAGACAACTATGTATGTTAATTAATCCACTGTATTATGATTTTAATTTTGCTATCAGTTCTGCTTTTCGTTAACTCTCACCAGTATATAAATGACATCAATGATATAAGCTTTGTGTTGCCACTCTGTAATGGTTAAAATATACATGCTTCAAATTTAATCGCGTAACTCGGTTACATAAAAGAATGTGGTGCCACTCGCAGTATATTTGTCTTTAGAATTCAATAAACAAACTTAGCGATTTAAAAGAAAGGTGCTGTCACTACCCGAATTTAAAATATCTGTATCTCCCACGTAGCAGTGTTTTGTCGTTCAGCAAATTGCAATATATTTATTTTTCTCCCAAATTTATTCTGCTATTAAATAACAAGCTAAATAATTTAAAAACAATAAACGCAGATCCATGTTCTTTATTACTTATTACTAAATGCATATATCTAGGTAGATTTACTAATATAATCTCTGTGTATAGATATAGATATAGATATTCTGCTTTAAAAATGCTGTTTAGGACCAGAGGCGTACCGCCTAAAAGGTCGCTCTAGAACAGGAAAGGCGATACTAAAGATGAGGGTTACGGCAAAAAATGAAAAATGAAATATTTTATTATAATGAAAGGGGTAATACGACTAGCCAGTAATTATAACATCCGTAATTTGAATCCTGAATAGGACATAGTTGATTTTTCATGCTTCATAGCTATGTGAATCTGATGTATCTATTGAGAGTGGCGCGCAATGGCAAAAATGTGGTGGACGATAATTCATCCCCACTTGGTATACTTCTTCCAAATCATAGTTTAAGTAGTAAAGTATATAACGCATTATGACGTACTTCTTTGCGTGATCTCGTGGTGTAAGTAGTAGTGTGTCTAAAACTTATCTGTTGCTTTAAACTAGATATTTCAACTTTTTACTCCACCTCTTTTACGATGGTAACACATGCTGTTATCGCTGCACAGCACTTACATTCTCTGCCTTATTTGTGAAGTCAGCTTTCACTTGTACGCTTTTCACGAAGTGAAATACGCTAAACGGCAATGAAGTAAAAACAATTAAGGGACTGAACCATTTGCAGCATCTGCCGTTATCAACATCAACAGACATATAAGGTTATGTTTTTTCAAAATCAAAGCTTTCTCTTTCCAACGTTTGAGACACTGATGTTTTAGAGACATTAGGTTATTTCGATGCTGGAGAAATGCTGGCCTGAAAAATGAGCAATGCCCTCACCGGGACTCGAACCTCGGACCTCTCCAATACGCACCGAGTGTGTTGACCTTTATATCACAAAGGCAAGCTAAGAAGGCGGAAGAAATATCTTATAATGTGTCTTATTTGTTCAGACTTACGAGTAAAAGGACGTCAACGTTGCCATGCTGGTCGACCTTGGTCGAAGAGCAAACCTTGTAGTATAGTAACCTTGGTATTTATTAGGATTGTGGAGGAAGCTGTTATTAATCAAGCACGATAAGCGTGGAATTAAAATGAAAAAATCCCCGATAAAGTTCAAGAAAAATGAATCTGAAGTATGCATTCTAAGGTAATAGACTACGGCAATTGAAAGATCTGCGGGCTTAGAATCCCGAAGAAAGTACAGTTAATGTTCCCTCTCACTTGCTCGCAGGAATGTGATATCCCTAAAGCTTTATTTGTCCCACAAATATTTATCAATAACAATACGCAAAAGGTATAGCCTAATTATAACAATTAAGAAATAAATTCGATTAGAACAACTATAAGGCATTTCTCCCGCCTTCTAAGCATGTCTTCGTAGTGTAGCGGTCAGCACATTCGGCACGTATTCGAAAGATCTGTGGTTCGAGTCCCGGCGAGGGCGTTGCTCATTTTTCCCGTCTCCAGTATGGAAATAACCTAATGAGTTTGAACAACTAAGAAATCGAATCTAATTACAGCATATAAAAAATAGATATTTGTACAATTGCTGCAAATAATTATTCAATATACCTAAAACTATAGAAACCCTTGAAAAATATATTACCACTTTACTAACTTTTACTAAAAAATATCACTACATATTTACTTTACACTACACTTTACTTTTACTTTTACTAAAAAATATATTTCATCATAATATACCTAAAACTTTAGAAACCGTTAAAATATATATTACCACTTTCAAGTACTATTCTACTAACTAAAAATAAATAACATATTTTTAAACATTTTTTGAGTAATTTCTTGGATTTCTGTTACATTTTAAAATAGGGTTTAAATTTTCTTAAATACATTCAGCTAGAGTTTGGCCTAATTCTTTTCTATATTTATCTTAATTACAGCAATTATAATACTAATTTCAAGAATATTTCTCACTTACGCTTCGCTCAGTAGTGAGGATATGAAGTGCACGTAACGTTATTAGTGCCTAATAATTTTATTGAGGGCACAATCGCCTTCCGCCTTTATCTTCACCAAAACACGTAGTAGTTACTCCTCCTGGAAGTTTAAGTTAGGAAGAAAAAGAATACTTCAACGGTCTTATTGATTTAGAAGTTTAATGTATGAAACTTTAGGAGCTGGCAGCCAATCGTTATAAAGTTGTTCGCAAGTTAGCGAAAATCTCAATTATTTTTACTCATTGATTCAAAATTGATTATAGTCTGTATTCAGTTAAAATTTTAGTGAAATTTTTAGAGAATCATTTTATGCAATTTAATAGAAAATAAATAAGGAACGTTTATTGTAAAAATTTGAAATATATGAAAATATGAAAAGCATAAAATTATGACATCTGCAGTTTTGCTGGACCAAACTCCAACGTTATTAGAATGCTGCTGTTACAGTGAACACTGTACGTGTAGTCGTGTAACATGCTAAATTAGAATACTTTAACGAAAGAAGAGAGGGGGTTTTCAGATCTAATCTTTTAACTCCTCCAAAAAGAACGGAGTAGAAGTTATATTATTTTTGAGGTTGCTTGCTACTTCTTAAAATTACAGAATTTCCTAAAAAGTCTAAATTGGAGAACAAATAAAGCTGAGAGAATTTATTAATGCGAGAGATAATGGCGGCCTCTAAAAATGGAAAATTACAGTTCACTTTTAGTTCTTTCAAATTTTGTTGCTTAAAAGTTCTTCATTCGCGTGTTGGCAATAACTTGTCTTGGCGCATAACATTGCCTTAAGGCAAGCCATAATTTGAAAATTAATCTGAAATGTAGAGAGTTTATCTTCAAGAATAACAATTTATATAACACTAATAAAGCCGTACGAATAGTTAAATCTTCATGTCAATATTCCAAAGTTAATATCTCAAACCTTCGAGAGACATTCTTTGGTAATATTAAAAGTCTGAATATCTCTACATGCTCATATAGTTTTGCTGTTGCTGTTCACTGAAGTAAAATTAATTATTTAACGTTGTAACAAACTGGCCTTCTGGCTCCCTCTCTTCATTTAAATTTATGTCGTACATTTTAATAGACGGTTCACGGAATTACGATCAGTTTAGCTTTGGAAGCAGTATTGGTAATGTGATAGAATAAAGAAGAATTTCAACTTATTTAGTTCAATTATTTAAGAGAACAAAGAATCGAAATAAATTTTATCTGAAACACAACTCGGGGTTATTTTCAAGTGTTTAAAAAAATATTGTAAAAACAAATATTATAAAAATTTTGTTTCTGGAATGATTCCGTCAAAATCAGTTATAATTCCATTTATTGTTCAGGAATAAACACAAAGTCTTTTTTTGTATTAATTAACTTACATTAGTGAAGTATGTAAATGATTTTCCTCTTACATGCATGTCTAAAACGTTGCAAAGTATTTGCGAGAAATAATTAATAAGAACCTACTTTTACCCAACTTATTGTTGACTAATTCTTGATTCAGATCGATCATTCTGAATTCAAAAGAGTTGATTCCTAAGGTTAATATGCATTTAGTTTCAAGCAAACTAGTAGAATTTCATTAGTTCTGAGAACTGTTAAATACTAGTTCTTCAGCAAGATTTTATTCTATGTCTGTTTTCCTTTTGAAAGAAGAGCTGAAAGATTCTGATAAGGGCACCTGCGTAGTAGTAAGCATTCAACAGAAAAACGGTACAGAATGTTATTTCTCCCAGAAATGAAATAATACAGAATTATTTGGACTCGCCCTTGCACTAAATGGTCTGGCAGCCATGGCTGTCAAACCTAACGTACTGGAACTGGTCGAAGAACTGCCCATTCATCAAAATTGAACCCTCTTGATCTTTTTTGTTATTTTCTTTCATTTTTTCTTTCATTATTTGGTTTCTTGCCAGTTTCTCAACGATGCGAAGATTCTGAATGAGTACGGAACATTTAGAAGAAAAACAAATTAATTTCTTTAATGTTAAAATGAGAATGTTGGATATGAGACAAACAGATAAAGAAAAAAAAAGCATCAAGAAACTTGTGCAAGTCATAATTCTCTACTCCTTGATTATTTTAATTCAATTGCAAAACATTGTGGTCATTTTTCTCAGTAGAGAACAAAGTTACTATTGTAAGAATGAGGAAAACATATGCAATAAAAATTAAACATTAAAATTAAAATATAAGAAAGAAGCTTGTAAAGCATCATTTAGTTTTCTAACCAGTTATTTTAAGTATCTTTCCTATCAAGCCTCGTCACATTTACCTGCCAGAATGCCAATTTTCACCATGCGTAATGTTAAAATTAGTAGAAAGAAGGAAGTGTTTGAAAGAACGTTGTGGAGACGCACCCAACACACTATTCCAGCAAGACAATGCTAAACCGCATGTCGCACGGCGTATTCTTAACTGTCTAACGTGATTTGACATCCTAACTCGGCAGGAAGCCTCCTCAGATCTGAATCCCATCGAATACCTGTGGGATGAATAATGTGACATTAATCGAGGACGACGGCCGCAAACCCTGGATGATTTGCAGGGATGTGGCTTAGCAGTGAATGTGGTGGATGAGGCTTAGCAAAGGCTACCTCAGGCAACCATCAATGAACTCATTGATAAGCATGTCTCGCCGGATTGCGGCCTGTAGTGCTACCCGAGGTGGACACATTAGATACTCAATAAATTGGTTTATAATGATTTTATGTGTCTGTTTTTTAATCATTTGCATATCTATCTCACAGCTCTCGATACTGCAATTTGCATCACGCTAGGTGCATTCTTTCTTGGTGTTGCAGTTTCACTTTCGAAGAGTGTAGGTTGTTATAAATTAAGAAGTTCGCTAAGTGAATTATTCGTGGCGCAAACTGAAAAAAATCCGCTAAGATAAAGTTCTCAATTTCTGTGTATACTTCGCACCAAATTTTACAAAATTTAATATTTAGGCATAATTTGAGATGTAGAATTGAAATATGGAGAACGATTGGTATGTTACTTCAGAAAAAGTCCAATTTTGTGTCAAAATACGTGTGTTAGAACAATGCTATATATAAATCTAATATACATCCTAAGTCGCGCTTTCGAGACATGAAAACCACAATTTGAATTTCGTCAATCGGCCCAGTAGAACGGGAGATATAGAACTATCCTTTTTTTCCCGCAGTGTACTTTTCAGTTTTCTTAAAGGATTTTTCAAATAGTGACAATATGCATTTTTTTGAAGTATAATACCTAGCACAATAAGCAATTATAATTTTAAGTTAGTAGAACAGTCAGTAGTCAGTCAATTATTTACATCTTCCGAAAAAGTTATAAAACTTAAGCCCAATCTCGACATCCAACTGAGAATGAAGATACATGCTCTTTGGTATTGCCTTATCCCACCTTGGTAACAGGTTTATGATAACTTTCGATTTATCATTAAACTAATTTGAACACTGGTGCTTTTATCCAACCATAATATGACCAAGAGCATATATAAGTGTCGTTCAGTACGCATATCTTGAGAGATGATGAAATTGGGTGAAATGATAGCAGCCCCCTTAGAAAGTATAAAAAGAAAACAAAATAGCAAGTTAGTAATTTCATCGAGAGGTTTTTAAAAGCTGTCAATCAGAGGGTTGCTCTGTCTATTAATAATGAAAACGTCAGAACTGGTTTGGTGATATTGTTCTTTAAAAAAGAGAAATGACAAAAACAAATAAATGTAAAGCATGGATGCTGTCTATAGTGATATAGCGTCTTCCCATGTTCCTGCCAAAAGGTAATCTACCAAATTTAAAAGGACCTAACAATGTTTAAAGACGATTCCAAGACAAGCAGCAATGCGGAAAGACTATGGAAGAAATACATGCGAAAGTTGAGGAATATATGTTAGAAAACTGGTGAGTAGTAATTTAGCTCTATGCTTCAGAAATGGGTGACATCACTGTCGGATCAAAGGAAAACATTCCATGCTATTTTCAAGACACGAAGATTTCCCAGACTGTTATACAATAACACGGATTTCAGTTTCCAACTCCATTCACTGTATTCTTTAACTTTGGTCTAAGAGATTTATTTTTGTATCACAAACAGAAATAGCATTTGCGTGATTCACATTGCAGTGATGATTATGATTTAAAGAACACTGTTGAGGAATGATTCAGAGGATGCGACACTTTTTATTTATTTGTTCATTAGCCCAAAGGACGTTAGCTCAGAAGGGCTATTAATTTCGTTTTGGCATTTTATGTTCGTTCACTATAAATATCAGTTCACTTTTGAAATTGTTGCCACGAAATATTAGAGCCCTGTATTATATTTAAAGAAATTAAATAATGAAGAATCTACTTAAATATATGTATGTTTCTCGCATTGGGATAAAACAACGATACCTAGAGCCATCAAGTTTTGATTAACTTAACTCTCCACCAAATACGGGCATCTGGAAGCCCTAATCTGGAATTTGGAATTCGTTTTATTATCGATTTCATATTTTATAACACTTAAACGAACTTTTTATTAAGAAACTCAACGATTTCAAAGCGACCAATGGCAACACTGTGCGGAAAATGAAACATTTTTATCTTCAGCATGCGAGACTGTGCATCGGAAATTCTAAAGATATGCTCATTTTAAAATTGTTTTCCAATACTACTGTTGAATTGAATTTTATGGTTCAAGTGCAAAGAATATGATATTTAATAAAACACAAAAAACGTTGAAAAAGTCCCTTTAGGCGTAATGTAAAATCTGAAATCTTTCAGAATTTTTAAAAATTTTTTTTATTTATTTATTAGCCTAAAAAGGCGTTTGCCCAGATTGCCTATTAGTTTCAAAACGGCATTTTCAAACGGCGTGTCGAACCCTTTTCAAATTGTCGCCACCAAATATTATCGCCATGTATATTATATTTAAAGAAATCAAGTTATAATGAATCTGCATGAATGTATGTATGTTTCTCGCACTGTGATAATACTCTCGAAACGCGCATGTGTGTGTACACTCTCGAATACTCTCGAAACGCGCATGTGTGTGTGTGTAAATAAAAAAACGCTCCTTTGGTCGTAATATAAGTAAATTAAGTAAGTAAATTAATCTCGCTGAGAAAAATGTTCGAAACTGAGAATATTTTACAAATTTATCTTGTACAAATGAGTTAGACTTGAAATTAATAGAAATCTTCCTTAAAGATTTATCTATTGTTTTCTTAAAACATAGTTTAGTTCCATCTATTTCTGTATTCTCTCGCAACGAAGTACCTTTTGCAATAATTTGCCCTTTTTCTTTTTCCAACTGTCGAGTGTTTATTGATTTGGTAAACTCTGGATATATCTGGATCCATTTCACGATTATATTACCGATTGCTCTGGCGAGAAGAGACCAATAGACGAAACAAAGAAAATACAACAGAAATAGTCGAACTTTAATTGGATTATAACCGTCGCCTAATGGTCTTGTCATCAGTCGCCGCTAACCATTTTACTAAACAGTATAATTCTTTCATTCAATTAATTAAATTTTTGTTTCGTAAGTAAATACAAAACCAATAATTTATTTTTCAATTAATAATTCTCATAATCAAACCTGTATTCTGTTAACTACCTCTAATCCAATTCTTGCCTTGTCATATTTTCTTTAATACTCTCAGGGATGATATTTATAAATTTAGATATATATATATATATATATATTTCATAGAAATCAGTATTGAAATGGACATAAATATTCGATATGGAATAAATTTAAGATTAATATTCTTCCGAAAGATAACAATTTAATGTAAATTTCTCTAACAAATTAAAGCTCTTCTCTGTGAGCAAACTTGTTCCCCCCAGCTGGGAACTAATACGTTTTTAAAATACAGACTCATTCACCATTAAATAAATTTAAAGAATGATTTTATACCTCTTCCTTAAAGAAAGTAAGACTCAGTATCCCAAGGGAAAATGCTTCATTCTTCATCTCAAGATAATTAAACTTAGGCTTTAGACGGCTCAAGAATGACCTCCCTTTGTTCGGTACTTGGTATTATCTAATGATGAAAAGTATGATCCATTTCATAACGCACCTCAGAAACTTAAAGAATAGGACATAAAAAGGAATAAAAGAAGACTATGGATGCTTGTATTGTTCGATTTTGCGTTGGGATTATTAGGCTTGGGAATTTCTAAATATAGCCATCTCCATTCTTCGTATATAGCCGTTTCTGGCTTCTTTAGAGCAATGGCTGCTAAACGCAATCGATTAGGTATGACAAGGGAAGTGGATTATTTTAACTACATCTTTTCGAAGTGGTGGTTGGCAGCAATTTATGTGTAAAGGTGCATACAGATAAGCTAGTGCGAAATGTATATACCAGTACAATATTTCAGGATTGAATGCATGAAGTATTGTGTAAAGAAAGCAAATCACCATTAACGTTTTTGACTACATTTCTTCTACTGCTATAAATTTCTCATCATGGATGCTGCATTCAAGCTTTAGTTTCTAAAATTAGCAGTTCTAAGGGCCTTCAGAAGGCCAGCAGGGGTGATCAAGTATAAAAATTCCTCTTAAGGGATCACATTTCGACATGAGGATTTTATTCAAACATTTCAAGATAATCCAGGACATTTTACTGTTTCCAGTGAAACTGATACATACATTCTTTATCTAACATTGTAGAGTCATTAGGTTAGTTTTGAAACAGGAATCATGAAAAATGAGCAAAGCCTTCGCCGGGAATCGAGTCACGGACTTCTCGGTTACGCGTCGGACGTGCTGACCACTACACCACGAAGGCATGCCAAGAAAACGGGAGAAAAACCTTATAAAATCAGTGTCACTTTATTTATCACTAAATAAAATGTTAAAATAACGAACGAATTTTCTATTAACATTGTGATTTATTTGTACAAATCGGACTAGAGCTTGCTTTATTTGCTATATCATTACTGTCTTGTACAAATTAGGCTATCGATAAAAAATAGAGATTTACCGCAGCTGGGCTGTAAACTACTTTATGGTAAATGCATTATGAGAAGAAATTTTCTTTGTTCCTTATTTTTAGTCATTGAACCGATAACGATAGACATCGATTAAAAAACAAACCAAGAATTCCAAGTCAGTTTTCGTAAGCGGTCTGTCGTTTAATGGAAAGACGTTGAGATTTGTTAATAGCCTCATTATGAAGTTTCGCCTTTCTTCCTGTGTGCTTTCATGTTGTAAGTGGTCACATGTCTGGTTAGCATCTGAAATTGTAGAGCGATCAGACATTTATAAGTTCAGGATACACAAAAAGTCATCTATGCTCTCCCCGTGTCAGTAATTCTGCATCATCTGATCTCGGATGTATTACCACTTACAACACGAAGCCGCGCATTGAGAAAGGCAAAAATGCCTTGCAACCCTTGTGCCTCTGGTTACCGCGTGCCAGATCTTTGGGACACATTGAAGGAATCGAATCCTAAAAATTCTGTAGCCTAAAAATTTTATACATATGTGCAAAAGAGATTTTTATATAACCGGTAACATGATAGACGATTGTGAAGCGAACACAGTAGCAAAGTTTTAAATCGATTTAGGATAAACCGTATAAAAGAAACTAAATTTTAAATAGGATTTTTAAGTAAATTCGCATTCATAAATATTTAACATTTGGATACACAGAAGATTACTAATTATTCGCCGGCCCAAATCAAAGCCATTTTTTCGTATATGTAAAGTACTACGAGTCAGTTTCCGTTAGAAATTCCTCCAGAATGTCACCCCGTAAGTTAAGCACATAACCTTTCTGTAATTCGCTTTAATTAGATTATACAGTTCAGTCCAATTTATCTAATATTCAGCTTTACTAAATTCATTTCGTCAAGGAAGATGCATGTTTACATGCATAGTTGTAAACATATGAGCTACCAGTGGTTGAAAACGAATCTGTTGTCAACAGTAAGTAGCAAATATAACGATATTGTAAATTCAAGTAAATGTTCATATTTATTTGACTGAGTTTGCTTAGTTATGTATCAAGTGCATTTTATATTATAAATTTCTATGTAAATTTTGTTACGTTTGTTATGTTTATGTTTGTTTGTTTTGTTATGTTTATAAATATTAATGGCCATTTATTGTGTTTGTAAGTATTGTTACGGATTTTGTATTTATTTAGCTATTTTTAGTAGAATTGTAATTAAAACTGTTTTATTTTCCCGTGCAATGCAGCGCATGTGAAGAGAAAGCTATACCGGAAAATAAAAAATACAAGAGCGTGTGCATTTAATATTTAAATAAATAGATATTTCGTAATTGCTTACGCTATCCAAAAAAATCGAAAACATACCAGAATGATCTCGTGCAGGATTAAAAAGCTTACAAAAGCTCAAACATCTCAACGCAGTTACCTGGACAAAAATTCACATGAAAAAAGCGAAAGAATCTTTCGTAAAATTTAAATCTGCAAAATCCCTTGTGGGCAAACTCGAAGTTGAAATTCCTGCTTTCGATTATTTTTCGAAACTCGACTTAAAATTCTAGTTTATTACAATTCCATTAAAGCAACTTTAAAAAGTGCTCACGTGCTCCCTCCTAAGTCTGCCTCTACGACTCAACGCATCGTTCATCGAGATTTTGACTGTTTATTGTGTACTTTACTTAAATTCATGAACTTTCATCTTCCTTATTCCGCCTCCGTGCGACGATGTACTAGTGTACATCATATTTTTCCAAATGATGCAAATGTTAATATGGTATTAATATGTAATGTAATGGTTAAAACTCTCTTTTGTAGTTTTGTACCAGAAATAAATAAACGATCAACGATCAGCTCAGTTGTTGTTGTAATGCGAACTGTAGTTGTTTACTTCATGATGTTATTGGTTACAGCGACTTCGCGTTGAAATCGGAATAGCTTTCTCTGTATTTTGAATTTGAGTTCGGTTTATATTCTAGTAGTTTAAAATATAACTACTGTGATATATTGCGATATTGTTACGAATATCTCCGCGGAAATTTCAGCGTTTTCTTTTATTGCTTAAGAAAAGAATAAATTTTAGAACTTATACATTCAATCCATTATGAGCCCGTACGCACGCAACAGTATTTATTTCATGCATTTGTTATACATACTTTGTAATTTTGTATTGATCAACGTTTGAATTTTAAAGATAGCTCAGATAGGTCTTGACATGCTGGCAGAAATCTCCTGACGGGTCTTGATGATATCTGACAATTTTAGTTGACTTGTGAACATTACAGAAATTTTCAGAAAACTTAATTGCAAAGACAGAAGAACAATTTTTCTCACTGTTGTTCTGATTGATCTCATTAGTCTGACCTCATCAGACCAAACCAACGAAATTCATCATGACAAGGAGCACAAGATCGCGCCTGTCGTTGGTAAGAGCTCTGGGCACCATATAATTGACAGTAGGATTTTGCCCAATTCTTCTTCCCCCTCCAATTTTGAGAGGGACCCCGAGGACCAGAAGACTCTCGCCCCAGGCTATACTTAGAGTGCTTTCCATATTGCAAAGACACTAGTTATTGACAAACAGCGTGCTTTCTCCGGGATTCGGAATCGACTCTTCGGTACAGAAGTCACTATCCACTATCCCGTTTGGGTGGCATTTTTGTCGTAGCTTTCAGAAGTGCTAGGCAACCTTAAAAAGTATTGTTCCACTGGAAATGATAATTACGTAATAAGCTGAATAAATCAGTTCAGAACCATACGATGCCAATTAAGTTCCTATTTGCTGGTTTAGGTTTCAAACTGGTCTGTGAAAGGTATTTTTAACTGCGATAGCTTTCATGTGTTTAAAGAGAGTTTGCTAAATCTGTTTAGTTTGTTGCTTTCTTTTAGCTACTTATATCTGTTTAGATATGATGTTATTCGTCATAAAGGCTTAAAAAATGGAAAAAGGCTTAAAAGTCTTTTTCCAAAAATATGCACAAGTTATATTCGTGTGTCGGGTAGAAAAACTCTACACTGTAAAAAATTTTAGTCCAACGTTACACCATTTAATGGTTCAAAATCAAAGATAG
>KK122244.1:4531-43523 GCA_000611955.2 Stegodyphus mimosarum
CGCTCTTGGGTCTAAAAGGAACAAATCAAATAATATTTAAACTAAAACTAAATAGAAATAAAATAGTCGTTGCTCACAGAACTATAACGCGAGATTGACCTCTAAACTAAATGGTGCGTAGCAGGATTTAACTAATACTGACGCACTTGGAATTACTTCAATAAGCAATCACGTAAAGCGCTATGGCTAGTCAGGAGAACGTCGAATAGCGTGACCGTGGTCTGAGACTAAAAGCTCTCTCACGCTGAGAGGTTTCTACCTCCGGTTTAAATACTCCTTGGCTCCACTTCAAATTAACATAAAGCTGAAAACGCGCGCTTCTTCTAACGGGAAGTTGAAAATGAGAACAGATACAAAAGAATAAATTAAAACAAAACGTTGTTAGTTTAACTAAAACCTTACAAGTGAATGTAGTATATAACGACAGTTTATTATGAACTTTAAAGGCACTCTTCTGCGCGGACCAGAGAAACGAACTGATATGAGATATAAAATAACTTTATTTTGAAATCCTGGGTATGCAATGAATTAATATGAACTGAGTGAAAGCACATTTGGACTTCATTGGAAATTAGAGGGCGGATTCATTGGCCAAAGAGGCTGTTACACAAAATGACACTGAAAGCATTGAACTGCGAAGGTCGAAGAGCAAGGCTGTGACTTTTATGAAAAATTATATCCAAGAATTATGGAAAGAAAAACGGCAGACGTGCAACAAATATAAAAACTACATGGCAATGGTAGCAATAGCAGAAGAAAACTGATAGAGTGACTTGAATTTAAATCAAATTTTAATGGGGCATGCTCATTTTCCTGCATACTTTAAAAGATTTAATCTTCAAAATTCCGACTTCTGCGGCAGCTGCAAACGAAACTGCAATACCTGCGCACAAAGAAAGACTTACCAAGAATGGGATTTTTAACGTGGAATAATCGTATGAAATTTTGACGAGGCAAGAAGTCTAACAAGAAAGATTATGAATTATATCAATAATAACCTATCAACTGTGGGCATCCTACTTTAATGCGTGTGCTGCGTTTGTACATATAACTGAGGTAGCCTAATAAGGGTGTAGGCCCGCTTGGGGTCAGGTGTACGGACTGCTCCCTACAAACAACAAACAGTGGAAAAGAGGCACAATAAAAGATGTAATTTTTACCTGCAATAAAATGAGATTATATTGTCATTTAAAATGATATAAATAAATTTAATGATAATAATCATTAAGTACTATACTTTACCACGTTCGATATTAATAACCTTGTAGAGTCATTACAGGTTTTGACTTTGGAGAAGTGAAAAATGTGCAATGCCCTCGACAGGACTCTAACCTGGACCTTCCAGTTGCACAACGAACGCATTTGGAAAGGAGGGAGACAATACCTTATAAACTTTATGAAAACTTTTGCAAGCACCAAATATTTTATTAATTGTCAATATATTTAATTAAGGATTTTAAATGAATACTGTTAAGTATCTGAGCTAAAAATGCTTTTTGTTCGTCTTTGCTTTTTGAAGGAATCTTTGAAGGAAGTGTTATCATACCTCGAATCCCAATAATCCTCACTGATCTACCATTTCACTTTAAAAGACTGCAGTTGCCAATCCAACTTAGTTTTGCTGTTGCTATTAACAAAGATCAAGGCAAATATTACAGGTAGCAGGGGTGCATTTGGAAAAGTCATGCTTTTCCCATGGTCAGCTATATGTTGCCTGGAAAGCCAGGAATTTATATGCATTAGCGCCGAATGGAAAAACATATAATATAGTATCGAGAAGCCTCCAAGAATAATACTCTTATTCGTGCCCTTCTGAAAGAGAATTAATGTTGATAACATTTTGTTAATACTTTAAACCTTTTGAAATCTTGGTAATGAAAATTATTTATTTTTGTTGTGAGATATCTTAATAAAGCATATTTTTCAGTTTTTTAAATTATATTTTATTTTAGAATTTTTTAGTAAAACCAAAAAAAAACCGTAAGATAAGATTGCAATGTTTGATATATCCAAATTGGCTTTTAAAAATTATGCAGAATAGCGTCTTAGCGACATCAATATGGATTTTTTTTTATCTCAATGAAGAAGGTCAGTATTTACTGAAATTTTACGCGGAGTGTATTTTTAACTTAAAAAATAAGTAATAGTAACTAAAATTTCATCCTGATTATCCTGGTCAGGCAATAAGAAAAAAAATCAAATTATTTTATTCTATTTTAAATAGTCTTTGAAAATTATTTAAGAACATCAAAGCGAACGAAGCTGCCGGTAAAAGCTAATATTAAACATGAAAAACCTAAACGGCAATGAAACAAAACCTGCTATGCTATCATTCCATCATAAACTATCGTCACGTGAAAATCTGTGTACATTTTACTTCTTTGTATGAAGTAAAGGAAGTACTGTAATTGCTAAACATTTCTAGGATCATATTTCAACGAAATTATACATTTTAACCGCTCTCGAATCCATTTAAACAATCTTTCTGAGTGACATCTGTACAAACGACAGAAAAAAGGAGTTTTTTTCCCAAAACGGATTGTAAAATGGGTTTAAAATCAAATTCGGAACAGAATTTTTTTGTGACGTCTGTACATAAGAACCTATGTATGTATCTCGCATAACTCAAAAACGAGTAACTTCAAAAAGTTGAAATTTTGGTCGTGGGACTGCTATAACATGTAGTCGTACATCTCACTTTGTAGTTTCAATCGACCACTCCAAAAGTGTATATATATATATACTAAAAGAATATACTAAAAGAATATATATATATATATAGCTACGCTGATCCACGACTCGTTTCTAAGGTATTTCTCTAGCCTTCTTGGCATACCTTGGTGGTAAAGTGGTTAGCACGCTCGACGCGTGTTCGAGAGAGGATCGTGGTTCGAGTCCCAGCGAGTGCTCATTTTTTACATCTCCTGCTTCTAAATGACCTAATAACTCTACACAGTGACTTCAGTTTTCTTGTTCTTATACGTTAGTGTTGAGCATTTTTTGTTTTAAAAGTGATTGAATTCTGTACTTACGTTTCGGTTATTTTCCTGCTTTTAGTTAATCTGCATGTGTTAGTTGTAGAATCATCAACAATTTAAAAGTTGTTTAAGTGGTACTAAGTCTAACGAGCCCGCCATTTGTTTACACTTGAAACTCTTAGTACAATAATGAATTATGTCAATTTCTACACCGACTTCAGTGTCTTTTTTTTTTCGAGTAGGATCGAACGTAAACTCAGTGTTCTTGCACCAAAAAATATGTCATTATGCCCGCTGGCCGAATTGCTTGTTGTTTGAGTAGAAACTGTAATTTTAAATGTAAAAATTGTTTTTTAACTGCTTTTAACAGTATTTGGTGTTTCATGCTTTCCAGCATTTTACTAATTCTTATGATGATGTTTTCAGCTTTTATGTTCTTTTGCCTTTCGAGGACATATCTTTAAATAAAATGCAATAAAGAATCTGCATAATTTAATAGGCCGTATAAGAAAGTCATGAAGTGGCCACATCAGAACTTTCATAAAGACAATACTTAGTTGTTCGATACGTAGCTATGAATTTACCATCGGATCGCTTGACTGAGAAACTTGAAACAAATACTTCCTTTAAATGGCACCATATTTTATTTGCCTGCGTGTGAAATATTTTTCCTTAAAAACATGAGCACCTCTGCAATGATTTCGTTCAAAGTTTTTAAAAAGGTATACTTCAGAGATTTATGCATTGGTAATAAAAGTACGGTAACATGATTATGTAATTCTGAACAATAAAAAATGCGTAACAAAATATAAGTTAAATGCAATCTATTCATTTCCTTCGCAGTATCCTAGTCTAAACACAGATGAATAAATCGCTATAAAATGTTTACTGCATACATATATTATATGATAATAAAATATGGGAAATATAGTTGTATTAAAGCTCTATAATATTTATCATGCGTTTCTTCAGTAATTGCTATACATATTATTAAAAACTCTATAGTAATTATCATGAGTTACATCTTTTCTCTTTTATCTTCATATTTTCTCTTTCTTGAAAGCTATTCTTTCATAATTAGAGGTACTTCATATGGTACTTCTTGTGTTATTTGTAAGATTTAAAATATTATATCAATACTAGTTTGAATTCTTCGCGATAGTAGCAGAAAGAGATGGCTGCGAAATTATATCGAGTTTTCACGAAAGTTCCCCGCCACCGCCATCTGCGCAAGCAGTTCGCGTTGGCGTGTTTCATCATATTTTGTCAAACGATTTCTGGCATTTGAAAGAAAGAGACTTTCTTTAGATCATTGTGTTGTGAAATTTGTAGAAAAATATCGTTATCATTAAGTACAAGGTGTCTGAAATAGAACTATCACGCTACTAGATTAGAACAATCATTTAAGCATTTACTTCTAGTTCTGTTGCAAAAAGCTCAGCTACAGAATGTCACGCATTCATGTGTAGAGCTTTAGGTACTAATGTTGTATCATGTGGCACTGTGAAGGTTTGGTGTCCGCGCTTCTTTTGCGGACACCGAAAGTTCCAAAAAAGGACTATGACATTCAAGAAGCAGAACGTTCTGGCCGGCCTACTGATGTTGATGAGGCCCGCCTGAGAGAACTTGTGAAAGAAGCTCACTATGTAACCATTCAAGAGTTTGCTAAGAAGTTAAACGTTAGTGCCATGTTCATTAGTTGTGCTATGCATCGCATAAACTTGACGTACAAGTTGAGTCACTGGGTGCCACATGAGCTCTCTCAAACAGATAAGGACAGATGTGTTCGAGTCCGCACTAATGCTCGAATATCAAAGCAAGGACAAAATTCTGGACCGCATCGTCGCTTGTGATGGAAAGTGGATTTACTTCAACAACACAGGCCGAAAAGGAGGTTGGTCTGCGTCCAGTGAGCTCATCGGCAGCGCCGCAAAGTGCAATGTAACTAGCAAAAGGATTATGATTTGTATCTGGTGGGATTGCCGTGTATTAGCCATAAGGAGTATCTGGGAAAAGATAAAACCCTCGACAATAAGATGTGCAGCGAGATGCTAGTCCGTATTGACGCTGCTATCAAGGAAAAATGAATGAGTTCCGGCGCAAAAAGGTAGTGTTTCATCGAGATAATGCAGAACCACATGTGCTTGCTTTCGCCGGGTGGACTCTGTACGGACTCGATAGGACGTTTAAACATACCCACCATATAGTCCCGACATCGCTGCTTCGACTTCTTCCTTTTTGCAACCTGAAGCTACACCTTGCTGGTGCTATCTTCCACTCTGCACAGGACATCCGAAATGAGGTAGATCTGTTTTTGGACTCGCGACAAGCTAATTTCTGGGCCTAAGGCTTTCAAAAACTACCGAAACGTTGGCAGAAAATCATAGATTTGGGTAGTGATTACTACCCGAACAAAAGGTACTGTATTCATGTATTTTTTTAACTTTAAAATTTGGCGGAAAACTTTCGTTAGAACCAGACAGCACAGCCATACTGTGATTAATGTTAAGCGTTCTACGTATGATTTTATTTATGATCATGTATGATTTATCTTTACTTTTTCTTTACAGTTTTCACGCAACCAATTGGGTCATGCAGAAGCTTGTATGATAATTTCTTGAAACTTTAAACAATACGGCAATAAAAGATAAATAAAATTAGTAGCTGTATGCGTTTTATTTATTCATAATACATATTTAAAAGGATTCTCATGTTTTTGCAGCTCCTGTGAAAGTGTTTCTCTTTTCTATAAACATCTACTGCGTGGACATAACAAAAATATAAAAAGAGATCCTATAAAAATAATCTAATTAAAAATAACCATTTCGCAAATGCAAAACGTTTTTCTGCTTTACGCTTTCACCTCGTTTAAAGGTTTAGTTTCTAGATTGTTCCGGAAATCGATATGTTGTTCTCATTAACATAACCATTCCTAGATTTTTAGAGACATTAGGATTTCTTTTGAAGCAGGAGAGATGAAAAAGGAGCAATGCCCTCTCCGGGACTTGAAGCACGAACCTCTGGAATACGCGCCCAGCGTGCTGACCACTGCACCACGGAAGCATGCGAAGAAGGTAGGAGAAATACCTTATATACTGCCCTTTCTAACTGGGAATTAGGGGACTCCATTGGCAAATCCTAGTGGTGGAGAATCATCATCCACCACCCTTTTTAGTTCGGGCGCCAGTGTAGAGACATTAGGATTTATTTTGAAGCAGAAGAGATGAAAAACGCTCTCGCCGGAACTCAAACCACGGCCCTCTGCGACCAGCGTGCTGACAACTACACCACAAAGGCATGTGAATAAGGTGGAAAAAATACCTTATAGCTTTTGCTGAAAATAAAACATGAGAATCTCTTTAATTCAGTTGGAAAAGTTTCATGCTAAATAACAATTCCAATTTCATTATGACATCAATGGAAACGTTCAAAACATTTTACTAATTATCCGTTTACATAGAAATTTCAAAGAAAATATTCATTTTCTTAAAAATTAGTGTGAAAAGTTAACAACAGAAACTATTAAATAAGTGTTTTGTAAGCCTAAAAACTTAAATTTTTGAGCATTTAAATATCTCATAAATCCAAATGTTTCATTGAACATTTAAATATCATTCTACGAGTGCTATATTTCGTCCTGCCAATGGAACAATAACAAAAACATTTGAAACACCGTGATATTTGGTAGAACGGTACACAGAGAGCATTGCAAAGAGAGCAGACATGGTAGGCAAAAATTCCCGATCAACTGATTGTGTGAAGAATTTTCACAAATTTAAAAAAGCACAAATAAATAAATAAATACAGAGAAAAGGAAAATTAATTTAATATTCGAGAACTCATAAAAACGAAGCTCGATAATAAAAGCTCAATAAATCGGTCATAAAAAGCTGTTATAATGATAGTGGAATTTTGCCGCCATGTAGCAATATGTAGCTGAAACGAGAAACACCTGAAGTTATATAACTGCAAGAGCATAAACAGGATGATAATATACGCTGTTTATGCTCATCAGTTTGCCTTCCACCACACTTCAAATCATGTCATCCAACTAAATAAAGTTAGCTTCATTTTATTCCTTCGTTTTTCGTGCACTTCAGGTTTGCTCCTCCAGATTGTCTCTTGATCAAGAACTAAATTATTTGAAATCAATAGCTATTTGCTGGGGCTTTTCACCCAACATTGTTAATCAAGCAGTTAAAAAATTCTCGTCTCAACACACTAAAAGGCATACTCTTTTAAGCGATTATAAGAATTCTGTTAACATTCTTTTCTTTCCATCAATTAGCTATAAACCTTCACCTGTTTTACAGAAGTTTAACTTTCGGGTCGTTTATTCTCCCATCAATAAAATTCCGAGATACTTAAGGATCCATTCCGGGTATGAATTCTTGGGGTATTTACAGGATTCCTTGCCAGTGTGGTTTAATTTATACTGGTCAAACTAAGACAACCTTAAAATTTCGCGTTAAGGAACATGAAGCATATGTTAGGAAAAACAGAAGTTCTCTCTTGCCCAGCATTGTTGGTCCGAAAATCACACTTTCCTTTTTTCTGCTGCCAAAATTATTCAAAAACATCTTCCATTGATGAACTAGATTTTCTAGAGGCGTTTCATATTCAAGAAAAATCATTCTGTTTTAGTTAACGGCCCTAACTCCAATCCATCTTTACCTTCAGCCTTTAAGAAAATTATGTTTTAGCTTTCTTGTTTCATGAACAGATGGCGTCAGTAGCTTAACTCCTGTCCAGCCATTCTTCTCTTATCTTATCACTATATCTTATCTCATTTTGAGCTCTGGCAGCTGAGGATGACGGTTCGGTAAAACCATCGAAATTGGTCCTGTGAAAATTTGAAAATATAACGCTGTTTTTATTATATTTGTTGTTTGGCTTCTAAATTAACCTTTTTGGAATTGGGAACTTCAGTAACGTAAGAATGGCTACTTGCTTGTAGTGAACAGTCATTACTTTGCGCTTTCATATATGAATTAACATGCCAGTTATTGGCTATATATATTACATATTCCGTTTCTTCAATTGTTCTGATTACTAAAATATATAAAATAAAACTTTATTCAATACTTTTTGGCCATGTTACCAGATTACATCGAGATCAAGAGCACCAAATGTAACGCCTAACAAAATTGGCCAATAAAATGGTGTTACAAAGAATGGTAACTTTCGAAGTTAAACTGAAATTGCAACAGATTGATACGAGCAATAACAACTGAATTCACGCTGGACAAAACCTATTCCTGCATAGTCGTGTAAAAGAGAAATATATTTGGTGTTCATTACCGTTTAATCAGATGATTTGAAGAAAAAATTTGACAAATGTAAAGAGAGAAAAGACGAATTTAATATCAAGTTTACTTGAGAACTTCCTAATGGAATAGCCAGAGTTTCATCAGATACGCAGAGTAAAAAGCACTTAAATTTTAAATGGCCCTTAATAATTTGTATCCACTTATAGGAAATTTCTAGTGCTTCAAGCTCACTCTGTGTTCATGACGTCTGTTTGTGAAAAGCATGGATGTATGCAAGCAGTTTTCCTCCTCTTGAACTATACAAAAAGTAAACTAATAACAACACGTTCAGACAGAGATCTTGAACATGACTTCGCAGTCGCTACTATATCTGTCGCAACATGTGTAGATGGTACGATATTCAAAAAAGAGGCTCAGTGCGACAATATAAAAGAATGATCCACCAAGTAAAACTGAGAGTACGGAAGTAAAACGTGAACTGACATAAAGTTAATTTTAGCAGAAGCGCTTTCAATAACTGAATTCTATTACTTTTTTCAGCTGGAACTAAGTGAAAGAGAAATGCTTCAAAGAGAAAGGAAGTCAACGAATTTGTCAGAATTTACTATTTTCGTTAGTAAATTCTTGAAAACTTTATAATCTTTTTTTGCGCTTGTGGTCCTTGTTTTCCATTTAGTTATAATTGAAGAAAACGATAGACCGCTGAACATCGAGATCAAGCTGTTAAACCAAAGTCTATGTCAAATAAAGTTGTGGTTCTTGCGCTCAGACTCAGTGTTCACATTAAAAAAGTCATATTCATATTTCTTTAATAATTGTTTTTGGGTTTAATATCTTTTAAATTAAAAAGTAACTGAAGTTTTAGCAGATGCAATATAGTAGGTTACAGAGTCTGTTGCGTTTTGCTAGCGTAAACTTACGACCTTCAGAAAGATTATAGAGGAATTCTCCTGGTGTCTTTACTAGCAGCCAAACAAAGTCAGAAGAAGGGTGTAAATAGTCCTTTTATTCGATCACAAAAGAGTGAACAGTCGACCCCCCCCACTTAGGTTTATATAAGCCAAGACCTCTGGCTTAACTTAAACAAGCAATGTTGAACTTGAAATAAAATGTAATTTAACTAGCTTAACGTTCCTGGAATCATCCTGTTTAAGCGGGAGTTTTATTTCATGTAATTTGAAATTGGATTGTCTTTCTGCTTCACTAAACTTAATTTTCTAAACTTTTAGCTAGACTATCGAATCTCGTATTCTTGTTAACATAAACTAACAAGCACTAGAAAAACTGTAGAAGTATTACCCTCTGGTCTTAACAGCAGACAGCATCAGAAGAAGGGTGAAAATGACCTTTTTATTCAATCACAAATAGTGAAAAGTAAGCCAACCCATTTGGCTTAACATAAACAAGTAATGTTGAACTTTAAAAAAATGTTATTTAGCTAGCTTAACGGCTCAAAGGATAATTTAAACGCGTAGGAAGACTCTGGCTCGTAGAAGCCGGCGAGACAAGCCTAATGGCTAGAAGCACTCAACGCCACAGAATCAAATCATCATTTATTCACGGTAACAACGTAGCCTTAACTAGGCAGTTTCAACTTACGAAACCTTCGCTTAAATAGCACTTCTTTCTCCCTTAATCTGAATAAATTCGTGCTATCTAATTTATATTCTGTCATGAAAAGCGTGGGGGAAAAGGAGAGAGACAGGAAATTTATTTGCTTTATCTCAAAATTAACTATTGGGTTAAGTGTTAGTCAAAATAAGTAAATGAATCCTCACAAGGTTATATTGTGTTCATTAATAAATATTCAATTTGGTATGCCACCCGTGCCATATTATACTTTTTTCTCAGGCAGTGCGACCGAAGCATATTTTTACTTGAACATGCACCCTAGGAGCTCCAGATGTTTGAACAGATTTGGTGTAAAGTAATCTATGGCAATTTTCCTTAAAGAATCTAGCGATCAATTATGACACTATAACAATTATTTATTCAAAATTAGTAACTTTAATATTCTTAGATTCTTTTTTGCCATGATTAACAAGGTCGTTCTATCGTTATATAAGAGAAAAACGTTTATTTAAATTTTTAAGGAGAGAAGAACAATACGATCAATCGCAACAGATATTTAATCTTAAAACCTAATGAGAGTCTTGATTGCAGCTGGCAAAGGCAGTTTCACACGCAATGCTATTTGAAGGAAAAAATCAGGATTTAAAATGAAGAATCACGTTTACAGAATAAATCTAACTTGAGGTTTTGAGCAATTTAAGGAGGAATAGAAAAGATACTTAGTCTACACAAGTAAATTAAGTATAATGCATTTTCTTGGAACAAAAGAATCACAGGGAAAATGAAGCATTTGCTGCATTTAAATAGGTACCTCCAGTTGATCGCCTTATTCTTTTATCTCTGTTCCTTCTCTTATTTTTCTTTTTACCCTCATTAGGATGTTTTGTAACATTGGACAGTGTATTGAAAGCAAAAATATTATTTTGTTTAAACTTTCAGATTACTGGACACAGTTTTCGCTTAATGTCCTTATAAGCTTCATAACCTAAAAAATGAGGAAAACAGTAAAATATTTGAATATTTTTTCTTAAATTATGATATGCATTTCGATGTATTTTCCAATTCAATAAAACTCCTTAATCTGAATTATTTTGCATAGTAACATTTCAGTTTTTAAAGTAACAGCTGGTTTTCCTTCTTTGCATTTTTTTCCTACTCTTTCTACAGTTGAGAAGTGTAACATCCACTATGTCTTAATTCCTCAGCTGAAGCTAATTTTCAAAAAATAAATGGAAATGGCTTTCTAATGCAACCTTTTTTTTGTATCAGTTACATTTTTAGCATTTATCCGCAAAATAAATTCAGCCATTCTCTTTTCATCAAAATATCACGAAAGGAAATTCTGGATCCGTAATTTAAAACAGTACAAGATAATGATTTCATTATTGTTTTCAAATTAATGAACCAATATTTCATGAATGAAGTTAAAGATGTATACGATAAAAATAGAAAATTTGAATTAATAGATTTCTTTCTGTAGTAAATTTTAAAATATCAACTCTGCCCCTCCATCAGCTGAAATCAAGGATTCCTTTTGCGGGTGAGATGGATTGAATAACGAAATAGCTGCATATAGAATGACTGTCTTTAATTCCTTTTCATCTAAAAATGGTTTTTCGGGGATAGAGGAGATAAAAATTTAGAAAATCAAGACTGGGTGAATTGTTTTACCACCAGATTTTAGTTCATGAGACATTACAGAATCATTAAGTTTTTCGAAAGCAGAAGATTTGAAAAAACCAGCAGCTGATTCACTGGCAAAGGAGGCAGAAAACAACATTTCAGCGAGTTTGCAACATCTAGCCCTACTATACAATCACATCAAAAGAGTCGTCAATAATTTGGCTAAAGGCGAAATTGCAAGTCGAATGGGCCCATTCACCCCTCTATTCTTTTCCAACGAAACAGATATGCACTGCACGCACACACACAAAAAGGCAGTTCTATATCTCCCGTTCTATCGGGCCGATTGACTAAATTCAACTTGCATTTTTCATGTCTCGAAAGTGCAACTTAGGATATGTATTAGATTTATATATAACATTGTTCTAATATACGTATTTTGACACAAAAATCGGACTTTTCTGGAATGATATGCTAGTTTTTTTCTATAATTCGATTCTACGACTCAAATTATGCCAAAGTGTCACGTTTTGTAAAAATCGCGCAAGTAGTTTTTTAAAACTTAGCTGCAATATTTTTATCACCTCCATGTTAATTGAATTTGGTATATATTTATTAATACTTTTTTTTAAACTTACTTGATTCCTTCTTCCAGAATTCGAAATTTGCGCTTTATCCAAATATAATTCCCACATTCTTTATGATTAAATTTTAAAATTTGTATTTTTAAATATTTTTTATAAATTTTTCGAAAAACATTTTGTATTATGACCTATAAGATTTTTAATGTTATCTTAAAGTATATGTATTTCCAGGCACACCTGCAAAAAATTAGAGTTTTTTATTTAGAATTTCCTAAGATATATGTGAATTTACATATTGGCACGTTTTGAAATTTGGCATATTCATTACAAGCGATAATAACGCGAAATGTGGTTTGAAGTTATTTGAAAGTAATGAACGTGACTATTTTCCCGCTCGTGTACAATGAAAAAAATGAAAGGAAAATAAGTTGCTATAAATTAAGAGGTTCGCCAAGTGAATTATTCTTGGCGCAAACTGAAAAAATGAGCCGAGATAAACTTTTAAATTTCTCCATAAATTTCTGACCAGAAAGGTGAATAAGGTTTAACATGTGGGCATAATTTGAGTCGTAGAATCGAAATATGTTAAAACATTGTGATGTTATTTCAGACAAAGACCGATTTTGTGTCGGAATACCTATATTAGAACAATGCTATCTATAAATCAAATATATATCCTAAGTCGCGCTTTCGAGATATGTAAAATGCAATTTGAATTTCGAGAATCGGCCCAGAGAACGGAAGATATAGAACTGTTCTATCTTTTTTTTCGCAGTGTATTTCCTCTGCTGAGTTAACGCGATATATTACAGGTAATGGCCCATTTCCAGTTCATTTTAATAAACGATGCCTAGACAATACGGACCAACCAGTGCATCTGCGGTAACACAGGAACTCTCGGAATATACCTGAAGAGCTCTCCACTGACATCCAGACACAGTCTCCGATTTTCACGTAATACCAATCACAGAATCTCGTACCAACGTTTTATCATCAAACAAAAGTCACTCATCTCAAAAATCAAGGTTATCCTAGAACTCTTGGCAGCCCACGGGATAGATCTGCGCCATGTCATTAATTTCTTCTTTTTCGCAGTCGCACTGTACAACCCCATAGCAATATGCAGTTTTCTTTTAACGTCACTCCCACTAATACGCCTTTCCAAAACTTGTCCCGTATCGTGAAACGGATTCTAACACAGAGGGGAGGGTGAGACTGCACATATCTAACTGCCCAGTATGACGGCAAAGAGCTGGTGTCCCCGTCTTCTGTTACCTGCATGGAGGTATCTGTTACTTGTGCCTAATCAGGAAATGAAATCCAAGCCTTCCACTCAATTAGTTACATATGCTGATCATTAGCTGCAGTTACAATTAGCTGCTTACTGATTCATTGCTGCATACTGATGCAATAGTCGCATATACATCACGGAAGCGAACAGGAGGACTAGCGTTACTTTCTTATAAAAGTACTCTAACTGAAATGCAGAAGTTTTAAAAAATACAGCTGAGAAGAAACACGAAAATAAACGAAACTCATCAAAATAGCAATAAATTTCCAGTTTTAAAAGGCCTTTCCTAGTATACTTCCAGTGCCAGATCTGGTCAGTTATATATTTCCTCAAAGAATCGAAAAGTTTTGTTTGCCATATACTCCAAAATAATTTCATAGTTTGTCAGGACAGAGTGTTCTATGCATCCTTTTGGTGAACATATTCGTAACCGTAACAAAGTCCTGACCTTGAACAGAGAGCTGAATACAACTATGTTCTATGGTAGAATAACTGTGGTTAAGTGGTAGAATAACTGCACGTAAGAAGGATTTAAAATCCCCTTTTATTTAAACCACTATTTACAGCCACTTCCTAACTTGGGAGGGATAACAGAAAATATTGACCGCACTTGGGTTTAAATTGAACAATCAAATAATTTAAAATAAAGTCAAATAGAAAACTAAGTAGTCGTTGCTCTCAGAGCTATAAACGCGAGGTTGACCTCTATGCTAAACTATTCATGGTGCGTAGCAAGACTTAGCTAATACTAACGCACTTGGATTACTAATAAGTATTCGAATAACAGCGCTATGGCTTAGAATTTAAATGCTAGCTGGTCAGGTGAACGTCGAACAGAGCGGCAGTGATCTGAGACTAAAAGCTCTCTCACACCGAGAAGTTCCTTGCTAACCTTTTAAATACAAAACTTGGCTCCATCTCAAATTAGCTTAAAGCTGAAACGCGCGCTCATTCTAACGGGAAGTTGAAATAGGAACTTACAGGAAAGAGAAAATTAACATAAAACTTAAATTAACATAAAAAATAACATAAACTAAAACTTTGTTAGTTTAAACTAAAACCTTACAAGTTTATTAGAATCATTGATGCTTCCGTTTGATGTCGTAAAAATTCATATCCATAATTATTCAGCCAACGAAAAATTCTATTAATATTACCAATAAATGCACTTAGAATCTTTAAATCATTTCTTATCAAGGTATTTATTTCAGACCTAATTTTTTACATATAGTTCTCCAGGATTTTCTAATAAAACGTGTAAAGAAAGAACTGAAAACATTGAATTAAAAATTCCATATAAAAACGACTATTTCTTAGACAGATTAACTCGCTGTCACATTTGGTCCGTTTATTAATGAAAACAAAGGAATGTTATTATTAGTTAAACACATGTAACAAAATTATAATTCGTAAAAAATACGCTCTGATTTAAAAAAATCCGTCCTTCGTGGAAAAATTGTTTGATCATCATAAAACTTGGTATAAGCAATAAAAAGGCAACAATAAAAAGTGGATTATGGACGGCAATTAAATAATAATCAAATGAATGAGAAAATAAGCAAAATTAAAAAATTGTTTACATGTTCTAATTATGTATAACTAGTTTCAATGACACTGCATATTTCCTGGCATGCAGCCCTGAAAACTGTGGGTGCTATTCTGAGAAATCTGCTAACAGGTATTCGATAATTGTTTAGTAAGATCACGAATGTTGCAAAATGGCTGAAACAGGAGTCCTAATACGCCCCAAACAAGTTCTGTTGGGGAAAATTCTAAAGATTTGACAGTGGAGGGTTTTGACATTATGCGGGAATTCTCTGTAGACATTTCTGCAACAACACTGATTGTATAATAGATTGCAGGACATCGTCGTCATATCATCGTACCTAGTTAGTGAGCAAAGTTAGCTTGGTCTGGTGCATACGTAAATATGGCAGTCATCAAACATCGCAAAATTGGTAATTTGGTAACACGATATTACTCAAGTTCAGTGCATTCCAAGCATCGTGGTGAAGAAACCAAAGTAAGTGCTGCTCTTGAAGTTCTGCAGTCACTGGTACATGTTGCAAACAATATATATTAAGTGACCTTGAAAAAGAATGCTTTAAATTTCCCAAGAAATAAAATATAAAATACGAAATTTAGAACTGTAAAATGATTAAACTGAGAAAACACTTTTAGACCACAAATAATATTTAAATATGAAGAGAAAATAACAGTTGAATTTCTGGAGAATCCTATCAGTTTTGTAATAATTCTGACAAAGACTTTATAATAAAATTCCTTCCTGTTTGACAAGAAAATGGCTTTCATAATGGTAAAGACGATATTTGTAATAGTTTCATCCTACATTATTTATAAAAAGCATTAAAATTTCGAGTTAAAAACAAGAAGTCCTATTTAGAAAAGAGGAAATAAACTAGACTTCAATAACTAATCTTGATCGTTCTATAATCGTAGGTTTGATTTTAGTTCTCTGTGAAATGATCCATAAAATCTTTTGGTGAATTAAATTTCTCAAAAGCCGTCCGCGTTCCTCAAAGTCTTCCAATTTTAGAATTCTGTTAGTTCCAGTCAAGTTTTCTCCGAAGCTTTAAAATTTTAATATCTTAAATTTTGTTTATTTTAGATTTTCGTTTTACACGATAATGTGACTTGCGTTCTCTTAGATCTAACACTTTACCTAGTGTTATAGTGCTTTTATTCAACTACAGTGTAGACAAGCAAGATTTCAGGATAAGTTATAGGGCATGTTTCAAAATATTGTTTAAACTAAATACACTGGTGTGCAAAAATTAAGGACGAAGTCGAAAAATTAGCATATCAGCTGAAGATACGAAGAGGCAGAGCGGACAGAAAGACCAATCAGGAGATTAAGTAAGGTGATGTACGGTAGCACATGCGCAGATATGCAGGTAGACGTAATGGGGGAGTGTCTGAGTAGTATAAAGCATGTTCTCGGTGTAAGATCATTATTTCTGGCAAAGAGATTGCACAGTTAAAATCACACCGAGTTGCTGCCTCAGCGAGAAATGGCGAATAATCAATCTGTTAGACGACATCTGGATGCTTTTACCCGAGGTCGAATCATTGGGAAGTTGGAGGAAGGCCGCAGTGTGACAAGTGTGGCTGCAGAGTTCGGAATTGCTCACAGCATCGTTTCAGGACTTTGGAGACAATTTCAAACTACAGGAACAGCTATCCGGGGGTTTAGTAGTGGTCGTCCACGAGGAACCACACCAGCAGATGACCGGTATATTGACTTACAGGCCAGAAGACACAGGCGACAGACAGCGGGAGAAATCGCTAGACACACGACACAGGGGACTGGACGACCGATATCGCGTTTTACCGTGGCCAGAAGACTGCACGGTGGTGATCTGTTTGCACGACGCCCTGTACTGTGTGTACCTCTAACTCCTGCCCATCGGAGAAGGCGTTCTCTGTGGTGCCGGGAACACCGGAATTGGAGAGACAATGAATGGGGACGAGTACTCTTTACAAATGAAAGCAGATTCAGTCTGAGTAGCGATTCTCATCGCATACTCATCTGGAGAGAGCGGGGGAAGTCGCAATCATCCTTCGAACATCATTGAAAGGGACACGTATGGAGGTGGCGGTGTTCTCGTATGGGCAGGCATCATGCTTGGTAGTCGTACAGACCTTGACATCTTCGACGCAGGTTCAGTCAACGGGACCCGTTATTGTAACGAGATTCTTCTTCCATATGTGCGTCTTTTTAGAGGCGCTATGGGTCCGCAGTTTCTTTTCATGGACGACAAAGCACCATGTCATCGCACAGTAGCTGCCGAACAGCTCTTAGAGAGTGAGGATATTGAACGTATGGATTAGCCGGCACGATCTCTGGATCTCAATCCCATCGAGCATGTATGGGATTCTCTAGGCAGATGCTTGGCAGCTCGTACCTTACCACCAGTAACGATTCCGGAGCTTCGATTGGCGCTGCAAGACGAATGGGCAGCAATGCCTCAACAACTCATTGACACCCCCATTCTCAGCATGGGCAGACGCTGTGAAACCTGCCTAGCAGTCAGAGGAGATCATATCCCCTATTAAAGCCCGGATGTTTCTTGCTGGACACCCATCACAGGGATATTTCGGCCTTCAGTCGCATTGCGCTCCATGCTACTTTTTCAATAAAGCTTCTTTTTATCCCTCTGATTTCTCTTTTAGTAAGTGTTGCTTACATTACTCATGTCCTTACGTATTGGGTATCTTACGGTATTAAATGTGTTGATTTGGAAAGCTTTTGTACAAAGTTATATTGAAAAAAACGTTTCGTCCTTAATTTTTGCACACCAGTGTATATTGAGCGTACCAAGCCACCAGCCACACTTTAAATTGAACCTCACATAAATACCCTGCTGACCACCGTAAATGCAACACCCTGGATATGCAAATAACATGAAATTTATAACATGCATTAGCGGAGGTGAGATATTGATGATTATTGATGATGATGATTGCAAATGATTAGAATTTCAGCGCAGACGCATATCACGCACGCCTGTGGCGCCACTTCAAAGCGCTATTTAAGGCTTGAAGTTTTCGACGATTTCAAGTTCGGCAATTGTGTTTTTCTTGTGGTTTTTTCAAAAAAAAAACGATCAATTATGCTTCGTAGTAAACAGCGATCATCTTTTGATCAAGTATCCGATTTCAACAGAGGAAAGATAGCGGCCTACCGAGAGTGTGGATTATCTTTCAGGAAAATCAGTAGTCGTGTTGGACGAAACCAAACATCTGTAATGCGGATATGTGACCGTTCGATGCAGGAGGGTACGACGGACCGACATGTTCGATCGCATGCACCTCAGTGCACCACTTCACGTCATGACAGGAAGATTGGGCGCATGGCAGGGACGGTTCGCTCAGTCACATCACGAACCACCGCACAGCACATTCAGTCTGCAACGCATCATCCAGTGTCTGCGCGTACCATTCGACGCCATTTACAGCAGAGTGGTCTATTCGCAAGAAGTCCATTGCTTCGTCTACCCTTGACGCAGAACCACAGACGTAACAGCTGAGTTATGCACCGCCACACTGTTCCTGCACCGGGTATTATGGTATGGGGCAGTATTGGATATCACTCTCGCACTCATCTAGTACGCATTGCCGGTACTTTAAACCACCAGCGCTACATATCCGAGGCGTTGAAACCAGTTGTCCTGCCTTACCTTCAGGGCTTGCCCACAGCCATATCTCAACAGGAGAATGCGCGACCACACGTGGCACGTCAATCGCCAGATTGAATTGCTTCCCTGGCCGGCTCGCTCTCCGGATCTTTCGCCGATAGAAAACATGTGGTCCATGGTTGCTGAACGACTGACTCAGATTACATCCCAAGCTGCCACACCAGATCAACTTTGGCAACGTGTGGAAGCTGCCTGGTCTACTGTACCCCAAGAACACATCCAAATCCTTTGAATCAATGCCGAGGCGTGTGGCAGCGGTGATCTCCAACAATGGTGTCTACTCTGGCTACTGATTCTGGAAGGAACCACATTTCACAGAAGTCTCTAAATTAATTCATTTGATACTTGGTCAGCATGTTATCTACTAAACAAATTTTGTTGTGATATCTCTTGTCTTTCTTGGTGTTGCAATTTGGGTGGTCAGCAGTGTAGATAAATTGACTTCCACAGATTTTAAGAATCACAGCTTTCAAGCCTGTAGAGGAAGAAATTTTGCTATTAAAACTATTAAAAGACAGATACCAAAAAAGGTTGTATTCTAGGTTTCTCATTATCAATGTATTAAGTATTTTAATATCAGTTAACCAATTATTATGATTTAAACCTTTACAATAACTTTCTCTTTCCTTGGCCGTCGACTGTTTTACAGTTAGACCTTTTCGCAGCCTTACCTGTAGTTTAAGGTCTATCGCTAGCTCTGACAGAGATTATTCCGGCTTTAGCTATTTTGCTAGCCGATGTAAAAAACGAGCTGGTAAGATATTTGAGCCAGCTTAAACAGAATATTTTGTACAGTGTGCGATTACATTACTTTAATGTGAATTTCAACTTACGTTATTTTACAAATCCACAAGTGGTGGAGATAAGTTTTACACACAAGTCGTGCCTTCAGTTTAATATAAATATTTAATAAAAAGGTGATTTAAACTTTCTCAGGACTTTCTAATGTTAATTCAGTAATAGTTTATTGCCGCGTATCGATTTTCAAAGAGTACATCCGTATGTTTGCAACACTACTGGATTTCGAGAACTTCGGAAAGATGAGCTCTAATTTTAACCCAAAAGAACAATGCATACACATTTCCCTGCAGCTTAACAGTCGAACAATTAAAACAGTGTTTTTAGCTGCATGGGTGTCTTCATACCTTTCACTGTACTTTTGCTGGCCTTTTCGATAAAGCCAGATCCCAGGAGACATGTCTTCGGATTTGTGAACGAAATTAGAATCATTGGCAGGGCTTCAACAGGCTAATAAGTACCATTCCCAAATGTATCAGCTGCTCTGTCAGTGGAATAAATTAACTTTAAGCCACTGACGTCTCGGTTGTACGTCGGATCGTTGATAAGGTCGCCTCAGGGCCTGGAAGTATCAATCGGTAGATCACTCTGTTCTTGCGTTCCGTGATATCTGTCGGTCAACCGCTACTTTCCGGACGTTCTATATGCGACAGGAGTCGCTCATTCCTGTCAATATCATCGAATGGTAGCATCGCTCCGACACAAATGTCTAAAGATTCTTCTATTTCATCACCCTGCTCCTTTAGTTCCCTCTCAAATGGTGCCATCTGTTCATACCATTTGCGAGTTCATCTGCGAAGCAATGGTACAGCCCACATGGCTTGACGATGCCCCATTCGCATGGAAGTTATGTCTGAGCATTGAAATTTCCTTTGTTTTATAAACCACCCGGATGTTCCGCGTCAATGAGCTTCAGCTATTCAGTCATTGGCAGCCAAAAGTTAACCATTTGCATATTCTGTGGTAAGGTATAAGCATATGCAATTTCGTCCTATTCGGAAAACTCCTCCATGGTGCATCCCTTTCTATGCTATCGAATGCATATTTTGTATTAGTTTGCGTTTTTACCCAAATCTAAATTAATAATTAGATTTTTTTTTGTTAAGAAATCAATTTTCAATTTTGTACTTAATTTCATTAACAAACATCAAATTGCTAATATCATATTATGAGACTGTTGATGACATATATTTGATAGTAAATACTGAAATGCAAGCTGATATAAGTTAAAAAACAAAGATGAGTATCTTTGGTTCTAAGCAGAGAGATTTTACCAATTTCGCTATCGAAATGCAGATTTCTACAGTACTAACATTGCCATTTACGGTTTCAAAATACGTAATAAGGATAACATTTTAAAAACCGTGACTCGCACAATCGCTCAAAAAGTGCCTTGTGTGAGTCAGAATTTTTTTCTTCTTCTCAAGGTAAATTTCATGTCCGTAAGAGAAGCTAACAAAAAGCACATTATTGGAAATTGACGATAATGTCCAGACAATGCTGATCCTATCAATGTTAAAAAACCTATGCTGTAACGAAAATGAATGAACAACAAACGATTTCTTCATTAGTTTCAAAAACCGTATTTAACGTCATGTGATTTTCCTTGTTTCATAATTTACTTATTCCTTCAAGTTTCCGTTATGCAACTGCGGCATAGATTTCTGCTCTTATATGTACATTTTTGTCTAGTACATTGCTGCCTTTTGTATTTGAGCGAATTTCGTAGTTATTTGAATATGTTTAATTTCTGTCTAAATATGTGAGAAAATGCTATGGAAGAATTCGTTAGCATAGTTCAGAACATGCGCACAGGGAATCCGATTAAAGACGTCCATGCGCTTTTCTGCATTTAATAGTTAGTCTAGGTCTACATGTACAGACGTTAGGTTATTTTGAAGCAGAAGACATGAAAAATAAGCAATGTCTTCGCCGGGATTGAACCTCGACCTCTCGAAATACGCACCGAGTGTGCTGACCATTACACCACGAAGGCATGCTAAAAAGGCGGGAGTAATATCTTATATACTCTACCTTTTAAAGGGAGGCTGTGGATTAGAGGAACCAATCGCCAAAGCCTGGTGGTGGAGAATCATCATCCTTGACCATTTTTCGTTCGGGCGCCACTGTAGAAACATTAGGTATTTTCTGAAAGCAGAAGATGTGAAAAATGAGCAATGTCCTCGCCGGGACTCGAACCTCGGACTTCTCGAAATACGCACCGAATGCGCTAACCATTACACCACGAAGACATTCTAAGAAGGAGGGGGGAAATACCTTATATACATATCCGATTAAATGTTTCTTGATGAGAAATTTGGGAAAACTGTTTCAGCTCTATAGATGAGAGGACTAAAGAAAAATAAAATATAGCTTTCTATATGCTCTTCACAAGTAGAAACTGAAATTTGCAAAATATTCGTTATGTTTTAAATAAGTGAAACTGTAGCATTATGCATAGCTTAATAGAATAATAATAGGCGCAGTATTTAGAAGATTAATACTTAACAATAAGTTTCATTAAAATTAAATCGACTGTGACATTTCATGGTACTTCTACTAGCAGTTAGCTTTTAATCGATTTTTTCCTTATGTCTCGTTTTGTCACATACTCATTCAGATTATGCAGATATTACAGCAAGAAGAAAATGAAATGTTATTAATAACAGTTAATAATTAAAGTTTATAATAATGTTAATAATTATAGTTAAAATGAAAAGAAGAATCGTAACCAGCATGACTGTGGTAAGCGCTTGGCTCCTGTCGCCGCTAGTGATTGTCTATCGAGAGAGAACCCTGATGACAACGGACGTGAACACATAACGTTGGCACAAGTTAGTGTTGTTAATTACATGGAACCTTGTTCGACCCATTTAGTGTTGTGGCTTCACGTAGATTTCTCTCGAGTGCAACCCAAGTTGTACAATATATTACCTGAAGTGTAATATACTGTAAGTTTCAGCTAGTTGCTTTTAACAAGAAGACTGTAATTTGTGTTATGTTATTCTGAGTTAATTTCAGTGGGGAGGAAATGAAGGTTTAAGTTATCTTTTACAATTTGTGCTGAATCATGTGTCCACACTGACACATACATATAACTTCTGAAAACGAGCAGAGAAGAAACAATTAATAACATAGTTAGATACCCTTAATCGTTATAAGATCAGCTCACCATTTAACGATAAATGATATTTTTTCCCACATGCATTTACGATCAGATGGAACACAAGAACTTACATTAGTTTCATCTTCATAGAAGGTTTGGTATTAAGAGGTAGAATATTTTGCTTCAAGAAAGCAAAATGAATATTTTACGAATTGCAGTTCTTTGACACAGGAGGTCCACACTGCAAAAAATTATACTTTATTTTTTCTGAACCCTCTCTCCTCAGCGTTAAAACTATTTTCATAAAATTATCAATCTTTCTTCAAGAAACTTCTAATTAATCTTGGCATCATAATCTCCGTAGCCGCTTCCTATTTTTATTGTCGCATTAAAAATCAATGTTAAAAATGTTAATGGCGTGAGTCTTACATTCGCATTAAAAAACAACCTATGTCAGAGAATACTTTCTGAAATATCTTCAAGAATTTGGATCATTTATCATAATCTTTAATCTGGTATCAACTAGAAAGCAGTTTTGACTAGTAAATTTAAAATTGCCAAAGGGCACTAGCAGTAGTTTGTAAAAGTCAAACACGTGTTTTTAATAAATACACCACACCCAAAGGTGAAACCAAGTTCATGCGTAAGCAGGAAAGCAAGGCAAAACCAAGTCCATGCGAGAGCAGGAGAGCAAGGCGAAACAAAGTCCATGCGTGACCAGGAGAGCCAATGTTACGGCGGGGAACAGAACCCGCGACCTTTCAGTCTGCGAGAGTTCTGCACTACTTCTAACTATTGCGCTACCGTTGGTTGCAAGCGGAGTGTCAATAAAACTAGGTACTTCATTACTCAGTTATTTTTCGTTTTCGGCAAATGCAATTACTTTCTGCGCTGCTTGAAATCCTGCACGTAATTTTTCCATAAGTGATTTAGCTTGATGAATTTTTTCAACTAGGTTAATGATTGTACTGAGGACATTCTGAATATTTGGATCTATCATCCAGGAAAAGGCTTCATTTAATGAGTTAATAACTTTCTTTGTCGGAGATTTGAGTATTTCACTGTAAGCGGTTTCTTCAAGAATGTTGCACTAAAATACATTTAAATATATTTCACTGTGTCCATTTTAAAATTATTAAAGCGTACTCAGTGTTTTATTAAGGGGATGTTCATAAATAATAGTAAAGCTGAACGAAATATAATATTTTATTTATCTCTAGGAGCTAATAAATATTACAATTTATTTTTACATAACTTTCTTAGCTACAGTTTCGAAAGTGCTTTATTAAAATTCTCTGCCTCATTATAGGAAACTTTATGTCTATGAGAAGAAATGTTTAATGTTTCATGTCAGTGAAATCTATATTATACGTCTACTAACGCAAGTAACATTCAGAGATTTTGACTTCAAGATGATGAAAACACACTGTGCCTAAATTTATAATTAATTTTGATTCAAGGTCAGTATCAGGATGACTAATATATACTGTAGAAGAAATCTGCAAATTTGAACAAATTTTTTCAAAAAATATTATTTGACGAAATAGTGTTTTAAACAATAAATTAGCAATTCAGGTATAACGAATTTTTATCATCTTTTTGCATTTCTTTAAGGAATATTCTTTCCTTTTCATCCATTGATTGAATACACGGCATTGTGGAATTTACATAAACTTCATAGCATGAATTTAAGATGTTTCAAATTCATTATGCACTACTTTTAATTTTGCTTGGAAAATCATACTCTTATAACGTCTAGTCTTCTCAACGAGTATAAACTAACTAGAGAGACTGTGTAAGGAATTATTCTTAAGTCTTAAATACGACAAAGTCAAAAGAAAGTGTGTGACGGACCCTTTCTTAGCTCAATATTATTCACAGATGGCACCGACTCAAGCTTCCAAAAGCTAACACCCTTGGCTTAACTCAAAAGTTAACATGTAATTTAAAATAGAATAGAATAGAATTAAGTTAGCCTAACGGCTTTTCAGAGGTTACATAACGCGCAGGTAGGCTCTGACTCGTAAAGGTTGGCGTTAATAAGCCTAATGGTTAGAAGCGCTGAACGCCACAGTTATCTAATAGCTAGTAAATAAAAGGTAACAACGTGGCCTTTAGGCAAGAAGAACACGCTTTCTATTCGCCTTCCAAAACCTTCCCTTAAATACTAATTTCTTTCTACCTAATTTGTATACACACGCGCTAACTCATTTATATTCTGGTAAGAAAGAGCAAACTAAAAGCGAAATTTGCCTCAAAATAAAATTAACTGTTGAGTAACTTTATAAGGTAGTAGTAGTAGTAATGGGGGCGCAGCCCTCCGGCCCACCTGACTGGAATGCTCCAGTCGTATGGCTCAAATTAAGAGCTAGCCCATCTAACAACAAACAATGAAGACAACGGTCGGTCCGGCCGTGTCCAGAATAAAATTATGTAAAATACAACGATGTAATAACTATCATAGTATAAGCCGAAGCCCCAGAAAACCAAAGCCTCAAGAACCGGGCAACAAAAAAAAAGGTTAGTATAATGTGAACAAATCAAACCAAAAAGATACATTTTAGTATGGATGCAATTAAAAGACCGATCCATCCATTCATACCAACAAAACTAAAGAAAATCATAAAATCACACCGTTAGTTACAAGAAAAAAGAACAAACAACATGTAACCATACATACTACAAACAAACCAGGGAACTACCAATAAAAAAAAGGGAAAATCCCAAAAATCATAACTAAAAATCTCAAAAACAAAATGTACAGGTCTGTGATTTAATCGGTACAATCAAACACAATAGGCCTCAATTCCAAAACAAAGAACAAACCAAAAATCACAATACATTACCATCAAAAAACCAACAGAACTGTGACAAGAGTAACTCCACTTTTCCAACACAAAAATATAGAACATCTAAAATCTACATCTAATTAAACACACACAACAAATACCACAACAACAGGGGAGTAAAGAAAGCCAATGCTAAGATCCCTAAAACCACTAGTACCGAAAAAAAGCCTATCTGACCTACGGAAAGATCATCAACCGTGGGGTCCGTCTAACAACCACTGAGACACTAGTTCTCAGTGGCAATATGTTTAAATTAAATAAATCCCCGTTTGTAAAATAAAGCATATTTATGAGTTTCTAATTTCATGTACTCCAAGTACAGAAAAATTTTTTAAAACAGGTGCGTAGTGTTAAAAGCAAAACAAAGGACTGCATTGGTGAAAAAATTAATGTCAATTATCTAAAATTACTAGTAAGTAAAAATTAATCAATTTAAAACTTATATTTAAAAATATAAAAACGGAAAGGAAATTCTATCTGTCAGTCCCAATTATTTAAATCTTAAATTGTGTTAATGTCAATAAAAGAAAAACACATACACATGTAATACAATTCAGAGCAATACAAACTCTGTTGCCTCATTTCACATGATCCATCACAAAAGATATAAATATAAAAATTACAATTGATAATATATCTCAAACATTTCTAATATTTTACATTATTCATTACAATTTCTATTCACATTTAGCAAGAAGGTTTTATGATATCATCCTCTCTTTAAACAATAATTTACAAAATCTATAATTCATCAATTAAACATCAGGTTTTGACATCAGTTTTCAAACTACATACCAAAATTAAAATTATAAAACATCGAAATTATAACATTCAGTATATCAACAATACATTCCTTTAAAATATACATTAAAAACTGACTATTGAACGGATTTTTAAACACTTAAACATCAATTCCCGCTGCTTCTCTATTTGTATTTAGAATCTTCATAACAGTCCTACTGTAATCTATTAAGTTCTTATAGTTTTTCCTTATATCAATTTTATAGTTCTTCTTATATTTAACCCTTGCACTCCCAGTTAATATACAGTCATCAAAATAGTGCTGAGCATCTCCAACTTTGTTACAAGTTCTACAACAATCATTATTTTGTATACCAAATCGTTTTAGGTAAGCCGGGAATCGTCCATGACCTGTTATTAATTGATTTACGTCTATATCATTATAAATATTCATATTTTTATCAATTTTAATTTTCTTTAGTATTCCTTGATTTTTATCTGACGACCCCCAGCTTAACCTCCATTTTTCTATATTATTTACATACAGAGCTGTTACTGATTTCCTTTTAGAGGCAGGAATATAACAATCAAAGTCTCCCTCTCCAAGGGCAGCAGATTTCGCTAATACATCCGCCCTCTCGTTCCCCTTATGTCCCACATGGGCTTTCATCCAGTGCAATTTAATATTATGAACAAACTTTAAACGCTTATAAATAATCTTAATATCATGCAATAAATAATTCTTATGCCCAGGACCCGAGAGGGACTGAAGTACCGATAATGCGTCTGAGTAGACATTAATATTATATCTCACTTTCAGAGTTTTCTCTATCCATCTGAGGGCTTCATAAATTGCGTAAGTTTCAGCCTGAAAAATTGAGTTCATATTTTTTAACATTATTCTGTTATTAAAAATCTCGATTCCATGAAAGAAAACAACAAATGCACAACCCACTCCACCCTCGAATCCTGAGCCATCTGTATAAATGTCTAATTCTTGATTTTCTAAATAAGTACAATCATAAATAATACATATTTTATCTTTTGGATGTATTATTTCGTCATAAAATCTTTGAAAAGCATCACTATGCACAGTAATTTCTCCCATTTGTATTTCCTCAATCAAATTATTAGACAATAAGAATTTTTGATAATAAAATTTATAGGAGAACGAGAGAGGTGGAATGCCTGCCAAAACACTTATGACCTCAGTAGATGCGGTACGAAATGCTCTTGTAACGGCCAGCATCCAGCCTCTCTGCAATGAGTTTAATTTATTGCGCAACCTGATCAGTTCCCCTGCCCTTTATAAGGTATTTCTCCCACCTTCTTGGCATGCCTTCGTGGTATAGTGGTGAGCGCGCTCAACGCGTATTCGAGAGCTCCGTCATTCGAGTCCCGGCGAGGGATTCCTCATTTTTTAACATCTCCTGCTTTCGAAATAACCTAATGCCTCTACAACTTAAATAAATCCCCAAACTGTAATCAATCGCATTTGTTTCCAGTAATACCAGAAAACTGGTTCTAACGAAAGCTTTCTGCCAAAAAATGTCCATAATAAAGTTTGAAAAAAAGCATGAAAGCAGAATCTTTAGTGCGGGTAATAATCACCACCCAATTTTATGTCTTTCTGCCAACATTTTGATAATTTTTCAAAAATTTTGATTCAGAAACTTGATGGCCGCGAGTCCAAAAACAGATGAACCTCATTTCAAACGCTCTGTGCAGAACAGAAGATCAAGCAAGATGTAGCTTCAGGGGTAAAAAAGTTAGAAGTCCGAAGGAGCGATATCGAGATTATATGGTGGGTATGGCAAAACATCCCATTCGAGGCTGTACAGCGTCCATCAGGTGAGTGCAGACACATGTGGTCTTGCATAATCTTGATGGAACATTACCTTTTGAGACGGAACTTAGTTCGACGTTTTTCCTTGATAGCAGCATCAACACGGACTAGCATCTCGCTGCACATCTTACTATTGAGGGTTTTATCTTTTTCCAGATGTTCTTTGAAGATAAATACCATGGAAATCCCAACAGATACAAAGCATGATCTTTTTGTTAGTCAAATTGGGCTTTTCGACGCTGCCTATGGGCTCCCCGGCGCAAACCAACCCCCTTTCCGGCCTGCGTTGTTGAAGTAAATTCACTTTTTAACACAAATGACGATCCGGACCAGAATTTTGTCCTTGCATTGATATTCGAGCAGATTAGTGCAGGCACAAACACATCTGTCCTGATGTGGTTGAGTCAAGTCGTGCGGCACCCGTCAATTTTATGTGAGCATAGCTCGACTAATGGATATGGTACTAACGTTTAACTCCTTAGCAAGCTCTTGAGTAGTTGCATACTTATCTTTTTCCAAAAGTTCTCGCAGGCGGGCCTCATCAACATTAGTAGGGCGGCCGGAGTGCTCTGTCTTTTGAATGTCATAGTCCTTGTTTTCGAGCTTTCGGTATCAAACATTCACAGTGTCATATGATACAATATTAGCATCTAAAGCTGTAGACCCGCTTTGGTGAAATTCTGTAGCTGACTTTTTACAACAGGTCTGAAAGTAAATGATGGCTCTATTATGGTATTGTGATAGTTCATTTCGGATATCTTAATGATAACGCTAATTTTTTTCACAAATTTCACAACATAGTGTTCTAAAGCAAGTCTCTTTCTTTCAAGTGTCAAATATCGGTTGACAAAAGACGATAGAACACTCCAATGCAAACTGTTTGGGCAGACGGTGTTTGCGGTGACGGGAAACTTTCGTTAAAACCCGTTGTAATAAAATTAATAATCCAACAGCTTTGGATGAAACGTGATTGCCTTGGAAACGAAAACATTCCGGCCAGCTTAGCACAAGTTTCAGTTACCATTCACCGACAATTATTGAATTTTTCAGCTGTTACGCACTTATGTACTAAATATGATATTATACTAAATAATCAAATGCAGATTACCATCATTCGATAAAATCTTTTCTGTTAAAAATTTAACTTTTTATGTATATCTAATGCTTTTACCCCCTTTTAAAATATGTTCTATTTGAAATTTTGAAGCCGATTAAAATATGTTTTCCATTCCTGAAATAGCCATGCAACATTAAAAGTCCATTTGTTTAAAAAAAATTCTTCTCAAAGAATTCACTTCAATTAGTATATAAAAAAGAGAGACGTTTAATTATTTGATTATAGGATACATTTCTATTTTGGTCTCACAAAATGTTTATGTTGTTCTACGGGTTGGCGCCAGCAAGATTCGCATCGATTTTTTATAATTCCAGGGCACTTTTCGGGATCACCTAGGCTAAATCAATGGTGCTCAATTTATTTTTCTGTCGGGACATGTATGTAAAGCAACATAATTAGAATTATCATTGCAGGAGCCGAATTAAGACTTACAACTTTCATAGTATTATACACAAGTAGACCATTGCTAAGAACGGATCACAAATGTCTAAATAGCGTAAAAAAAAGAGTAAGTGTGGTTGGATGCCAGGTGAAATAAAATAAGGCCAGGTTACTAGGACACAACAATAAAGATAATTTATCGTACTCTGAAATCCAGACGGCTTTGAAAGGTGTTCAAGGGACGAAATGGTCATTTTTTGCTGGAAAGAAAAAACAAAACGCAGTTACAGTCTACAGGCATTCTGGCGTAAGATGTCAAGTGCTGGATATGGCTACCATGGAGACTATATAACATTTCAAGCATTGCGTCATGCTTTGCATAACCTTATTCAGCAGCTGTTGGGCTACTTGATCAATTCCTCTGTCAACACACGGATGAGGATGTCATTTTTTATTGGAGAGCTTTGTTGACCAGCAACACTCCTCCCCAAAGCATCCCAAATATTTTCAGTGGGATTTAAACCTGAAAACCGTGCTGGCCATACAAGGCGTTGATCATCCTCGTTTTCTAGACACTCCTGGACAACGACTGTTCCATGACGTTTTGCTTTGTTGTGCATGAAAACAAATTTATCACAGACAGCACCAGCGAACATGAGGCAACGAAACGTCATAATGTATCCTCGGCCAGTCATAGTATCAGTTGAAAGCCCAAAGACCGACGTACGACTGTTGATCATGTTCGCAGCCCAGACCATGACACTACATGTAGCATTTCGATCCCTTCCGTGTATGTTTGCCCGACTATATGCAATATTACTCTCACGCCACATCAGTTCTCGTCCCCAGTCAGACGAGAGACTGAACCTACTTTCATCTGAGAACAGTATATAAGCCCAGTCGTTTTCCTGCAATTTCGTTGCTGACGGCTTCATCGTGAATGAGCGGAACGTGATGTCTAGACAATGGAATGTACATAGCAAGGCGGCGGGAGTATAGTCCTCCTTGATGCAAACGTCTAGATAATGTTTTTAGCAGATTCGCTTGACAGTATCAGCAAGTAACTGATTTCCTACCTCAGGAAATAACTAACGTTCTATATTGAGCCAGTTAACTTTTCAGGACAGCACTACGTATACCTATCTTCTGTAGGCATGTCATACTTCCAACACGACCTCACTTGTGAAGTTTTCTACACATTGCATTTGTCTGAAATTATTTCTAAAGCCTCGAAATAACACTGTGGTTGATGCCGAACTCTTTAGCAACATCTATTATTTTTCGCCCTTCTTCAGTCCTGTCAATAATACGGCCACGAGTAAAATATCTAAATGATGTCAGGAAGACACACCGAAATTGCGTGTTCATCAACTGATGGTTTCCTGTTAAATTTCGTATTTGAACAACAGCAGTCAATGCACGCAATCCTTTATATCTCTTATTAGTGCTATCACGTGACGAACAACTTCGTCAATTCAAAATCTGCATACGTACAACACGTCTTACTGTATCCCGCACTAATGCTAATTTCCCCATTTTATTCCCTTCCATTTTGTAGTTGCTATCGCTGCTGCTGTCATCCTTCATCCGTCCACCAGTGTATACGCCATTGTATATATCAATTTAAGCACTTAAGTTATGGAAATGGCACAAGCAGCGATTTAAGTTGCAATTATAAACATTTTAGCTCAATCTAATCTCTTGGCTTTGTTTTTTTCAGTTAAAATTGTATTTAGTTATGAAAATGGTAACTTTCCCGACCAAGACAGGTTAAACAAATGCAATTGGACAGATAATTATGTTTAAGCTTACAAATTAGTCTATGTTATAATAATGAAAGAGATTAGGTTTATTCTTTTCATCATCCATTTAATGATGTTTCCAGCTTAGGTTGCATTTAAATGGACTAATCCCTAGTGCCTGTAGGAAAAAGCATTAACATAAAATTATTTGCATTTAAGTATAACAGTTATTTAAATTATTAAAAATTAAATTAAATTAAACTAAAATTAAAAATATAAGTATATTCAACAATGCTAATATCGATAAGAATACTACACACACCTGCCAATGAATTAGAAACCTTTGAGATTTTCATTTGAATGCGTGCCAGGGATGAAGTATTCAAATGTTTTTGATAACATAGGTTACACATGATTAAAATGCTGGTATAAGTAAGGCGTAAGAATAACTTTCACGATGAATGAAGAAAAATGGGGAAAATACAGATCTTTCGCCAATTGAAAAATAGCTTATTGTTGGTGTCCGTTTATCAGAGGCCTCGATTTCGAAGACAACAAATCTCATTGGTTTCTCAAAAGCAGCCATATCAAAGGTTTTCAAAAGTTGGAATCAGAATCCTTGATTTCAAAAGTTGGGATCAGTTTCAAAAGTCAATTTCAAAAGTTGAAATCAGTCCTTCTCTAGAAGATGTAACTGCGATAACTGCGTAACACGGTTTTTTAAGAGTGATCGGCGGGACGAATTGTACAGCAGAACAGGGATTATAATATGCTTCAACTAACCCAGATCCTCAACCAAGGCTCTTCCCAACAATCCTCAACCAAGGCTCTTCCGAACAGATTTCTGACCGAACCATGAGCAGAGAATTCGTTTGCAGTGGTGTCAAAGAAGACACTGGACATCTGAGGATGGGTAATTAGGTCGATGAAGCACACTGCACCTTATTTTACACTGATGGAAGACATCGAATTTCACTAGAACAAATAGCCATGACATACCTAGATATACTGACAGATCCAGTGCACCCTGAAATACTGCATTTTTACTCTGATGGGGACGGATACTTCATGGACGATAATGGAACTATACATCGTGCCAGAAGTATTCAAAATTGGTTTGCTGAACATCAGTCTGACTTCTAACACCTCTCCTGGCCACCGCATAGCCCGGATCTTAACCCCATAGAAAATGAGTGGGATATGGTGGTAACCCTTGTAAGATTGTACTCTTTTGGCTATCATGCAAAGATGCAATCCTATTAATAACCCAGGCAACTTCCAGCACTGGCGTGAAGAAATCGCGCACAGGGAAAGGGTTTAAATTGTCCTTTTACTTCATTAAACTCGTTAACAAAAATGCACGTACTTCGTACACACAATAACACCGACTACTTGCGGTGGGAACTTAAGAATAATTTAACAATAAATAGCGAAGAGTAGTCCTGGGCTACATAAGACTAAGAGGCTGACTCAGCAAACTTCCCCGGAGATAGCCTTTAAATATACGGCTAGAAGCCATAGCGGCAACTAAGATTTAACAGCAGGAAGGACAAAATAGCAACGTGCGCTATTCTAGCAAAATTACGCTCTGTCTAACTTTCCCTTTTCTCCCGTTTAAATACGTTTCTTCACTTTAACTTAATTTGCATCCTGGCGAGGAAACGCGAGGGGAAATTGAGGAGTTCAGAAAAGATAACAAAAATTAGAAACTCTGGTTATTCAAACTGAGGGAAACCCTACACAATTTTCCCTTTTTAACTAGATTTGGCACCTGTAAACTATTTTATGTTTCCTTAAGTTAAATCTCTCTTCAAAGGTCTTTATTTTATTAGCTGCCAGGGATTTAAAAAAGTATAACAAGCGAGTCGAACAATATTGCAAAAGAAGGTCGTTTAGTTTGTTCATCGTTTAGTTTGTTCATATACCTTCTTTTGCACTACGTTACTTCTTTTGCACTTAATCTAACGTTAAAATAAGATGTTCCTCTATTCTCTTTTAATATTTGTTAATCGAATTAAATCCTAATATTTATAACGGCCTTGTGTATAAAACATTTTTCTGATATAACAATATTAAACAGGTTCTCGGATAAAAGTTACAGCTCTTTGCATACATATTTCACAGTTATTAGCTATATGCTTTCTATTTTCATATTAATTTCCGCGTAATGAAAACACATTCATAAGTGTGCTTTCCTTTTTAGTTATAATTTCTTATTACTTCGCATCTCATAAAAATCTGATATTTTTTTCAGAATTGTAAGCAATCATTGCATTATCTTAATCTGCTTCTTTGTCTAGCTACTATTCCTGAGTAACTAAATATATTTGAAGGTTAAGCATTTACTTTTTCTCTCCTAAGAGTCTGTTACTCTAACTACTTACATGCTTATTATTTCTATGTTATAATTCTGGTTGCATTTCTCTCGGGCATCATTACCAGATAATTTAAACGGACAGGAAAGAAATAATAAATCTACCTTCACGCAGCCAATAATAATACTTGATTAAAGTAAAATTCCAAGTCTGGCACTTTAAACTGTTTTCCTTGTCGGAACATTTGATTACAGTAATGAGATGAAAAGTATAATTCCTAAAGAGCTATCAAGATGTTAACTTAAGATAAAAATGCAGAAAATATAGACACAGCTTTTTTCCCTCTTTTCTGATCTTAAACGTATATTTTTGATTACCTGCTCCGAAGTAATGATATTCATGCTATTATAATATATAATTTATTCGAAATATAATTTAACATTACAATACAGTATTATAGAAAATAAAAAAAATATTCCAGTATTATTTCCGCGCAATATGCTGCTGAAAAATTAATTAATTATAGACGAAAAAATTAAATTTTGAACTAATATCCAAAACGCATGAAAGAAATAAACCAGTACAATCCTGAAATCTCCCAATAAAAAATGTAAAGAAACCCATCAACTCAGTGTTTTTAAACCAAAAGAAATCCCGAAAGCAACAGAAATACAAAAAGGTATTTAAAAAGAAGAAAAGGAAAAAAAAATACAATTAAAATCTGATTCAATATTATTAATAGGAGATAGATCAGATACAAAGTTAAACGAAATAAGTTCAATTTGCTAAATAAAGTAATGTATATACAATTTATTAATATTAAAATTCAAATTAAAAAGCAATAATTTACAAATTCTACAGAAAAAACTCAAATTATATTTACAAAATAAATTATTAACGGAGGATAATTTTGTTAAATCAAAGTAAGTAAAGTCGAAACTTATCTGTTGGAAGAACAAAAGAGAGTGACTCAAAATGGAAGAAAAGTGGCGCTTATATTTGCCTGTTTGGCAGTACAAACGATTAAAATTGGCGATGGAAAGTTGTAAATCTCTCAGAAGGTGAATTCACATTAAAATATTTTTTTAAATTAAAACTGGAAAGCAGCAAATTAATGCAAATAAGAAAATTAAATAAAGGATAAGTGTTAGAAAAGAATAAAATTTTCATGTCATGGACTTATCATGACGACTTAGAATAGAGTAGGCCCTCAGTTATGAAGTCAAGATAAATTGTACAGTAATTATAAATTGCACTATAAACCCTTCTAAATCTTCCTTCTGTTATTTGAGTTTTCAGATTAAAAACTTGTTGCCCTAAAATCATTTATAGGGTATAAACCATTCCATCCTAAGTTACAGTAAAGTTTATAAAGGAAAACTTTAATCCTTTGTCTTTGTGTTGGGTTACCTCTAAATTCTAAATTTTTGTTAAACTATTTTATCAGTAAATGTGCTAAAAGCTGTTTACTTGATAATACCGTATAGCAGAAATTTTTACAACAAAAATTTTTCAACATTATTTCCTCGCAATATATATTTCTGAAAAAATAATTAATTACAGGCAAAAAAGTAATCAATTTTTAACTAATACCTTTCTTCGATTTACTAATAACTTTCTTCGATGTCTTTAATACCATAAAGACATGGAAGAAATTAAATCTATTAGTTCAAAATTCACTACTTTTTGCTCTATAATTGATTAACATTATTTATAGTATTACGAATTTATATTTAGATATCTAATTTTAGCAGAATTATAATTAAAATTGTTGTATTTTCGCGTGCAATGCAGCGCGAGACAAATTCTAAGAAAAAGCTATGCCGGAAAAGTAGAAATACAGGAGCACTTGAATATGAGTAAATGGATATCTCGGTAATTTGCATAATTGTAAAATTGTAAATTTTCATAATTCTATAATTGTAAATTTGAAATTGAATAAATGTAATTGACCACTATGTTGGCTGTAACCGTAATTCCATCATCTTATTGCTTTCCAGAAATCTCGAGAAGCAGAAAGTGTTACAAATTCCTCAAGAAACATCTCAATTCTGTTTACACTGGAATTCTCTCAACCAATGAGAAGCTTTTCCCAGCACATATAACAACGGTCAGGCCCCTCTTCATTTCCAATACTGTCCTCCTGGACTTCGATGAAACACTCAGTCTACTGCTAGCTCCCGTAAAGGCAACAAATTCCTGACAGCCAGAAAACAACAGGTCTTTTTACGTGTTATTCGCGACGATCAGCGAAACTTGGAAGTTGTTTTAAGTTTCGTTAGGTGCTGTTAGTTAGTTAGTTAGGAATTTTAAAATTGTTGCGAGTTCAATGGGAGATCGGATTAGTCTTTCTCTTTATATATGCTATGCATTGCGTTGTATTTTAACGTTTTTAATAGTTTGAAGTATAACTACTGATTATACTGCGTGATAGTGCGAACACTATGACTCAATATAATATATGTATGAATATCTCTGAGGAAAATTCCAGCGTTCAGTTATATTTCTTTTGATAAGAATAAATTTTATAAATCTTCTGTCGAACTTGTGCATTAAATGTATTACGAACTCGTACGCACACAACAATATTTATTAGTACTTGTATTAAAAAAAGTAAAGTTACATTGTCAGATCTTACGCTTCTAGCAGTTTGTTTAATTTTCGCTAGTGAAGTAAATTAAACATGTCAATTAAACTCTCTATTTTAGGTTAAAAATGTCCTCGAGGGTGGGGGTCTTCACAAAATTTGGGAACCGTTACATTACGTCACGCTGCCATGAATTTCAACTCATTTTGGCAAGCGTTGCCAATGTACGGAATACAAGGCGTCCAAATTATCTTCCATGCACCTCGCACATAGCCAATTCTCACGCTGTTGCCATTCGGCAAAGCGTAAGATTTTTAATTTATCTTTTGAATATAAATCATATTGCTTAATAGACCGAAGGATTAAAAAGCAATAAATGCATTATTTAAAAGATTATTCCTCAGCTCCTTTTTTAATAATACAACTCATCGATATGAATTGAAATACATTAACATATGTTACTGCAGTTAATAAAAGACATATCTAATGACGTATATTACGTACTCGCAGAGAATAAATGCAAAGGCTCTATTCTAAAAGCAAGTAATCAAGTAAAGCTGTTAACTCCTAACACAGATGTTAAAAATGCTTCAAATCAAAGAGATATTTTAAATTTTATACAACTATGATAGTGAGTTCGTTTCTGATTTAAATTTATATGTTAAACTTACACGGTACTCTTCTCAGGAAAACACAAAACTCAGAAAGTGGAAATGGTGTTAATGTACCTATAAATTGCACAACAAGGAAAAAAATACTCTCAAAACTAGCAAAATGTCAGCTTCATGACAAGAATGAGTTTAGCAAAATATTACCAGTTTGTCCCAGGTTCAATTTTTATTAACGTTGTCCCAGGCTTAATTTTTATTAACGATATTTTCTAATCTTCGCAGTTAGTTCCTACAAGTGAGTTTCTTTTTTTAAGTTATTACAGGTGCTACTGCGTTTAATCCATGTTCCAATAAATCAGGCGAAAGGAATTCTGTGACAAATTTCTGTATAATCTTATATTCGAAAAGGCAAATGTGTGTGCCGTAGACCCAAGTCAGCTGATCAGTGCTCACAGAGTGTTAAGTGTTGCAGTACATTTTGACGAAAGAATCCGAATGATTTCATTCGGATATCTTCCAGAAATTCTGGAAATCCAGAATTCATCATAAATATCTGGAAATTGTTACTGCTTGGAATTGTCAAAAAGACTTCACATTTTTGTTTACTTTTTTGCTTTTTTGTCCAGAATCGCTATTAGTTACGTTTTCGCATTTTGCGTTGATTCACTTTTCAAACTGTTGCCACCAAATATTACAGGCCTCTATTATATTTAAAGAAATTAAATAATGAAGAATCTGCATAAATGTATGTTTGTTTCCCGCATTGTGATAAAACAACAGTACCTAAAGACATCAAATTTTGAATAATGTAACCCTCCACCGAATATGGACATTTGAAAGCCCTAATTTGGAATTTGTTTTATTATCTATTTCATATTTCGTCACACATTAAAGAATGTTTGATTAACAAATTCAACGATTTCAAAGCAAGCAATGGCAACACTATACGGGAGAAAAAAGAAAAAAAAGGAAAAACATTTTTATCTCCAGCGCGCGAGACTGTACATCGGAAATTCTAAAGATATGCTCATTTTAAAATTATTTTGTGATATTGCCCTTGAATTGAATTTTATGGTTTAAGTGCGGAGAATATGATATTTAATAAATAAAGGTAACATACAAGATGTTAAAAAAACGCCCCTTTGGGCGTAATGTAAAATCTGAAAGCTTTCAAATTTTTATTTCACGCTTAAGTTCCTTTGTCTAGTATGTTTTTTTTTCACAAAATTTTTAAAAACTATTAAGACATAAAATTCAATTACCAAAAACTGTAATTTATTTATTCTTTCTACAAATCTGTGGATACTTTTTACTGTTCTGACATGTTTATTCACAAAATTTATACTAAATGTTAGCACATAAAAAGCTATATCTCAACACATTCAAAATAGAAAAATAAATAATTTAATTATTATTTCTTTTGATGCAGGGGATGGCAACGATTTTACAGCATTTTAAAACAGAATCTGGTACTTACGTAAAAACCCATCGACCATTTTTGCCTATTAATGAAAAGACGCCAAACTAAGCGATGTTTCGCCAAAAATGGAAAAGCCTCCTTCAGACACGTTAGGTTTGGTATAACCTTGGTTACACATGTCAATTATTATTCTTGAGTAAAGACTAGAATAGAATGTTTTCCCTGTATCACACATTTTCGAAAAAAAATTATTAAAATTTGGCACCTGCCTACTACAGAAGAGCATGCTGTCGAATATTTCCAAAATTATGGAATCTTTTTGGCCCCAAAAGTGTGTTAATGGCCAAGATATGGCGATCTTATGGAAAAAACAATGGAAATTTTTAATGAAAAATTAAATATAAATAAATGATAATATAATAAATTTGAAAGAAAAATAAGAATAGAAATTTTTTTTCTTGTATTTAGTAAATGGAGTTTTTTTTTGGTTTGGCGCGATTGGCGCCGTCTCTTGTGGTCGACGTGATTTTCCGTAAGTACCAAAAATCCTTCCTAAGATTTAAAACTTATAAGGTTTTTCCTTCAATCTCTTGACTTTCTTCGTGAGCATAAACTGTGAAACCTTATGTGGAGGACAGTCAGCAAATCTAGGCTATGTCCTTTAGTGTTGCAGAAACTACAAAGTCAGAAGGAGGGTTTAAAAGTGACCCTTTAATTCAAGTATTTACAACTCTTCAAATTGAGAGTAAGCCACTACTTGGGCTGAACTAAAATAATATGAAAATAAGGTGTGTACTAACTTAGCAGTAGGACGGCGAGGGAAGCTTACTCTTAGTGAAGTGCAATTATGCGAATTTCACTAGCAAACACTGGTAATTGCAAATTTGCCTATGAAGGCGAACTTTCAGTAGACAGAGGAAATCTTTGCGCGCACAACAGCCT
>KK122244.1:47917-63300 GCA_000611955.2 Stegodyphus mimosarum
AAGAAATCTGTTCCTAAAATAACCGATGCTTGGAGGTTCTTCACTACAAGAAACATAATTTTTTTTTGTTCTTCGCCGATTTTGATGTACAGCTCGATTTTTCCCATGCATTGACACGTTTTTCCTTGGGCTGCTACCACCTTCATTCCTTCCACGCTATGCAGACGATATCTATGAAAGTGCTTCTTAAAAACTCTTCTGCCAAACAGGTTCCTTGAGGGCCGGTATCTAACAGAGCTGTAGCGGGTACGTTGTTAATTAGTAACTGCAGTCTCGGTAATTCAATATTTCTCACCATGACCGTAATGAGCTGTACTTCAGAGGGATTTTTCTTCTCCTCGGAACATTGCACCCCCTTCCCCGCAATATTCCTTAGTAGTTTAAATGCTTTGCGGGTGTTTTCTTCTGTTGCTGGCTTCTGCCTGGGGAGAATGATTTTCTTCCGTAGTTGGAATTATTTTGTTGGCGCTGTACTTGGCGCGGTTGACCGCTCGCATTTTGACTGGTACCAGTAGTTCTCGGCCATCGTCTGTTTCTTCCTTCGGCATTCTGGTTCCCCTGCAGCCGCTGTTCATACGATTGTCTCCGTTGATTTTCGGCCGCTCGCCGGCTCTCGAATTGTACGGCGAGTTCAAACAGCTTGTCCAGCGTCACGGGATTTCTTAGCTCCATGAAATCTTGTATAGATGGTAACAATCTGGGCAGGATTATCTGGATAATCTCCGGGTCCGGCCTCGTGCCATACAATAATTTAAAGACTTGTATTTTTCTCAAAATAAATTCCGATAGTTCGTCCACCCGCTGTTGATACTTGCTAAACAACTCAGCTTCGAGTTTCGCACGGTCTTTAACCACAGGAAACGCTCTCAAAATTGCTAGTTTAAAATTCTCGTACGTGTAAGTCGGCGTTCCTGGTTCTCCCAGCAGACATTTTCCGATGCACTTATACCAGGTCGCTGCTTGGCCCCTCAATGCTCCTGTCGCTAATATGACCTTCTGATGTTCCGGAACTGGATACAGCAAAAAATGCGCTTCTAACTTTTCCAGGAATGTGTTCACAGGTCCTCTGGCATCAAAAACTACTGCCGGCTTCATGGCTGCTCTGATGGTTTCCACTATGAATCCAAATCCATCAGGCATTGCAGCTGTATTCTGGGATGTAGTAGGCATATTCCAACTTCCTTCCATCCTTTTAGTTGTTCGGGCGCCAGTGTAAGGTTTCTCCTTCAATCTCTTGACTCTTTTCGTGAGCATAAACTGTGAAACCTTATGTGGAGGACAGTGAGCAGATCTAGGCTATGTCCTTTAGTGTTGCAGAAACTACAAAGTCAGAAGGAGGGTTTAAAAGTGACCCTTTAATTCAAATATTTACAACTCTTCAAATTGAGAGTAAGCCACTACTTGGGCTGAACTAAAATAATATTAAAATAAAGTGTGTTAACAAATTCAATTCCCTAACTTAATTCTACGTAGGACGGCGAGGGAAGCTTACTCTTAGTGAAATGCAACAATGCGAATTTCACTAGCAAACACTAGTAATTTCAAATGCCTATAAAGGCGAACTTTCAGTAGACAGAGGAAATCTTGGCGCGCACAGCCTTACGGCGATAAATCCAAGGCTCTGTCTTTCTCCTCGTTAACTCCTGCCTTTTAAACTGCTAACAGATATATGCGATTTGCATAAATATCTCGCTCGCGCTAAATTCGGGCAGCAACTGAAACTTTGAGATATCGATAGGAAAGTTCAAACTAAAAATAATTTGGTTAATTAAAATAATGAATGCTGCAAACTTTTATTTTACAAAGCCTGTAAGATTTTTTTATATGTATTTAAAATTGTGAATTTTAATATTCAGCATTACAATCAGTAGAATGTTATAAGCCTTGTTATGATGATCCAATTTTACGATTTTTGTAGTCTGTGTACTCTTTTGATGTTGGTTTTAAAATATTATGAGGTTTAAGGCAGGAGTTGTCTACTTTAGTTATTATTTATTGTTAATTTAGTTATTATTCTAACATTAGCAGTGACATCAGTGATCAACAAATTTCAAAAAGACGAAGAGAAGTAAATGGCGAAGGAGAAAGGAAGGGCGAAGAAAAAAAAAGTATGGGGAGTGATTTTTCATTGCTTTTCGTACCTCAAAACTGTGTTAAACCTATTACGAGGAATGATATTAAATAACACTGTTAAATAAATGAGATATTTCAAATATCTTGCATTTACGTACGAAATCAAGAAAAACAATTATTGGGACATTCGGTACAAATGTTATAAGGAGCCAATCCTAGTAGGCCTTTCTTTGCAAAACATTTGGAAGAAGGATTTTTGAACATCGAAAAGACATTTTTTAAAGGCTGAGCAGCTACTCTGTTAACATGGTCGAGGAAATTGAGATTTCCTTATTGCGAGCAAACTTACAATTTTCCATCGTGAAAGATTTGAGAAGATAATAGATGAATAGAATAAAATCTACTATTTAAATTAATTTGGAAATACTGTAAGACAATTTTTTTAAAAAATCAGGAACAAGAAAACAAACACCGGGAAAAATCTGAGAAGTAAATAGCTGAATGAAAAAAAAACTACTATTCAATTTAATTTTGAAATATTGCGAAACATTTTATTTAAAACAAACATCCAAAGAGATTCATTGAACACAAAGAAAAGCGAATCATTTAAAATGTTATTTAAAATCTCGAAGCCACTGAAGTGGTTCCAAGCCCAACTACTGATAAAAACCCAACGATTATTTAGCAAATTTAGTAATGCAGAAACCGTTAGAAATATTTTAAGAAAATATAACTCTTATCTCTGAATAGCTAGAAGAAAACCATTCTTCAACAAAGGGAATCGAAGAGCATGATTACAGCTCACTAAGCTCCTGAATAAAAAACTTCAAATCTTTTGGAATTCGGCTATATTTGTAAATGAATGTAAATTAAAAATTCTGGGAGTGATAAAAAGAAAATAGCTTACCGATAACCCAATGCTCAACTTCAAATGGTGAATCTTACTCCTGCAATAAAACATATATAGGTAGCCAGATAATCTTGGGCGGTATGAGTGCTTGGGGCGTTTAAATTCTACATTTTATTGATGGCAAATTACATAATTTTATGTATTTCGATATTTCAAAACACCCTTTTGCAAAAAAATCGAAGCACCAAGAAGGACTTTTGCGATCGTGACAAAATTTGGTATGCAAAAACATCTGGATCGAACACGCAAATGTTCAAAGTTTCAAGGAAAATACACAGGAATTGCGATCATAGCGCGCAATTCGCAAAGTATAAAACCAGTAACAGAGGCGGAAAATTTGTCTTTTTTGTTGCTGTCATCATAATTGTGTAGAGAAGCAGCTAAAGATGCCATTATGACGATATCGAAGATCTTACAGACAACTTAACGACTTCGAATGGGGTCGCATTGTAGGGTTGCGTGAAGGTGGGAGGTCATACCGAGCAAGAGGCCGCCACCTGCAGCGTACAGACACTGATGTGCAAAGATATTGGCAGCAATGGCTGCTACAAGGAAATCACCGACGAAATGAAGGCTCTGGAAGGCCAAGGAGCACAAATGCGAGGCAAGATAGTATGATTTTTCGCCAGGCTCGAACCGTCCCAACGGTATCATTGTCGACTATTCAACGCATTACAGCCAAGTCTACACCTCCCGTAGTACCGTCTACCATCTCACGGCGCTTGTCTGAGGCGGGAATACGCTCACAGAGGTCTTTAATATGTCTGCCTTTGACCCCACAACATCGAGGAGTCGTCTGGAGTGGTGTCGGAGCCGATCATTATGGTTGCCATCAAACTGGCATCGTATAGTGTTCAGCAATGAATCCCACTTCACTCTTGAAGCAGATGACCACCGTGTTCGTGTCTGGAGAGGACGGGCCAGCGGTCCCAATCAGTCTCTGTTTTACAAAGGCATACAGCCATAACCCCTGGTTTGATGGTGGGGGGAGCTATTCCTTATGACAACAGGTCATCTTTAGTCATCTTCCGTACATCTTTAACAGCTCAACAATATATTGATAACATCCTGCGGCCGGTTGCCTTACCCTTCATGGCACATCATCCTGGGCCCATTTTCCAACAAGCTTATGCCAGGCCATACCGCTCGCATACCTATGGACTGTCTCCGTGAGGTTGATACTCTTCCTTGGCCAGCAAGGCGCCAAATGTTTCACCAATCGAGAATGTCTGGGACATGGTAGGCCACCAGATTCGAGCACCACAAAATATCGCAGCTCTGGAGTGACAACTGATGAATGCCTGACAGAATGTGTCGCGGGATGACATTAGGAACCTCTAGTACTCCTTGCCTCGACGAACTCAAGCATGCATTGCCGCCAGGAGCTGTTCGACCAACTACAAATTTGAACACTCAATGGGTGATTGGGAGTCATGAAAAGGTATCTTGATTTTTTAATCATTTTGTTATCTGTGTATGAGCTATACACACATTCAATTTCATCAAAAACAACCACTTCCTTCATGGTCTTCGATTTTTTTGCAAAAGTGTGTATAATACTGAATTTTGTTGTTTGACATCAATACTTGTTCGGCGTGTTATTTTATCTTAACTATAAAGCATATTTAAATTCATTTAAGCACGAAATTAGTAAATAAACAGTTTCCAACCGAACTGAACTTGGAAATAAACAAAACGCAAAATAAAGGAAGAATTTCAGTCAAAGTCTTACGAAATCCCTGCATAGAAAACTTAATGAATTCGAGAAAAGGAAACGCTTGTGTTATACCAGGGGGTATCAGTACAGCGGTGACAAACTTTCAGGAGAGACAGAGTACACCTAGACGATGGATAATCACATAGCAATGCATGGTCAGAACACTTTCCTGGCGCCGTAGTGACGATACAAAATGTAAAAAAGGAAGGACACAAACCGTGAGAGAAAACACGTTTTATTATGTTTAGTACAGCAGAAACCTACAAATAAGAACAAAAACAAACAACGATCGTCATTAAAGAAGGTTTTGAAATTACGATCCCGGACCGTGATTCAGGCCTCACTTCTCCGACGCATCAAAGATCTGCATTATGAATGGAACATCTCATGGAAGATCCAGAACGTGCGGTTTCTGCATTACGACCCGGTTGTAAATTCTAACACCTTCTTTGATGATGATTATTGTCTTTTTATGTTGTTTTCCCTTTGTTTTTGTTGTACTCCGAATAATAAAGATGTTTTCTGATCCCGTTCGTATCCTTTATCCTTTCTTTCTTGACTTTTGCGTCGTCACTACCACGCCAAGAAAGCGTTTCGACCATGCACTGTTATGTGCTTTTCCATCGTCTAAGCGTACTTTGTCTCTCCTGAAAGTTTGTCACCGCTGTACTCATAACACCCTGTATAAGTTTTTTACCGTCACTTTCTTGTTTGTATGAGAAAAGTGTAAAATTCAGTATTTATGTGTGTTTATTTTTATTTGATTTAAAGGTTTTTCGATTTCCTTCAGCTGTAAGATATGGCATTTAATAAAAGTATTTCATTTAAATTAAATATTTAATTATACTTTCAAAAATATGCCTGTTACGCCTCACTACGTTTTTTCTAACTTGCTATATCTCTTAAGTGAGTAACTTAGGATAATTTCCATTGTAGGACAACATACGCCTACCAACTGACAATGTTTTCAAAGAACGATGACGTACAGTGGACACAATTAAATTAAATGAGTTGTTTTTATGTCTTACAGCAACGAGATTATTTTCGAGTGTCATCCAATCAAATTATTCGGTTATTGTAATATTTAATTTAAAGATACGCATTTCTTATATGCAGAAGCTTTCCCCACTGTGGGAATGAGCTGATGACGAATGTATGTTTCCTCTCTAGAAGCATCAAGCTAATATATACACTGCTGGTCACACAAATTGCAACACCAAGAAAGACAAGAGATATCACAACAAAATTTATTTAGTAGATAACATGTTGACAAAGTATCAAATGATTAAATTTATAGACTTCTGTGAAGTGTGGTTCCTTCCAAAATCAGTAGCCAGAATAGCCGCCATTGCCGAAGATCACCGCTGCCACACGCCCCGCCATTCATTCAGAGACTTGAGGATGTGCTCTTGGGGTATAGGAGACCAAGAAGCTTCCATACATTGCCAAAGTTGATCTGGTATGGCAGCTTGGGATGTAATCTGGGCCAATCGTTCAGCAACCTTGGATCACATGTTTTCTATCGGCAAAAGATTCGGTGAGCGAGCTGGCGAGGAAAGCAATTCAATCTGGCGATTGACGAAGAACCCTTGGACAATGCGTGCCACGTGCAGTCGCGCATTATCCTATTGAAATATGGCTGTAGGCAAGCCCTGCTCCAACACCTCGGAGATGTAGCGCTGGCTGTTAAAGTACCGGCAATGTGTACTTGAGGAGTGCTAGAGTGATATCCAATACCGCCCCATACCGTAATACGCGGTGCAGGACCAGTGTGGCGGTATAAAGCACAGCTGTTCAGCATCCCCACTCCACGGTGTCTCCAGACTCGAATCCGACCATCGTAGTGTTGCTGACAGAAGCGTGACTCGTCAGTAAAGACAATTTCATTCCAATCTGCCGTCCACATCCTTCTTTCATCGCACCATTGGCGTCTGTGGTTCTGCGTTAAGGGTAGATGAAGCAATGGACGTCTTGCAGAGAGACCACTCTGCTGTAAACGGCGTCGAATGGTACGCGCAGACACTGGAAGATGTGTTACGGACTGAATGTGCTGTACTATGGTTCGGGATGTGACTGAGCAATCCGTCACTGCCATGCGCACAATGTTCCTGTCATCACGTGAAGTAGTGTTGCACTGAGGTAAATGCGATCGAACACGTCGGTCCGTCGTTGCTTTCGTCCAACACGACTACCGATTTCTCTGAAAGATAATCCACACTCTCGGTAGGCCACTATCCTTCCTGTGTCGAACTCGGATACTTGATCAAACGATGATCCCTGTTTACTACGAGGTATAATTGATCGTTTTTTTTTAAAAAAAAACCTCAAGAAAAACACAATTGCCGAACTTGAAATCGTTAAAAACTCCAACTTGAAATCGTCGAAAACTCCAACCTTTAAATAGTGCTTTGAAGTGGCGCCAAAGGCGCGTGTGATGTGTGTCTGCCCTGAAATTCTAATCATTTGCATATGTCACCTCCGTAATGCATGTTGTAAATTTCATGTTATTTGCATGCTTCCTTCAGGGTGTTGCATTTACGGTGGCCAGCAGTGTATATCGTTCGACAGAAAACAGTTTGGCGCATACTGCAACAAAAAGAGAATTTGCTTCTCTCATAGACCTTATAAGGAATAGACCAACCCAAATGGGTTTTCTCCCTCGTCTGACGCATTCCCGGCTGTCCCCTTGACCACATCCGGAGGAGTAGTACGACTTGCAAAAAACTAACAATAGTTGTCTATTGCTGAGCGCACAATTTTCAACAAAAAGGCTGGTTATAGCGCCTCATTTCACAAATTAGAATTTTTACATATTTTTATTTTTTAAACTGAGATTGATTTTTCAAAATTTAGCATATTTATCTAGTTTGATTAACCTTACAAATAATTATAAAGCTGTTGTATACTTTCAGGCCTGTATATTTTTTTAGCTTTTCCTATGCTGTACCAAAATTTGTAACTACTTCTTTTCGAAAATAATATTTTTAATTTGAACTAACAAAAAATTTCAAACAAATAATTTTCTCTTAGAATTTTTATGCTTTTTATTGATATAAATAAATAAAAAATACTTTAATACCTAAAATGAATTTTTGAAAGTTTTTGTTTAGAATTCTAAATTGTGCTGCTTTTTTAAAATTACGGGTGAATATTAAACGTTTTATTTCAACTGTATTTCATAATACATCAGAAACACTTTAACACCTTAATAATTTTTATACATTTATTCTAATGTTAAAATTGTATTTAACTGTAATAATTAATTGTGCTAGTATATTACAGTGATTATTTTTTAAGTTATTTCTAGTTCTGCATAAGATTTTTTTTATTTACCGTGAATTTAATTTATTAGCCCAAAGGGGCGATAGCCTAGAAAGGCTATTAGTTTCGAAACGGCATTTTGCGCTGTTTTGCTATGAATGTCCGTTTTACTTTGCAAATTGTTGCCACCAAATATTATCGCTCTGTATTATATTTAAAGAAATTAAATAATGAAGAATCTGCATAAATATATGTATGTTTCTCTCACTGTGAAAAAACGACGGTATCTAGAGTCATCAAGTTTTGAATAACGTCATCCTGCATTCAGTGGGCACTTGGACTGCCGAATTTCGAATTTGTTTTAATCCATTTCATATTTTGTAAAAGTTTAAGGATTTTTCGATTAACAAACTCAAAGAGTTCAAAGCGAGCAATGGCAACACTGCACGGATAGTAACACTTTTATGTTCAGTGCAGAAATTCTACAGATTTGCTGTTTTCAAATATTTTGTCACATTGCTGTTGAATTGAATTTTATGCTGTTACGAAGAACATGATATTCAATAAATAAAGGTGACACACAAAACATTAAAAAACGTCCCTTTGGGCGTAACATAAAATCTGAGTGCTTCCAGATTTTATTTTATATTATCTTTTTTTGTTAAGTTGTTTTTTCATTACCCTCAAAAAAGCTTATGCTGCGCATTTTATGAATTATTAAAATGTATAATCATCTTATGATCATCTTGTAATGTTAATAATTAATGATCATATAATCAAATAAATAATCATCTTGTAATGTTATAATAATTTTAAAAACCACTGCCTGAAAATGCTCGTAAAATCTTTTTAAAAAATCAGATCTTGTTTAATTTTACCTTTTTTGTTTCAAAGTATCATGTACTATCAATATGGTGCACAAAAGTAAGTTCATAAATTTTGTGTGTAGAGTTTTACCGTTTTACCAAAGTAAAGATGTTTATACAAGAATTACGCGTGAAAAAATGCACAAAATACAGTAAAAAGTGCTTTAGTGAGATGTATTAAATCTTATTTCAAAAACGTGGGACTCTCATAATGTCATCACTTATACAAAGTATCACATTTAATAACTAAAAACAATTATGTGGTACAAACCCCATAGGTTTCAGTGTTAAAGTACACCACATCGTCCCTACTCCTTCTTGCGGATATGTGGGGGACAGACACTCCGCCCACTGGGTTAGTCTATATCTTATAAGGTCCATGGCTTCTCTTCAATGACGTCACATGGGGAGGGAAAGGAAAAGAAGGAAGTGACTACGTTTAAAAATTATCGATTCATTTTTTATGTACTTTACCATATCGATAATGAGGTTTCACTGCGTTGTTAAACTAAACATTTCTCATAACTTGACTCACTTTGCAATACTGATAAGGCAGGTACTGTTATCATTTGAGAGGTGAAAAAACACCTCATGCTTTTACCATTGTCGATTTATTATCAACAATAGTTCTTTCAGGAAACTATAACTTGCAAGGAAATCAGAATTATGTGTTAAAAGATTTTTTTATTGCTAAAAATATGCAAAATAAATCATATATAGCAGATACAAGAAACTATAATTAATCTTAAACACTATCATTTAAGAACTATTTACTATCATTTAAGAACTGAGTGCCGTGGAGATCATTGGTAGTCCTCCTGCACCATGTTTAATACATCATTGTGCTTTCGTTACTATAAATTAGAGATTTTAATTTAGTTTTATAAAACGGTTATCATTTCGAACAGTTATACATGCTTTGTCAAGTCAGATAACTAATAATAAATACTAACATTGATATGGAACCTTTATTACATTTATATCGCTTAATAATTTTTCATTTGTTGATATTATTTATTTCATGGCATGCCTATAAACTATTATACATTTTTTTAATAGATCGCCTTACAGACTAACGTAAGATCTCTTGTTATAATTTAGAAGATAAGGAAAGCTCTTTAAGCTGTTTACTATTTAAATCAAAAGCTAAGATTTTACTGCACAATCTAATAATTATAAATTATTGTAGTATGATTAAACTAATGTTGACTCTTCCAAGTATTTTGCAAAATTCTATTTAATATGCGCTTTCAAGAAGTGATTTATATTTGTAAAATTCCTACTTAAGAAACAGTTAAACGTCATTTTTGGAGGTTATAATACCGGAGAAAAAAGGTAACTGCAAAATCATAGTTCTGCAAACCAGTACTTACAAACAGGTTTTGAATAGTTTTATTCCTGTGTTTCAGATGGTGATTTCGTTAACATAATGAACTTCAAGGAAATCTGTCATTTTTGCTTCCTTGTACAAAGTAAAAGAAGTATTGTAATCGCTAAAAATTTCGGGTGTCGTATTTCAATGAAAATATCCATTTCCACCGCTTCCGAATCAATTTAAAAGATGTTTTTGTGTGAAATTTGTATGTGCAGACAGAGTAAAGACTCTTTTTGTCAAAACGGATTGTAAAATGGATTCAAAAGAGATTTTTTCGTGACGTCTATACCTACGTAAATACGTATGTACGTATCTCGCATAACTCAAAAACGAGTGGCCTCAAAACGTTGAACAATTATGCATACGGAACTGCTATAGCATGAAGTTGTACATCTTACTTCTTGCTTCCGATTGACCTCACCAAAAGTATATAAATATATATATATATATATATATATACCCACTCTGTTTCCCGGTTGCGTGAGCTCAGCTTTTTTATTTTTATACATTCCTAAATTATGCATTTTTTGCCTTAAAGGTGGTAAAATTATGTTGTTCTTATGTTCCTGTTAAGGTTTTTATGATTTTAGGTAAATCTGCATGCAATAGTTATAGAATAATGAGCAATATAAAATTTGCTTTAAGTGGTACTAAGCCTAACGAAGCCTTCATTTGTTTAGCTTAGTAGAATAGTGCATTAAGTCAGATTCTGCACCAACTTCAGTGTCCTTTTGCCCAGTGGCACCAAAAGTAAACTTTCATTTTTGTGCACCGAAAAATCTGTCTTCCTTCTGCTGACCGAGTTGCTTGTTTTTGCACAGAAACTTTTGCGTAGAATTTTCTTTTTTTTTGTTTTTAACTGTATTTGGCGTTTTGTGCTTTCCTGTATTTTACGCATTTTAATGAAGATGTTTTGAGATTTTATGTATTTTTGCTTTGTCGCGAAGTAAGAATTGAATTGATTGATTGAGAAATATATCTCTAATGAAATTCGATGAAATACGTTTAAATGAAATGGAGCAAAATTGTGTATAATTTAATAGGCCGTACAAGGAAGTTATATGGTGTCTACATTATATATTTATCTGTTTCATTTTCGTCGTCTACCTTCACTAAACAGGAATTCACATACAAAATTTAAATGCTAGTTTACCTTTTCTTTCTTACGCTTGACAGAAAATCGAAAAATCTTTATCCTACGGAATGCAGTTCAAATCAAACTGAAGACAGAGGAATGTTCCGCATATATTAACTAAATATTATTTGCTTCTTGTTTTCCGATACGACTTTCCCTTTTCCATTTTCCTTTTAGCTATTTGAAATTGGAAAGCATTAATTTCTCTTTCATATTGGCTTCTTTACATTTTCATTATTCCAGAGAGAAAATCGGATAATTCCCATTTCATTCATTAGATTATTGAATAAAAGATCTTTTTATATGAATTTAATAACGAAAATAAAATTTTAAAAAATCATAAAAGTTTCGGTTTTAATTAAAAAGTAAGTATTAGAAACCCGTCAGAAACAATAAAAACTTTGTTTTAATGAAATGCCATTAAGTTAGCGAATATTATTTTATTAAAAATAAGCTTTATCTGGTAGAGCTGATAAATATTCACCAGCTAGAGACGTAAACAAGTACACTACAGATAATGGAATATGTTCAGCCTTTTATCTTATTTTAAGATTTGTCGCTATTTTATTTGTCTTCATATTGTCTCTGTGAGTATTTTTCAAGACATCGCACTCTAAACTATACCTAAACATTAAAAGAAAGCTTTATCCATCTTCGAACTATTGTGTCTTGAAAGAAGGGGAAGAGAGGGACTTGAAACCTGTAGTCCCAAACTCTTTATAAGAGGTTGTGAAAGGGCAGGTATGCGAGACCCACGGCTTCTACCATTCGGTCAAATCTGGAGCAGCTTAGAACTATAGTAGTCATACTTTTCTTGTTAGTTATTGCGACTTTAAGTCTTGAATTTTCTTGTAAAGTTCTTGGAATATAAAATAATAATATAATAATGGCTTTAATAGAGGAAAAGCTTACAACCATCTCATAAGAGTGCCATGATCGACTAACTGATCAGCTTCGATTTAGAATAATATCAGCACTCTGTAGTTTTTAATTTTTTCTCTTTAAAATCGGTTGACACATTTTAGATACGATATTAGAACGTTTGCTTATATTACATAAAGAGATATTCTAGTCATAACCAATTACTTCCTGACCTTGTACAGATATTAGGATTTTTTTGAAGCAGGAGCCATGAAAGATGAGCAATTCCATCGCCGGGATTCGAACCACGGACCTTTCGGATACGCGCCGAGCGTGCTGACCACTACACCACAAAGGCCTCCCAAGAAGGTGGGAGAAATACCTTATATACTCCCCCTTTTAAAGGGCGACTGGAGACTGGTGGAGAATCATCATCCACCACCTTTTATTTCGGGCCCCAGTGTAGAGACATTAGAATTTTTTTGAAGCAGGGGGCATGAAAAATGAGCAATGCCCTCGCCGGGATTCGAACCACTGACCTCTCGAATACGCGCCGAGCGTGCTGACCAATACAATACGAAGGCATGCGAACAAGGCGGGAGAAATAATAACCTAACTATGTTGTTCTACCCGGTTCGAATAATAGCGAACGAACTATAACGGGTTCGAATAATAGGGAAGGAGTTCGCTACACCGGTCAGTTCATAATGTTCTTTTCCTATAGCGTGAAATGAGTCAATATCTCTTCAAATCTTCTCCATGACGGCAAGTATTTCTTAAAGAAAAAGGCGCTCGTATGCTTTGTTCACTTAGTTTACTAAGTACAATAAGTAAGCCTTAGTTTACAATATCATTTGTTTCAATATCCGCAGATGTCAGTTTTTCTCTTTTTTCTCCCCAAAGCTTGAGAAGGATAATGCATTTAAAATTTTAAATAAAATAGCAAGAATAACAGATGAAATTAAAAAAAAAAGAATTTTTACTTCTTCTGAGAATCAATTGAGGAACGAGTATATTGTTTCATAGCTGTTACAGAGTATTTGAAACAACAAAATGCGTTTCGACAAACGAGTCAATAATAGTTAAGGAAGCCTTTCTCAAACAGGTTTCAACTAGATGCTCAAGTTACCACTTCTGCAGAAAGAAAATAAAGTAAACCAACAAAACGACTTGCTTTTCTCGGTGACTGTTAAATTAGTGATTTAGGATGGAAATTTCTAACCTTGAGTTCCAGGAGAGGTGATTTTGATCTGTTTGTCGCCATTATTACACGAAAGAACTTTCTTGCGCTTTTAGTAATACAGGATTCATGAACGTTTAACTTTGAACTTCCGTGTAGAATAAAAATCAAACATACAGAATTCCAATATAAGAGTTTCTTTTAAAAATTACGTAAACTGCGTTATTATTTATAGATTATACAAAGAAATAAACTGTAAATTTATTGCTAAATAAGAGGAAGTAGACATGGAAAATTGATTTTAAACAAATCCTTCGTATTGATCAAGTCAGTAAGGCAAAAATGTACATAAATAGAGTATATAGTGTATTCTAAACGCACTAAAAAACTAAGAAAACTCAAATTTAAAAAATGTACATGAAATAAATAAAAAAACAGCAGTGAATTCATGGTACAGTACACTAAATTAGTAGTTACTAAAGAATAAATACATTAAACTACAGATTTCATAAAACAATGTAAGATGATTTACAGAAATGTTTTAAGAGTAACTACATTTATATAGATTATCTAAACCAGTGGTTTCCATCAGGATCGGTATAGACCACTTGAAGATTCTATGAAATTTTAAGGAAGGTCTAAGATGGTCAAGGAGACAACTGGCTTCAATAGCCGAACAGGCACCGAGAATTACTCAGCGTAATTAAAATCCAATTGATGATAAAAATATATTAATAAAATTAATTATGAATTTTTACAGATAAAGCTTTATAGAACAAATGTGTCAAATGTTATTCAAAACACATGGATGCGCTAATTTTAAAATCATCCGAAAGAAATATGCCAAAATGAAAGTTGTTACCGGATCAATACTATTGATTTTATTCTTTTCACTTGCTAGAAGCAGGCTTTAGTCAAGTCAATAACTTACTGTGGAAAAACAAGGAACAGGTTGAATATTTCTAAACAAGGTGGTTTAAGAATTACGTTAAGCAGTTTTACGCCAAATATTAAGAAAGGGTTCTATCAACCACAGACATCATGTTGATTAAAATCGAACTTTTGAGCTTTAGAACCTGTGATTTTGTGCCTGAAGACTTGGTTTCATTTGTAAAATTAAAAATAAAAATATTAATTTCCTTTTGGCATTTTGCGTTGATTCATTATAAACCTTGCTTCAGTTTCAAATTGTTGTCACCAAATATTATCGTTCTGTATTATATTTAAAGAAATTAAATAATGAAGAATCTTCATAAATGTATGTATGTTCCTCGCATTGTGATAAAGCAGCAGTACCTAAAGCCATCAAATTTTGAATGACTTAATCCTACTACGAATATGGGCATCTGGAAGTCCAAATTTGAAATTTGGAATTTGTTTTATTATCGATTTCATATTTTGTAAAACTTGAAAGAATTTTTTATTCACAAACTCAAGGATTTCAAAACGAACAAAGGTAACGTTGTACAGAAAAAAACATTTTTATCTCCAGCGCGCAAGAGTGTGTGTCGGAAATTCTAAAGATATGCTCATTTTAAAATTATTTTGCGATATTGGTCTTGAACTGAATTCTATGGTTTAAGTGCGAAGAACGTGATATTTAATAAGCAAAGGTAGCATACAAAATGTTAAAAAAAATCTCCTTTCGATCTTAAACTCCTATCAGAAAACCTATCAGATTTTATTATTATTATTATTATTATTATTATTATTATTATTATTATTATTACTTAACTATTTAAGTTACGATTATGTTGCATGCTATACACAATGTCCACATGCATAAACCCTTAGCCGTCATTTATTTTCGCAACTGTTGGTTATAGACATGACCTTCCAGTCACCCTTCTATGATTCTAAAATAATAACACTTCATGCAAATCTTAATAATGTATATTTTGAATTTGAAAACTATAAATTACTTACATGAAAACATCCGCTCAGATAGTATTGTTACGAATTTCACATTTATTTGGCTATTTATTTAGAATTGTAATTAGATTTG
>KK122245.1:0-26499 GCA_000611955.2 Stegodyphus mimosarum
GGCAATACCTGAAATGAATCATCGTTTTCATAACTATTCTTATGCTTTCAAATCCTGAAGAAGTTTTAAAAAATCACTTTTATATTTTTCATTTACGCATTTTTCAGATACACATTTTAAAAAAAATTCTCCGTTTTCCAATGTTCCTTTCTTTCTAAAATTCCATTCGGATTTAATTTAAATACTCCTGTGATTCAGGCTGCACTTTTTCGTTAAGAGATAGTAGTTTTGCATGCGTTATTTTACATAATTCTTTTCTTTTACGTATTTAAATAAGCACCAAGTTCTTTGGCAAGATTCCAGATTCATTTTTGAGAGCACACTACAGCTGCTTATGATAAAGAGAATAAAAGACGGTGATATCAAGGAAAATGTGTGGCTCTGAGGGAAAAGCTCTGCAGAAATCTGAAAGTTGTGTTTTAATGGAACACGTTTTCCGTTAAAAATACAGTATTTCTATTGTAAAGGATACTATTTTTCAGCTAAGAACACTATATTTATAGCAATATTTTAAAATCAAGCATAACAAAAGATCTTCTTAGAAATAAGAAAAAAAAAGAAAGACTGTTTAATACCGCTTAAAAGCACTCAATGCTAAATGGTTAGGAAAACTTATACAACTCTCTGATGTGGACACCACATGACTTCCTTCTACGGAATATTAAATTATACGCAGTTTTTGGTGCATTTCATTTAAACTTGTTGGATAGAATTAAATCTACTTCATCGATAGCGCACAAACCACAATAGAATAAATGCACCCTTTAAAATTCAGTACATTTGTTTACCATAGGCACTAGTTTAGCGCCAGAGTAAATAGCTTGTTTACCATAGCTACTCGTGACTCTTGCGCTAGGTTCACTTAAACGCGTTAAAGCTCATTCATTTTATAACTCGGAATGCACAAAACTTATGTACATCATCTGAAGAATTATCTAACCGTTGCTACATGTTGTATTCAAATACTATAATAAATCTAAAAGCGATGTATAAAAGAAATTAAACAAAAAAAGAAACATTTTTTCATAGACCCTTCAGTATTTCTCATTGAATTAATTCAGTTCTCACTTCACGACAAGGCAAAAATACATAAAAACTCAGAATATCTATATTAAAAATTATAAAGTAAATCTTAAAATTGAAAAATATAGAAAAATATAAAACATAAATACAGTTAAAACAATTAAAAAAATTTTTGACAGTTAAAATTAGAGTTTTTACGCAAAAGCAATTCGGCCAGCGGGCAAGAAGGCATATTTTTCGGTGCACAAAACTGAAAGTTTACTTATGGTCTCATTCGGCAAAAACACACTGAAGGCGCAGAAACTGACTTAATTTGTTGTGCACGCTGAGTCAAAATATGAGATAATTTAATAACTTAAATGATAATTCCAGAAGGGATTAAGCATGATTTAATTGGCAATAAGAAAAGAAGACCTTATCTCTGTTGTTGCGAAGATTAGTTTCTCTAAATTGGCAACAAATCCACTATTCTGCTAAGTTTCAAATGTAAACAAATATGGCTGCTATGGTAAAAATAATTAGGCTTAGCCGCACTTAAACAACTTTTAATTGTTGATAATTCTATAACTGTTGCATGCATGTTAACTAAAGGCATAAAAACCTTACCCTGAAAATAAGTACAACATAATTCAACCATTTTTAAAGCACAAAATGTACAATTTACCAACGTATAAGAATAAAAAAACTGAGCTCACAAGCCAAGTAACAGAGTGGATATATATGTTTGTATATATATACTTCTGGTGCTGCCGATTGCCACCAAAAGGGGAGTTTCACAACTACATGCTATAGCATTTCTATATATACAAAATTTCAACTTTCTAAGGGTACTTGTTTTTCAGTTGAGTTATACGAGATACATACGTAGGTAAGTACATACGTACAGACGCCACGAAAAAGGTTTCTTCTGAATCCGTTTTAAATCAGTTTTATAATTCGTTTGGTGGAAAAGAGAAAAAAAGAGTCCTTTATTTTATCCTTACGAACACATGTCACGCAAAAACATTCTTAAATTGCACTCGATAGAGGCAAAAATGGATATTTTCTTGAAATATTTGTATCCGGAGTTTTTCGTGATTGCAATACTGTCTTTACCTCGTACAAGGAAGTAAAAATATCAGTTGATACGAAGATTCTAAGATCTCGTTCTGGGATTTCTAAGGACTTATTTGATATTATTGGAGGCCCTGGTTGATGAATATCGAGTCGGCAGTACAGCGACATTTTTCGACGATAGTTTCTTGGCGTGCCTTGTTACATTTTTTTTTAAAATTTTGTTTAGAATTAGTTAGCGTAGCGTAGCTCTTAATTTATAGCGTTATATTCAAGGCTGGATAAAAATTGTAATAAATGGGTAAGGAAATTTGGAATTAAAGTGAAATAATAAAAAAAAATGCTCTATTCTAAATTATTTTATCGTTGTAACGAGTCAGATTTATTAAATACAAAAATTAAATATAGAAATAATTTAAATTACCAAATATCGCATTCCTTCATATTATGTACATTATATATCCGCATACAGATCTTAAGTTACTAGATTTATCTGCAATTTGCTACAACGTATTTAGACAAACATATTTCAGTGTCTTTGAAAAATCCTATGTAGTTGTCAAGCAATTTTATATCGTCAAATCCAAGGACTTGCCTCGAATCCAAAATTCCCTCCTAAGAAAGACATAATTTCTTGCTTATAGTTCAAAACTGTTCTTCGCGCAGTACACCTAGATTCTATTCTTCGCGAAATGTTACATTAACTGTTTGGAAACATTTCCAAATATATGCGAAGTTCAATAATTTCTAAACTTGATGTCATGATACTTCAGTGAAAGCGAAACGTTAGAAAATCCTTTGGAATTATAGAAAGGCAAACACAAACAGTGCTTTCATAACTTAGTTTATTTTTAACTGCTCTTTCGCGAAATAAATAGCAAAAAATATTCGAATATTCTACAATTAATTCTGTTAACCATAGGCTGATTGATTGGGCAAATTCTAAAAACAGAGCTAAGATTTTTATTGGGAAAAGATAGAAAAATTATAAACCATCAGCATAAAGCAAAACGGTCTGCGGAAAAAAAATAGGAAAAGAAAATTGCATATGTACTGAAACAAGGGAAGCAAGATGAATTGTTAGTTTAAACGATCAAAGCGAAATATAAAAGTTCTATGTACACCTGAAAACAAAACGCTTAAAAAACACTTCAGTATGAATGAAATAAGTTCATTCTTTCCAAGTAACAATCAATTCGTAAATATTTGTTTTTGCTGCCAAACCAGGAAGTAAAGCATTTCAGATCACGTATAACGTCATGAATTTAATTAATGCAGCTTTTTCTTAATATCCATAAAAGAATTAACGCAGCACTAACATTTCGTGTCAATTATCGTAACCTGAAACAACAAAGTTTGGCAAAAGCAGCTAGTTATTTAAAATATTGACATTAACCAAAAAAAAAAAAAAAAAAAAAAAAAAAAAAAAAAAAAAAAAAAAAAAGCTTTTAGATTTTAAATTACGTCCGAAGGGGCGTTTTTTTAACATTTTGTGTGTTACCTTTATTTGTTAAATGTCATGTTCGTTGCACTTAAACCATAAAATTCAATTCAAGAGCAATACCGCAAAATTACTTTTAAATGAGCATATCTTTATAATTTCCGATACTCAGTCTAGCGCGCTAGAGATAAAAATGTTTTTCCTGTACAACGTTGCCATGGCTCGCTTTAAAATCCTTGAGTTTGTTAATCAAAAATTCGTTGAAGTTTTACAAAATATGTAATCGATAATAATACAAATTCCAAATTTGGGCTTCCAGACGCCCATATTCGGAGCAGGATTACGTGATTCAAAATTCGATGGCTCTAGGTACCGTCGGTTTATCACAGTGTGAGAAGCAAACATACATTTATGCACATTCTTCATTATTTAATTTCTTTAAATATAATGCAGGGTTGCATTATTTGGTGGCAACAATTTGAAAAGTGAACCAAAATTTAATGTTTCCTACGCAAAATCGCAAAACGAAAACAATAATCCTTCAGGGACGAAGCCCCTTTGGACTAAAAAGTCTGAAAGGTTTCAAGTTTTATATTATGCCTAAGAAGGCTTTTTTTTTTTTTTTTTTTTTTTTAAAAGGTTTTTTTTTTTTTTTTTTTTTTTGAAGTTCTGTGTGTTACGTTTATTTATTAAATATCATGTTCTTGGTGCTTAAATCATAAAATTCAATTCAACAGCAATATTACAAAATTAAAAGGGCATATCTTCAGAGTTTCCGATACAGAATCTTGTGCACTGGAGATAAAAATGGTTTTTTTCGTACAGTGATTGCCATTGCTCGCTTTAAAATCGTCATGTTTGTTAATCAAAAATTCGTTAAAGTTTTGCAAAATTTGAAATAGATAATAAAACAAATTCCAAGTTTGGGCTTCCAAATACCCATATTTTAGCAGAGGACAGCTTATCAAAAATTTTGATGTCTGTACGTAATGCTGTTTTTTCACAGTGCGAGAAACATACATACATTCATGCAGATTCTTCGTTATTTAATTTCTTTAAATATAATACAGGGCTCTAATATTTGGTGGTAAGAATTAGTAATTGAACCGACATTCATAGTCAATCAACGCAAAATTCCAAAACGGAATTAATGCCTTTTCTGGGCCTCTTAGGCTAAAAATGTTCGACGTACAATGATGTAGCTTGCAATCAGCTGCTTTCTTCAACATTAGGATATTACCTTATATAGTTATATTACATTTAATGTTTGACAATGCTATTTTTATTTCAGATTTTGTAAAACATAAAATTTTTTTATAAACAAACTCCGTGATTTGAAAGCGATTAATGGCAACATTTCGAAATAAAGCAGATTTTTATCTCCGGCGTGCGAGACTGTTGCCACTCGCAAATATGAAAACGAAAATCAGCGTTTTGAGAGTTTTTAATCAATATCTCGGCTGATTAATGTCGTACGAAGTTGAGAATGGTTTAAATGGCTTCCCACGAATTTTTGGAATCCGGGGATACCTCTGTCGAAACTCAACTCTCCGACGTTCCGGAGGAGATAATGCCACAAACGAACAGACAGACGCGCACAGACTTATAATAGTATAGATTGCTCGGTCGTAACGTTAAATAAAATATTTTCTGTTTCTCACTGATTTAAAGTACAACAGTAAATTAAGCAAAAGATTTGTCTTAGGAATATTAATGACACGAAACTTAGTTTTTGTTGTTTAAAGCGTGTTCTTTTTGTTTTTTAATTTACGTTACTAAATGAATTATTCTTCGGATCAAGCTGCTTGTAAATACAAACAATTTGCACACGGTATTTTTCTGTTAACTATAGCAACGTTTATTCCTCTTTCCTATGTTTTTAACTGCCGACGGACTCTGAGTTAGTCTTAGAATTCGCTCCATTATTGATACTAAAACGTCAGTTAACTGTAATTTATTATTAAACTGGATAATATTGCAGTTTCGAAGAGTTTATTGAACGACTTTACACTAAGTGAAATTTTATGTTCTTAAATTAGGAAGTGTCTCTGCATTAAGACACAAGATCCTCTAAATTCAAAACAACGCCTTAAATGAGATTCGCGTACACAAGCTAATGTGAAACATTTATCCATACATTCATACAGAAACATTTCAAATAAGATATCTTGAACCCTTTCTTAAGAAACTACTTCCTTTGAATAAACGTGCATGACATTTGAGAAGAGTAATGGTTGAAAGTAATGGATGGAACGAAATCACAGCAGTTTCGAAAGAATGTCGATGATATATGACCCCATTCGCCGGGACAGATATCATCAGCAAATTTAAACAAAGGAACACGAAGGAGATTAGTTTCAAAGGGACGTGACGTGTCCAAAACTTTCTTCAACTTTTGAAGGAATGTCATAAGGAACAAATTTAATTAAGCCCATGCCTATTTGTTATGACTTTTAGCAAACGTTTAAGATCTTTGTATAGCAAAATTATTTATAGGATGATTAGCTTTAAATCTAAATTCCACAGTAGCTTCTTCTATGCCCTGATATATTATGTCTTGTATATGAAGATTTATGAAGAGAGCTTCCCTTAACAGCCTTCCATTAAAGAATTTTCTGGTTTAGAAAACCATAGCGTTCTTGTTGACAATTCGTGAAAGTTGTTAGATTTATGGAAAAATAAATCTGTTAATCGAACATGAAAAATCAATTGTGCCCTCACCAAGTTTCGAACTATATATCTTCAAAGTGTAGACAAGGAAAGCCTAAAAACTTGCACTGCAAAATTATGGATGACGAATTCTATAATTACTCACATGCTCTCCAATTTAAAGGCAGATACAGAGAGGGGGCATGACACCTAATCGAACAAATCCGGTGATGAATGGATTATCGTTCACAATAATTTATTTCGGAGTCACTGATCAGTTAAGCTTATGGGTCTAGGAAGCCTGGGCAATCAACGTATCTTCATCGGGACTAGCTAAACCATGAGGCTACCATTTGCTAGCTTGGCGTGCCAACCATTTACAAGCATGCACGAGGACAATGCGAGCGCATGCACAAGGAAATGCGCTAATTCCTTAAAGGGTTTTTGGGAGAAAAGAATAAGACTCAGTTGGCCAAACTCAGGTGATGACGGATTATCTTCCATCTAGTATTCTTAAGCCTGCTTACCTCGCAGTCGAATAGTTAAAGTTTGTCTTTTGCTCTGGCTAAACTGAAACGCATAAACGTAGACAGTATGCCTAACTTTTAAGACTGATATACATTTTAGCAGTGCAGTTCCTTCCAGACAATTCTAAAATCCTGCATAACAATCCAAGCTTAGGTGGCTTTTTTCACAATTTAAACCATACTTTGAAATTCACCCTTCTTTGCAAATATAGTATAAAACTAATAAAATTGGGTAAGCAATACTGTTAGTTTTATGCTAATGAATTTCGGAATTTTTTATCATAAAATAGAATATGCTTTTTAGACCTTTTAAGTAAATAAAAATTCATTATATTCAACTCCCAATTTATGGGAATAATAGCAGGAAAAACCTCCATTTTAACTTAAGGTTACAGTTAATTTGAGGACAGTTAAAGGACAAACAGGAAAAATTGAATAACCCAAAATGCAATTAACATAAAATTATTTTTGACAATTTAGGGACATTTCAAGTTATTTAGTCCAGAGAAATTTCCATTTAATTAGATGAGTTAAATCAGCAAAGTAAAAAGGACACATTCTAAATGACGGAAGAATAAATATCATCAGAAATGGAGAAATTAAATTATAAAATAGCATTTAAAAGAGCATATTTAAAAGAGAATTTGAACAGAGTTCAAACTCTCATTAAAATGTCGCTTTAAGGTTTTTGTTTGAACTTCTTGTTAACGAATGATTTAATAACGCTTACGTATTTCAAATTCACATAGATTACGTATAATTGTGAAAAAGCAGTTCTCAATAGCTGCAGCAGCATCTGCGGTACTGATTTTATCCTACGCATATTTCTTTTATTTTCTCCGGGGTGTTTTGTTTCAGGCTGATGGTTTTTGAAAACAATTATTCTATCATCTAGCAATAAAGAAATTTAATCTTTTTTACGAAATACTCCCGTTAATCTACCTCTGAAAATTTGACATTAAACTATATTTGAGGTTTCATAAATTGATAAATGATAATTTTTCTGAAACACGGATTAAAATCCAATAATATACCAAATTCAGTAAGCTCAGTGCTACATGTTAGCACTCTATTATATGTGTATATATAATATATATATAAGAACAATAAAGCTAAATTCCGAAATAAACATTTAAAACTAAGTATTTGTTTAGTCAAATGTATTTAGAACCCACATTGCTTAAATTGTATTCAAAACCATATAAAATTTTTACTAAGAATTTTCTGCTTCAGCGATTAACTAAGGCATACGCAGGATTATGATGCTGTTAGATATTAGAGCCCATATTAATTAACAAACATAAACTGTACATGAATAGATTTAACCAACTTAGAATACATGAGAAGATTCATGATATGCTGATATCCTTTCTAAGTAAATTGCAACTTGAAAGTTTTAGTTGCAATTTATAAAGATTAGAATACAGACATGTGTTTCACCAATAGAAGTTCGGTATTTAACGTCACCACGTTCGTATCTTAATCATAGAAATGGATTGCTCTAACTTCAAACTAACACTAGTATTATTTCATTGTACGAAGTAAGGCAAGTATTGTAATTCTGAAAATTTTCGGGTATCATATTTCAACGAAAATACCCATTTTGACAGCTCTCCAATCCATTTGAACGATGTTTTTACGTGACACATGTACGTACGAACGGAATGAAGGACTCTTTTTACCTAAACGGATTGTAAAATGGAGAATTCAATAGAGATTTTTTTGTGACGTCTGTATGTACGTACGACAGCGAGATGTTTCTTTCTCAGCACTTTCCATTTCTCGAAATTACTGGAAGACATACACGATTAAAATCACGTATGAGGTTATATGAGGCTCGGATAAGGGTTAGATTTACATATAATGATCAATTACAGTTATTCAATTACAGTACCAATTACAGTTACGCAGGAATAGGACAAAAACATCGCTAAATGGTCGATAAGTCTGGCAACTTTCGGCGATTTTTCGCTAAATTTGGCTACAAAAATTAGGCGCCAAGACCATTGCCAGCTTGGCGATATCTCACCAGTCCCCGCTTTAACATTCCGCACTGAAATCCCAACCAAAAAAGGACCTAACTTCGCATTTAGTATGTCCCTCTAGCAGGCAAAAGTACTGATTTTTCTTTTCTTGATTGTTGTAAGCGTTGCTTGTTGGGATTGATGACCTACAAGCAGCATTATTGCAATTTACCCAAGATTTAAATTTTCCTTAATTTTGAAACCATTAAAGATTTTCCTCTAGTGTTAGATGTTTTTCCCCCAACAGCATTTTAACTCTAGAATTCAAGTTTCAAATATTGGCTAAAAGGTCTAGCATATTGAAAAGTCTTTTCATGTATTGGACGGCGACAGCCAAGGTATAAAAGCTGCATTTCCAACATTGGCTTCTACATTTTGAAGCCATTACAGATTTTCCTCTAGTGTTAGATGTTTTTTCCCCAAGAGCATTTTAACTCTAGAATTCAAGTTTCAAATATTGGCTAAAAGGTCTAGCATATTGAAAAGTCTTTTCATGTATTGGATGGCGACAGCCAAGGTATAAAAGCGCATTTCCAACATTGGCTTCTACAAAGGACTAATAGATCACAAATTCCGAGTAGTAGGTAGAAGCCAAAGTGACAGTCACGAACAGCCGAGGTCGTTCAATATATTCATTAAATAGACTATAAGGTATTTTCTCCCTCCGTTGTGGTGTAACAGTAGCACACTCGGCGTATTCGAGAGCTCCAGGTAGGAATTTCTGCGAGGGTATGTCTCATGCCTCCTGCTTAAAAAATAACGTAATGATTCTACAAGAGTATTGAATACTAAGTTAAATCACCACCTGAATTATGAGTTTTGGATATCAATTTTCTTAAGCGATGTATTTTTTTTAATTCTTTTTATGTTTCAGAAAATACAACACTCTTGATTGAAGCTGCAGTTTTGCCATAAAGCTCGGTGTTCGAGATAAGATTCTTTTCAAATTTCATTTTAAGCAAGAGGGAATTATTTACGTCTAAACTCTAACACTAAAAGTCTAAACTCTAACACAAGAAAAATGAGGGTTCCTGATCATAGGAGTTCAGTTCCGCAAAATGTTCACAGTCAGTTTGTCATGACTGAGTGTTCGGTGCATATTCTTGGCAAACATTTTCGTGAACTGATCTGGAACAGGGAGCTAAATGCAGCTATGTTCTGTGGTAGAATATTGTGATTAAGTGGTAGAAGAACTGCACTTTAAAGGGATTTAAAATCCTCTTTCACAATTATTTACAGCCACTTCCCAACTCGGGAGAGATACAGAAAGTAGAGACCGCACTTGGGTCTAAAATGAACAATCAAATTAATTTAAACTAAAACTAATTAGAAATTAAATAGTCGTTGCTCACAGAGCTATGAACGCGAGGTTAGTCTCTAAACTAAATGGTGCGTAGCAAGATTTAACTAATACTAACGCACTTGGAATTACTTCAATAAGCAATCACGTAAAAGCGCTATGGCTTAGAATTTAAATGCTAGCTAGTCAGGCGAACGTTGAATAGAGTAACCGTGGTCTGAGACTAAAAGCTCTCTCACACTGAAAGGTTCCTACTTCTCGCTTAAATATAACTTGGCTCCACTTCAAATTAGCATAAAGCTGAAACGCGCGCTTATTCTAACGGGAAGTTGAAATGAGAAGGGATAGAAAGATTTAAATTAAAATAAAACTTTGTTAGTTTAACTAAAACCTTACAAGTTTCAGAATTAATTTTCCTTCTCATAACAGACTTTATTTTGTAAATGGAAAAAGGATCCACATTTTTCTTTTTTGTTAAAGTTAATTTACTAGATGCAGAGTTCACACTGTAGGTACGATATCGGAATCTTCCCGAAGTATCCTTTAGGTGTCATATGCGTTTTTGGTTACAATGTCGCTTAGCCCGGCAAAAGAACTTCTGAGATAATACACTTTCAGGATCTTGATTACTCACTAATCCATTACTGAAGCTTACATATATAGTTGGGGCAATATAACTTTCTTTTTGCCTAAATCTGAAATTCCAAAGATGTAACCAGTAGGATTACAGAGTGATTTACATTGCCCTGAATGTTAAGTTTCCAGATTCTGAGCAAGAGTTTCCAGATTTCCAGAGGAATAAAAGGGTTGTAAAACTAAACCTCAAACACATAAGCAGTTATCAAAAACAGGGTAAAGTTATTCTCCGAAGAGACTTAAATTTCTTAAAAAGCTGTCTCACAATTTGGTATATGTGAGAAGAGGCTTAAGGGAATGTAAGTCGGAGTATTATGCTGTTCTGTGTTTTATATAAAGAAGACACTATTATACAGGGTGTATCAATACAACGATTACAAACTTTCAAGAGAGATAGAGTACACCCAGATGATGGGAAATCACATAGCAATGTATGGTCGAAAACGCTTTCCTAGCACGGTAGTGACAACACAAAACCCAAAAAAGGAAGGACACAAACAGTGAGACAAAACTGTTTTGTTATATTTAGTACAGCCTAAATCTACAAATAAGAATAAAAACAAACAACGATCGTCAGTAAAGAAGGTGTTCGAAATTATGACCACGGACCGTGATGCAGGCCTCACTTCTCCGGAGCAAAAAAGATCTGCATAACAAATGGAAGATCGCACAGAAGATGCATGATAGACGGTTCCTACATCATGGTTCGAGTCGTAATTTCGAACACCTTCTTTGATGATGATCGTTGTCTCTATATGTTGATTTTTCTTTGTTTTGGTTGGACTCCGAATAATAAAGATGATTTATCACCCCTTTCGTGTCCTTTCTTTCTTGACTTTTGTGTCGTCACTACCGCACCAGGAAAAAGTTTTCGTCCCTGCATTGCTATGTGATTTTCCATCATCTAAGCATACTCTATCTCTCCTGAAAGTTTCTCACCGCTGTACTGATACACCCTGTGTATCTAATATACTAAAATTTATTTTCTAGCAAAGGCTTAGAGTAATGGATTAATGCTCTCTTTGCATTTACAGATTGTTTGTAAATAAGCATTATGCAGTTTTGTCCAGAATTTCGATTCCTTTATTTACCAGTACTAGACAACAAGCATCCTAGTTCTAATTTATTAATATTTCTTTCACATGTGGAAGTCGAAGTTTTTTTCCCTCTGTTAAATTGAAATACCCAGGAAATTTCGAATTCTGTTAAACGTGATTTATTGAATATTGAAACTATGAAAAAAAATGTTTCTCGGAATCGAAAAATATCTATGGCTACTCCATTCCGGCAAAACACTAACATCGAACTTCTAAAATCCGCGAATTCTAAGTTCGCGTTGCTTATTTCCAAAGGTTCTTTGCAATTAATAAAATTCGTTGTTATAGCTACACGCTATTTAAAGCATTCATATCTTGAATGATAAAAGTAAACATTTAAAAGTTTGAAATTTCCCCGTTAAAAGCCAGGCTTATGCTTGAGATTGACAAGAAAATGTAACTCTGTGACTCTGCATCATTTGCATCCATGTGATTTGTTTACTTTAGTTTACGCGTGTTCTTGGCACAAAGCTTTCAGTTTCGAAGCCGTTATCTCTGCCTCTTGAATTGGCAAACAAGAGTCAGTAAAGGGCGGCAAAATTACTAATTCTACACACATCACAGCATGAACACACCATTTACACCACAGCGTACACAATATTTGTGTCACATACGCCATTATAGATTATGGTTTCGTGGGGTTATAAATCGTGATTGTATGATTTCCTAGAATAAATGGCTCTCATGGTTTCAGCATCTTGTTACTTAAGACAACATCCAGCGGTGTCTAGGCAAACAGAAGCTAAAACATTATGCCTAATTTGTCATTCTTTTACCCTGAAGGCCAGTCTTATGTAAGTGCTTTCCTTACTTTCTCTCAGAGGCCATATATTTTATTAGGCCTTTATGTTTTCTGATCCTTATTGCATTTCAGTTTTTATTAATGCTTTTATGCACTAGTCTCCATATCAATCAATCCATTACGAATGACCATATAAAGAATAATGTAGAAAATAAATTCTTTCTGAAATACCGAATGCGGCACAAATACAGATATTAATTCATGAGAATGTTATAAGAGATGAAAGATCAATGTAGGCTGCCAGCGGAGAACTACGTTTAACCGCATTAGCACAATTCTTTAGATTTACCATAATATGAGAACAGAAAAGAGGAAACACGAGCAGTTACCTAACTTTAGATTTTTTATAGAATTTTATTGAATTTTCTTTCCTCTTTCTTAATCATTACTGTTTTAAACCTAAAAAAATACTCAGCTATATGTTATAAAATATAAATATGTTTCAAGCATTTTGTGCAAATGATATAATATATTTTAAGCAATCCCATTACATATTTGCTCTATTTTAAAGAGAATTTTCAAGAATTTTAACACCGCTTAAGGATATTATAATAAAACAAAAGCAATTTCATTTAACTATGCTTCGCATCATTTTCTGATGGATTGTCATTAAGACAAACATATTTAATGCGACAGCGTTATTTTGGTCATCAGTAAGAAAAATGATTAAAGATTAACGATAATGTACAGGTAATCGAACTGAAGATAAAGAGGATGTGAGGTGAAAACAGAAAATGTATAAATAGAAAGAGAGTGCAGAATAATGCAAATCGGCTCATCTGTATTAAACTACAAACTCTACAATAATTCTTTAAATATGGATATGCAAATTTCTAGTTTTTATACGTGAGCGGTGTGCCAGAAAAATTTCAAAGGAAATCCGATATTTAGCAATATCAACCTATATTCGGAATTTCTTATAACTTCCTTTTGGTATTTCAAAACGTCCTTCGGAACTTCAGCAATAGTAGAGATAATGAAAAACGTGTGTTTAATCTCTTTAAATTCCAAATTTCCACGCAAAAAGAAACAATAATTCTTCAATAATTCATTGGTCAATAATTTATCCCTTAGACTGTTTTGCATTAAGCATAAAATAAGAAGCTGATGTGTACACCACCTTACTTCCTTGTACGAAATATTAAATTATGCGCATTTTTTCCTGCATTTCATTTAAACTTATTGAATTGAATTAAATCTACTTCGTCGATCGCGCAAAAACCACAATTCACTATATTTATTTACCAATTAGCGACACTCTGGCCCTGGGATCACTTAACAGCATTACATCTTATTTATTTTATGACTCAGAATGCACAAAAATTACATCACCCGAAGGATTAGCAAATGTTCTACATGTTCTATTCAAATATTGTAACAAATCTAAAATGGGGTATAAAAAAATTAAACAAATATAAAAGAAACAGTTTTTCACAGACGATTCAGCGCCGCTTATCTAATGCGCATGCGCTACTCGTAAACATCCTCCTCTGTCCGAGATAGACTGGCGACAATATTTGCTGATAATACCAAACACTTATTTCCTCGAATTTCATTAGAGATATATTTGTAATTTAATTAATTCAGCTTATAAAGTACTTCTCCCACCTCCCTACCATCCCTTCCCGCGAAAACAACCTCCCTACCATCCCTTCGTGGTGTAGTAGTCAGCACGCTCGACGCGTATTCGTGAGGTCAGTGGGTCGAGTCCCGGCCAGGGCATTGCTCATTTTTCATGACTCCTGCTTCAAAAGTACCTAATGACGCTACAAGTTCTCACTTGTAGAGTCAAGACAAAAATACATAAAAACAAGACAAGACAAAAATACATAAAAACAAAACAAGACAAAAATACAAAAAAACTCAAAATATCTATATTAAAAACTGAAAAATATATAAAAACATAGAACACCAAATACAGTTAAAACAATTTTACAGTTAAAATAACAGTTTCTACTCAAAAGCAAGCAATTCGGCCAGCGGGCAAAAAGGCAGATATTTCAGAGCACAAAACTGAAAGTTTACGTTTGGTCTTACACGGCAAAAAAAAAAAAAAACACTGAAGGTGCAGAAAGAATAAATTCACTATTCTGCTAAGTTTCAAACGTAAACAAATATGGCTGCTATGGTAAAAATAATTAGGCTTAGCCGCACTTAAACAACTTTTAAATTGTTGATAAATCTACAAATATTGCATCAGATTTACTAAAGGCATAAAAACCTTAACCGGAAGATAAGAATAACATAATTCAATCATTTTAAAGCAAAAAATGCGCAATTTACCAACATAAAAGAATAAAAAAAAGAACTGAGCTCACTGAATAGAGTAACAGAATGAGTATATATATATACTTTTGGTGGGACCGATTGCAACCAAAATGCGAATTGCACAACTACATGTTATAGCAGTCCCACATACAAAATTTCAACGTTCTGAGACAATTCCTTTTTGAGTTATGCGAGACACATACACACAAACGTGCAGACGTACGCGCAGTTGAAACGAAAAAAATCTCTTCTGAATCCATTTTAAATCCGTTTCATAATTCGTTTGGGGAAAAAGAATCCTTTATTCTGTCGTTCACAAAAACATCACTATTGCATTCGATAGCGGTCAAAATGGATATTTTCGTTGAAAATGGTACCCGGAATTTTTCGTGATTACAATACTCCCTTTACTTCGTAGAAGGAAGTAAAAATCATGATATTTTTTATTTATAACCCGCGAAAACAAACAAAATACATCTGCAAAAAATTCAAATTTTTATAATTAATATTTGTTGAGAAATCGATAGAATTAAGTAGCTTTGCTGTTCAATTTCATTATTTTCATTATTTTTCTTTACTCAACAACCTCGAACGGTAACACAAATTCGCGATGCCTAGATATTGTAATAAAATGTTAAATAATGAACGTGTTATTTCAATATTTCTATTCATGCTATCGAATTTCTCCCCGTTGAAAAGAGAACAACGTTTGAACTTGAATGATCATTATATTTAATTTTTTTTTAACTAAAGTGTTACTTTCTTTTCTGTCCCTTCTGTTCCTTCCGCCAACCTTCACCAGAGTGCAGACTAGTTTAAGTTTCAATGGCATTTTCAGTGCATTTTGAACAGTAATTCCTAAGACGAGGATTTTTGTACCCATCTGCATTTCGGCAAACGATTTTTATATCTGTTAGCTGTAAAATAACATTATAAATACAGACTCTCTTTTAAATTGCTAATAATTGTTAAACAACGCAGTAATTTTCATAAACATAAGACTGCGTATAATTCAGTTTGCACATGCGTTGGAAATTTAAAATTCCATAAAATGTGCAGACACAGTTAACAGTCGCAAGAAGCTACTATACCACAACGACATATCATGTTACTATAGACTTGTTAGTTTTTTTTTTTTTTTTGAAGTAGGAGACCTGAAAAATGAGGAATGCCCTAGCTAGGACTCGAACCTCAGACCTCTCGATTACGCGCCGGGTGTGCCATTACACCGCGAAGGCATGTTAAGAAGGCGTCAGAAATACCTTACATGCTTCCTCTTTCAAAGAGCAACGGGGGGTTAGGGAACCCAATCGTCAAATCCTGGTTGTGGAGAATCAGCATCCCTCACCCTTTTTGGTTCGGGTGTCACTGTAGAGTCATTGGGATTTTTGTTGATGCGGGAGACGTGAAAAAGGAGCAATATCCTCTTCGGGACTCGAATCTCGGACCTCTCGAATACGCGCCGAGTGGGCTGACAGTTATACTAAGAAGGCAGGAGAAATACCTTATAGTGATACTAAATTTTATACCAAATGTGCTGGTTATTATATTACCAATACGTCATGAAAAATACATTTCAATAATAATACCAACATTACAATTAATTTTCAACAACAGAATATTGTTATTATTGGGTCAAACTCTTCACATTTAAAATGCTGCAATTAAAATATTCCAATTATGAATTACCAATACACATTTAAAAAAAATTAAACTTTGTATGCATTAAATTGTATCCATTCACTATACGTATTATGCTTTTAGCATATAGTAAAATTTCAATAATAAAACATATTTGATATGGACACCACATGACTTCCTTGTACGGTCTATTAAATAATACGCATTTTCGGCCGCAATTTATCTGAACTTATTTAACATAATTAACCCAGCCCTCAAGGCAAGTTGAAAACGACATCAAAAATTGAGAATTTTGAAATTAAATATACCGGTCAATTTTTGTAGTAGGGGAGTCAAATTTCTTCTAATTTTGTTTTCTCATAATGAGTATAAATCTTTCCTACATATAAGTGAAGGGACTAGGAGAAAGCATTAAAAGTTAGATTTCGTTATTTGTCGAAAATTAAATTCTTATTTTGTATTTGACAATGCCAAATCATGAATATTTTCGTCATTTAAAACATTTCCGTAGTTGGAAGTGTATGGCTAGGAACAGCGACTGCAAAACAAAAGCCGGATAAGGACTCTTAAGCTGGATAAGGGCAATAGGTATAAATATATGTAAATATACGTTTCGTTCCGCCGATTATAATAAAAAAAGGCAGGTGCACAAATAGATGTTATCACAGTCCCGTATACAAAATTTCAATGTTCTACAAATAATCGTTTTTCCCTCTATCCGGCAAGGCCTAGAATTTCGTTTTGTGATATCTGTAAGAACATATTAATTACCAGGAGAATTTTACATTACATTTTACATTAAAATCAAGAAAATAATATTTTTCACAGTAGTTTTGGGAAATTTGTGCTCTCTTAGCAAAAACCTTGACCAGTCAGAAGGTTAAGCTATGCAAGATATATACATACATATATGCGTCGTACGTACGTAAGTACAGACCTAACGAAAAAACCCTTTTGAATCCACTTAACATCCATTTTTCAATTCGGTTTTGAAAAACAGCTGTTTGTCCTGATCATACGTACAGACGGCACGCAAGGGAAACGTCTAAATGGATTCGGGAACGGTCAAAATGAATCTTTCTTTTGAAATATGATACCTAAATTTTTGCCAACGTACTTTACTTCGTACGAGGAAGTAAAAATTACTGCAATATTCCTTTTACAGTATATAAAGAGGATCAAATCCTTTTGGTTAGTGTACACTGACTGGGAAATTTCAGCTCACATATCAAAAGTCTTTATTTCGATAGGGTTGTGGGAATCAGCAACCGATCCGAAGGGGCCCATGAAAGTCGTTCATCTTGAATGCCACAGCTCCCATCTTTCCGTGCATGGAACCTTAAACAAAAATTTCAAGTTAAGCTTGGAAAGCACTATAAAGTGCTAAAATTATCCAAGAGCTCTTAAAAATCATCGTATAAAAGAATGTCTTTTCCTTCAATGATCGATTCCGAATTGTTTCCCATACAAAAGAGTTTCGCATGTATAAGAATAGAATTTAAATACTAGAAATCAAACGAATAACTTGATTCGAGAGGTTTGAGTCGCTGAAATGTAATCGTTAATGATTCGTAGCAGGAAATGATCATATGAAGAATAAAAGATTTATAACTCTTATTAAGAATGGATCTGGATCTTTTTATAGAAAGAAGATTTAACAATATATTTTCCTTAGTAATAATTTTTAGTTTGCCATACTCTTCTTCTCGATGCATGATGTCAGTTGAATTCAATATCAGGAAGTTAAAACAACGTATTTCTTCTCTAAATTTGGAAATTTTAAAATTTTTTTTGAGGCAGAAAATGAGAATTTTTGAGAATTTCTTAATCAATGTAAGTTATTAATTATTGTTTAACAGTAGTTTTCTGATAAATATGTAAATATTTTCTCTAATTATGGCAGAAAAACTGAATAATTCTGATATTTTCCTCAAATCCGAAGTGCTCTTTAAAAAGGGTCACAAATTCAATGCTAAAATATTTATTATTTTCAAAAACATGTTTTTCTATCCGAAATTCTGAAAAACATGAATGTTTCTGTGGGACTGCTCTGGACAAGAAACGCTAGACAAGAAAAAATTTGTTTCCAAACCACCGAGAACGAAGTTTGAATTTTATCGCAACGTGTATCTGTAAGACCTAGAACTTGCGCCGTTGTTAATTTCAAAAACACAGTTGATTAATTAAGCTAAAAGTCTGTAAGAAATTAGAGCTGATAATTCAGTTTGATAGTTATTAAATAATTACAGAATGCATTTTAAGCATAAAATTTACATAGATGGAATCACGCACGAATTATGAAATCTCCATTAGCAACACTTATTTTCGTTTATCATTATATTACAGCAAAGTATGGCAAACTGTTTATCTGGGATGGGATAACTTTGTGAAAAAGTTTCCAATGAAAAAAGGTTCGTATATATATTATATGTCTATGTAGCGAGAACCTCGATCACGATTCCAGTTGACAGGCAAGTTTCCGTTGTCTTTTACACTCGGCCGCTATTGGATTAGCTATTATTCATTTGCTTCGTATTGTAATAATAAGATTTCTTTATTAGCCCAAACGGCGTTTAGTCCAGAAGGGCTATTAATTTCGTTTTGGCATTTTCTATTGATTCACTTTTCAAACTGTTGCCACCAACTATTACAGCCCTGCATGATATTTAAAGAAATTAAATAATGAAGAATCTACATAAATGTATGTATGTTTCTCGCATTGTGATAAAACAACAGCACCCGGAGCCATAAAATTTTGAATAACATAATCCTCCACCGAATATGGGCATTTGAAAGCCCTAATTTGGAATTTGTTTTATTACCTATTTCATATTTTGTCAGATATTAAAGAATTTTTTATTAATAAAGTCGACGATTTCAAAGCAAGGAATGGCAACACGGTATGAAAAAAAAAACAATTATATCTCCAGCGCATGAGACTGTGTATCGGAAATTCTAAAGATATGCTCATTTTAAAATTATTTTGCGATGTTGCTGTTGAATTGAATTTTATGGTTTAAGTGTGAAGAACTTGCTATTTAATAAATAAAGGTAACACAAAAAAACGTTAAAAAAACGCCCCTTTGGTAGTAATCTAAAATCTGAAAGCTTTCAGATTTTTTTAATTGCAGTTATTTTATGTTCCGGATATCTACTGTCATTTCTTCTTTCCGTTTTTCCACCAGAAGGAAAATTATTTCGCAATTATTTATTGTGAAGTTTTTAGAATGTAGACAGAGAGTGTTCTGCCTCTCAAAGCTACGTTACTAGGTTGCTAGATCAGATTTTCAGTCTTCGGTCTTGCATTATAATTGCCGATAGTTCATATCTACGCCAATTAAGCTTCTGAGCCAGATTCGCGTTAACTAAGTAGTAGTCTTTAGTAACCAGTAGCTTTTCGCTGGTGGTGTATTTGAATTTAAATTTCACATTTGCCTTACGCTATTTATCAAGTGAGATCACAAGCGGTTGACTGTGTTGTAAGCACATAATGCGTTTCTGTTTTTATTAACTTTAAATAAAGGGTCTGTAAGGTCATTAGTTATGTTTTAAAATCACTGCCCTCGACAGGACTCGAACCTTTGAACCTCTCGAATACGCGCCGAGTGTGCTGACCATTATACCACGAAGGTATGCTAAGAAGACCGGAGAAATATCTTATAGGTCTTTTACACCTTTCTATAGTTGTGTTTTACGGATAATGAATACAATTCGCTTAAAGTCTACGAAGAGTCTGGATACTTTGGATGATCTCAAAATACACTAGAGATTACATAATAATGTAATAAAAAGTGTAAATATGCATTAAAGTTAAGTAATGTCATTAGCCATCTCTTTGGGGTAATAATTTCGGTAACATTATTTTGGGGGGGGAAGAAACTAAATATTCCTACAAATGGTAAGAATCTATTAAATCATTACGTTCTCCTAACTAAATAAACTGAATTAAATGGGAAGTCTTAAGGTTAATTTAGATTCTAATTTGAAAGCAAACTACTTAGCTTAAATATTTTTCAATTAACGTAATGTGGTATTATTATAATTCAAAGCATTACTATCTTTCTGGCATGGTTGTGTCTATAAAACGTTCGATTTAATAATAACTTTGATATCTATTACGGCGTAAAATTCTTTATAGCTAATGAGATATCTTCCAAATACAATAAAATATGTGTTTTGTTCTATGGAGGAACTGTTATCTTTCATAAATTATGAAACTTGATTTGTTTAGGAGAACAACGCTTTTTATTTTCAAAATTTATTATTTCTAAGTTATTTTTTTTTCATTTCAGTCTCACCTTCTTAGGAAGCATAAACTAAAACAAGACTCAAGTTGAACCTAAGTGACTTACAGCTATGTCCAGTAAGAAGACAGAGAAGCAAGAAGGGTGTAAAAGATTCTTGTATTAAAACTCAGTACTTTACCAAAAGGTACTTACAAAACCAGCTGGCATTTATGGAAAAAAATCTGAAACCTTTTATATTTTATATTACGCCCAAAGGGGCGTTTTTTAATGTTTTGTGTGTTACCTTTATTTATTAAATATCATATCCTACGCACTTAAACCACAAATTTAATTCAACAGCAATATCACAAATATTTAAAATCAGCATATGTTTAGAATTTTGGATATACACTCTCGCGAGCTGGAGATAAAAATGTTTTTTTTTTTTCGTATAGTGTTGCCATTACTCGCTTTGAAATCCATGAGTCTGTTAATCAAAAATTCGTTAAAGTTTTACAAAGTATGAAATCGATAATAAAACAAATTACAAATTAGGGCTTCCAAATCCCCATATTCGTTGGAAGATAACGTTATTCAAAATTTGATGGCTCTACGCACCATTGTTTTATCACAATGCGAGAAACATACATTCATGCAGATTCTTCGTTATTTAATTTCTTTAAATATAGCTTAGAGCTCTAATATTCGGTGGCGACAATTTGAAAAGTGAAACACTGTTTTATAGTGGAAGACGCAAAATGAAGAAAAAGGAGATTATTAGCTCTTCTGGGAAAATTGCCCCTTTGGGATAATAATGAATACAAATTAAAACTAAACCGTGAATTAGCCAATAGCTACACAGAATGAATAATGCGTAAGTTGGCTCAGACCTATACCGGCGTGACAAGCACTATTGGCAAGAATAACGCATAGATAAACTACTATCGAACAATTTCAACTAGCAACGTGTCCTTCAGCAAGTGGAACACGCTCTAATTAAGCAATCTTCAACCTTCCTTTAAATACTATCTCTTTTTACCTCATTTGAATACTCGCGAACTAAAATTTGCATTCTGGCAGGAAAACGGAAAGGGGAGAATGACAGTAAAGCTACGTAACATAAAATAACTGGTTAGATAAAACTAAATAAATCCTTACACAATACATATTCGAATTTTTTCCCCGAACACGGACAGAATTTTCAAAGTTAAAGAATTATGTTATTTTCCGCATATTCGAAGTTATTTTCAAAAGATGTTGCAAATTTAGTCATAAAATATTTATTGTTTTCTAAAACATGTTTTCCTCCAATACTTAAACAATGAAATTCTGAAAAACATGAAAATTTCGGTGATATTGAATGACATTCCAATGCCAGACAAAGAAAAATTTGCTATGAAATCGAAATCGAAGTTTTAAAAAATTTTCCATGATATCGAAAGCTTTCTGTAATTGGAAGAACAACACATGTCGCATTCCCCTGGTTTCAATTACCTATCGCATATCTGACACCAACTTTTTCTCAATTTTCCTTCCTATCCGCTATTATTGATATCGAAGAAATCTTCTAAAGCACGGAAGCAGTTGTCAGAAATCAATCATCAAACTCGAGGAAACCAAAACTTAGATGTCTGCGTCGCGTATACATAGTGATTGATTTCAGTCCCTTCTTTTTTTGCTTTTCGCTTTCCTGTGGTTCAATTGTGACTTCTCAGATGTGCGTGTGAAGTTTTTGTTGCTTGAAAAAGTAGCAACAAAAGAATTAGAAATAGTTCCTTAACGTTGGGAAAAGTTTATATTGTCATTCTTCTTCACACGCCGTGTTTATGTGACTGGGAGCTGAAGAAGGAAAATATTTTCTTTAACGGTTTCCGACAAATATCGACTTGTCGTGAAGTGTGTGTTATACATGTATGTTATTGTAAAGACTTTTGAAACTAAGTTAGAATTTGATTGATAGAGAAAGTAAGCGAAAAGTAAATAGTTTTATCTTGACCGAAATAACGGAGCACAATTCTGGCGGTATATTTCTTTTTAGACCAAAGGGGCGGTAGCCAAGAAGGGATATAGTCTCGAAACGACATTTTGTGGCGTTTCACTACAAACGACGAAACGAATCACTTTTCAAATTGTTGCCACCAAATATTACAGCCCTGTATTATATTTAAAGAAATTAAATGATAAAGAATCTGCCTGAATGTACGTCTGTTTCTCGTGTTGTTAAAAAAACGATGGTACATAGAGCCATCAAATTTTCATTTCAATAACGTAATCCTCCACTCGAACATGGGCACCTGCAAACCCGAATTTTGAATTTCGAATTTGTTTTATTATCTGTTTCATATTTCGTAAAACTTCAAAGAATTTTTGATTAACGAACTCAATGATTTCGGAGCGAGCAATGGCAACACTGTACTGAAAAAACGTTTTTATCTCCAGACTGTCAATCGGAAATTCTAAAAATGTGCTGCTCTTCAGTGTTTTGTGTTAGTGTTCTTAAATTTAATTTTACGTGTTTTAAGTGCGAAGAACATGATACTTAATAAGTAAATGTAACACACACAATGTTAAAAAAAAGTTCCTTTGGACATAATATGAAATCTGAAAGCTTTCAGATTTGTGTGTGTGTGGTTTTAATTTATCTTCCTATTTTGTCCTTAGCGTATTATAATAAAAATCAAATAGTCTCAGATGATCATAGATACATAATAAATAAAGCGCTTATTTCAATGTTTCGATAAGAAAAATAGATAAGTTTTAAATTAATTAAAGTGTCATAATAATGCTGAATTCTGATTATTTAATTAGGAGTCCGGCTAAAATGACATGTAGAATTTCTTACACTTACAGGTTTCTTTCATAAAGCCGTGCAGAATTTAACTACTTGTTTTGCTTCAATTCTATTATTCTTTTCTCGACTGATATTTCATTTAGTTTTAAACCAGTTATTCTATGTTAATAAACTTTCTTATCATCCTCATTTCCATTTTCTTGCCAGAACGTAAATTTCTAGCTCGCGCGATATTCAGATGAGGTAGAAAGAAGAGAGTATTAAAGTGAAGGTTTTAAAGGGTAGAATCAGAGCGTGTTCTTTCGGCTGAAATCCACGTTGCTAATTTCGATTCTCCTTAACGTAGTATTCTGTATCGTTGCGTTATTCTTGCCGTTAGGCTTGTCACGCCAATCTTCAGTCCTGAGCAAACTTGCGCTTTACTTGATTGTGTGGCCGTTAGGCTAACTTACTTACTTAGTTAAGTCAAGTTTAATATCTTTGATTTAAGCCATAGCTACTGGCTATATATTTTGTAAGCACGAGTGGTGCCTTTTGTTAATTTTTATTGGAGTTGAATAAAGGGTCCTTTGCAACTTTCTCAGTCTCTGTGGCACCTTACAAGGCATAATGATAATTCACTTAGTACGTTTCGAAAAAAATAAATATTTCATGTTCATAAAATGAATTATGAATAAAATATTTTTATGCACATTTTATGAATATAAAATGTACATAAAAATATCTTATGTTCATAAAATGTACATTTATGGACGAAAATGTACGAAACAAACGTCTCCCAAAGAATACAAAACGCTGTAGTACACTGAGACTAATCAGTTTTAGTTCAACATTGCCAAATCTTTTAGGGTTGGACTAATAAATATTAATTTAAATTTGAGTATACCTAGTAGAGTTTCTAGCCTAGATTCTTTTTAGCCTTTCTAGCCTAGATATGTTTACACAGTCCTGTTTATGTTTTAGTTTTCCTATATCTTGTTTCTTTCATAGACAGATATAGAATTAAAGTAACCAATTCTTTTATTTTTGCTATCCTTTATCTCCTCGTTTTTAGCTCAACTCATTTTAGGAAAATTAAAATTTTCCCAAAATGTCTGATTTAGCTTCAATGTTCTTTGGTTCGTTAATAAATGATGATAAATCAGTCGACTGCTACTTGTGGTATAAGAAATTCGAATTTTTCACTGTGTGCCTTCGTCGTGTAAGTGGTAGCGCATCCGACTTCGCAATCAGAAGATTTGGATTTCGAATCCCGAAGAATGGCGGCTCCCTTGATTTCTTACGTTTCCTGCTTCGAATAAACTTTATATCTCTATGGTGGTATCCAACTAAAATGCGATAAACGATGACAGCAACTTACCTTGATAATTAAATCTCTTCTTACCTAAGTCGCGCTTTAGGTGGGAAAAATAGGAACTTTAGGTGGGGTCCTAATACTGTGTGATTCTACAAACTCCTCTCCAAAATGATGTTTGAACGAGATTACACATCTTTGTTATTTATACCCTTCAATTATTTATATCTTGACGTTTCGTACATTTTTGTTCATAAATGTACATTTTATATGTACATTTTATGAACATAAGATTAGGCAATATAATGTACATTTTATGAACATAAGATATTTTTTATGTTCATTTTGTGTTCATAAAATGTACATAAAAATATTTTATTCATAATTCATTTTATGAACATGATATATTTTTTGAAATAAAGAAATGTATATTTATTTGTTTAATTATTTATTTGTACCGTTTTGTGTTGTTTTGAATGAAGGAGAAATTCGGAAATGTAAGCATTGTCAGTCCTTGAATTGCAGCAACTATTTGCCGTCAAATGAGGTAAAACCTTTGCCGGTAAAACTTTGCCGTCAAATATACGAGGGTAAGTTGAAAAATAAGTTTCCCCTGTCGACTGTGGTCAGAGTTGTGTATGAAAGTCAAAAAATAGAATGAGACATTAAAGATATGACATACCTTTATTTTATAATTCTCGTACGAGTACGTTGAGGCATTTGTCATATCGCTTGATAAGCTTCAAAACGTCCTCCAAGAAAAATTCAGGGCTTTGCATATGGAAGAAGCGTTGAACGGCTATGGGCGAAAGGCGACACAGCAGGAAAACGCGCAAGTCACCGATACACCATTGGGTAGAGGTCGCTGCAAATCAAGCAGACTGTTGCAGTGCCTGCGCAAAGCGGTGACCAGCCTCTCATTTGAGCCCCGGTAGGTATGGAGAGAAGGTGCGTTTTGAATTCGTGGTCAAAGGAGGAAGTGAGAGCGGTTATCCGCTATGAATGGGCACGTGGAGTATCAGGAACAGAAATTCATAACCGCCTCGTGGAAGTCTATGGGCCAGGTGTGATGTCGAAGCAAATGGTGCGGAGATGGTGTCGCACATTCAGTGATGGACGTCAGCAAGTGGAGGACATACCGAGAGCTGGACGGACGCGCACGGCCACTACAGATGCAAATGTCAGGAAGGTGGATGACATGATTAGAGCGAACCGGCGTATCACCATCGATGAAGTAGCGGAAGAACTTGGAATCTCACATGAGCGAGCTCAAAACATCATCCACGACATTCTTCGATACAGAAAAGTGTCAGCACGATGGGTGCCCCGACAATTGATCTCAACACACAAGGAACAACGCATGGGGGTCAGCCTGGAACATCTCGTGCGTTACCATGAAGATGTAAATGACTTTCTGTTTCGGATTGTGACGGGGGATGAATCGTGGGTCCACCATTTCACGCCAGAATCGAAGGCCGCATCTATGGAGTAGAAACATCCGTCATCACCTGTCCAAAAGAAGTTCAAGACAACTCCCTCTGCAGGTAAAGTGCTCCTCACAGTTTTCTGGGACGCCCAAGGAGTTTTGTTGCTGGACTTTTTGGAGGTTGGAACCATCAATGCTACGCGCTACTGTGACACCCTGTCGAAATTGAAAGAGGCGATTCGGAAAAAGCGGCCTGGCCTTCTCACATCTGGCGTTCTGCTGTTGGATGACAATGCCAGAC
>KK122245.1:26683-62718 GCA_000611955.2 Stegodyphus mimosarum
TTCCTGGAGGTTTTTGAAGCTTATCAAGCGATATGACAAATGTCTCAATGTACTTGGTACCTATGTGGAAAAATAAAGGTGTGTCATATCTTTAATGTCTCTTTCTATTTTTTGACTTTCATACACAACTCTGACCACAGTCGACAGGGGAAACTTATTTTTCAACTTACCCTCGTATCAATCAAATCAAAAACAAAAAACGAAAAAAAGTGTGAAAGCTTCCAGATTTTATATTACGCCCAAAGGTAATATAAAAAGCACTCGGGCTAACGCCACATTGAGTTAAAAATATTTCAAAACAGTCTATCTTTAGAATTTCCGACAGACAGTCTCGCGCACTGAAGATAAAAATATTGTATTCCTTATAGTGTTGCCAATACTCCCTTTGACACTGTTGAGTTTTTAATCAAAAATTCGTTAAAGGTTTACAAAATATGAAATAGACAATAAAACAAATTCGAATTTGAAATTCGGCTTGCAGGTGCTCATGTTCTAGCGAAGGACAATGCTATTCAAATTTCATGATTCTACGTGCCTCGTTTTTTCACAATGCGAGAAACATACATACATTCATGCAGATTCTTCAGTATTTAGTTCCTATACATATAATATAGAGCGATAGTATTTGGTGGCAATAATTTGAAACGTGATTTGAACATTTAAAGTGATTCGACGCAAGATGCCGTTTCGAGACTAATAAGCACTTCTAAGCTAACGTCGATTTGTGCTAATAAATCATTATCATTGCCTAACTTTCAAGAATACGATATACATGTACGCAGTGAAAAAAACTCCTTGTTATTATACGTTTGCTAAACTTTACTAAATGTTGGGTTTTTTTAATTGAATTTATTATTATGCAATGTCATGACCATCTTCATTATGGTAACATTTAAAAAGTAAAAGCAGTATACTGTCCATTAAAACAGGTCCATGGTGTTCTAACATTGTATCTTGTTCACACGGCCACCATTAATATCCGTGGTCCCTTAAAGGATCATATGTCATTCAATTCAGTAGGACTGAAGTAAATGGTATTGGTGCTCAAAGAAAAGAAAGCTAGTAAAGTATTTCTAAGTGGTATAAAAGTATCAAAAATGTAACATACTACCTAATGGACACCAGTTTAACTTCATATTAAGTAACCGATTCATTTATCTAAGTACTTCCTACTCTTTTTTACTTCCTTGTACGAAGTAAAATTGAAGTATTGTAATCGCGAAAAATTTCGGGTATCATATTTAAACGAAACTATCCATTTTGACCGCTGTCGAATGCAATTTAGTGAGTTTTTTTGCGTGATATCTCAGCGTAAGGACAGAATAAAGGATTCTTTTTCATTAAACTAATTATAAAACTGATTTAAAATGAATTCTGAAGAGATTTTTTCGTACCGTCTGTGCGTACGTACGTATGTATGTATCTCGCATAACTCAAAAACGAGTAGCCTTAGAACGTTGAAATTGTGCATATAACATGCAGATGTGCACCTCCTATTTTGGTTGCAATCGGCTGTACTAAAAGTTTATAAATATATGTATATATATCCACTCTGTTACTCGGCTCACTGAGCTCAGATTTTTTATTCTTATATGTTGGTAAATTGTGCATTTTTTGCTTTAAAAATGATTGAATCATGTTGTTCTTATCTTCCGGTTAAGGTTTTTATGCCTTAAGTATGCATGCAAGATTTGTAGAATTATCAATAATTTAAAAATTGTTTAAGCCTAATCAAAGAATAATCTAATGCTGCTAAGCCTAATTATTTTCCCCATGGGAGCCACATTTGCTTACATTTGAAACTTAGAAGAATAGTGGATTTGTTGCCAATCTAGAGCAACTAAGCTTCGCAACATCAAAGATAACGCCTTCTTTTATTATTGCGAATTAAACGATGCTTAATCCATTCTGGAATTTATTCGAGGAAATAAGGGTTTAAGATTTACACCGCAATTTTTATTATAGATATTTTGAGTTTTTATGTATTTTTGCCTTGTCGCGAAGTTAGAACTGAATTAATTGAATGAGAAATACTGAATCGTCTGTGAAAAAACGTTTTTTCTTTGTTTGTTTGTTTAATTTATTTTATACATTGTTTTAGATTTATTATAGTATTTGAATACAACATATGGCAACAATTAGATAATTCTTAAAATGATATAATTTTGTGCATTCTGAGTTATAAAATGAATGAGATATAACGCTGTTATATCTCATTCATTGTGAACCTATCAAGTGAACCTAGCTACAGAGTGTCAATAAAAATGCGTATAATTTAATACTCCGTACAAGGAAGTCATGTGGTGTACACATAAATTTTTTTAATAATGCACACTAGATTCATATTAGTTTTATAATAAATACGTGTGCGATTTTGTGTTTATTTTGCGAAGTAATTCCATGTTAATTCCCTAATTTATAGTTAATATTCAAGTGTTGTGAAGAAATATTTGTCATTTCGTAACATTTCATAAATTTTATCAATATATCAATTCAATTTAGGGACAAGTTTCCTTTGTTCAGTTTGGATGCTTTTTCTCAGTTTACTTAACTATTAACATCTGATTACCCATGTATTAAGTTTTGAAATGATACAGATTTCTTTCAGCTGGAACTTAAGTACACGAGATTAAAGCACAGTCTAAACAATTTAACCTAAAGATTATAATAAATCTTCTAATAAAGCAGTTAAGAAAATAAAGTAATTAAGTGGCTAATTCATTCATCCTTTACCAAATTATGACATTCTAAGACCCATCATAATCTAATATAACTATCACACTAGGTAGTTAATTATTGCAACTGAAAAACAAATATTAAACTTCCTACTAAATAAGACGATAGAAACCTGATTAAATTACTGTTTTAATTGATGTGAATGATGTTCGTTGAATAATGCAACACTCGCTTTGAACAGAATGTCAACAGTGTAATGGCTGTAATGTACACTAATTAATTAACTTGAAGAATTTAATTAAAAAATACCATAATTCGTTTGCATTCTAAATTCTCTAGTATTAGACAAAAGATAGCACGAAAAAAAATTAAAGTAAAGAATGTTTTTATCGCTAATGCATGTAAATAATCTGGTAAAATCAAAAGACTAACAAGAGCTTTTTTTTTCTTTTCGTGATGGAGCAGTTTTTTGAGAAGCTAATTTTTTTAGTATCGAAAGCAATGTGGCAACATTTCAGTAAAGTAATTAATGAATTCAAAAGCCACTAAATTCAGTTTATTTGTGCTTTCTACTCAGGGTATTAAATATGTTTTTTTTAGTTATAAAAATACTACTGCAAATTTCTCTGCAAAATTTTCAAATGACGAAAGAACAGATATTTGAAATTTTAAAATAAAACATTTGCATTTTGTGACTTTCGAAATTTATTTGAAGCAAACTGGTAACGATTTAAGACATTCCGTCTACGAATTTCATGGCATGTTTATGGTCAATGCGTCAACAGTTTTTATTAGGAAATCCCATGTTCGAATGCAATCAATAGTACTTTTTAATTAACTTGCAATTTTTTTCCTTATAAACTACCTGCATTTACTTTGAATTTCACATATTTGCTTCACATAATTAATTTTCTGTTATTTAATAGAACTTATAACTAATTTCATGTTGTAAAATGACAGCATCTTTAAAATTTACAAAAAAAAAATAATTCAGTCTAGGAGTAGAACTATATTTATAGCACAAAAGGTTCTTCATAAACATTTAATGAACCTGATTTAACATTTTAAACTAAATCACATTGAAATAATTATGTTAAGTTTTATTAACAGCTAATTTAAATGCGAACATTGTCCTACCTATCGCTTGATTCATGTCATATATATATTCGCTCGGAAAAGAAGGTTAAGCAAAATGCGGACACACAGAAAAGTGTTTAAGTGTAATTAGATTAATTGCAACTCCTGTTTAGGGAGTGAAAATTGTTGAGTGCGAACTGACAGTGTGCTGAAAGAGCGTTTATTTGAGGCAGGCAATATTTTTCGGAAATCATAGTATCTCCTGTTTGCTGCTGTACGTTGGTAGCTACATTTATAGTGATTAAATGAGAGAATAAGCAGCTATTGTGTTTGATAATTTTAATATTTCAAGGCAGATCGCTTGGTGTTAAACACTGTAGAAAATAATTTATCTTTTATTTATACATTCTCACTTTAGTTTTAACATATGAGATGTGAAAAAATAAAGTTTTGTGAAATTTGAAATCGATGTTTGCGTGGGAATCAATTACGGTCAGGGAGATAACTAACTAACATTTAAGAAGTCATTGAGTGATTTAGAACTATCAGAGCAGGAAATAAGAAAACTCAGAGACGGACGGACTTTGAACTTCGGGCTTTTCGACAGCTGAATGTGTTTACAGTTACACCACTAAAGCATGCGGGAAGGAAGAGAAAATTCATTATATTCTCTCGCACTTTCAAAGGGCGACTATGGAGGGAAAACTTAATCAGTGGTGATGAATTACCGTCCCCTATATTGCAACCGTAGAGTGATTAAATATTTATCGGAATAGGAAATGAGAAACTTCAGCGAAACCTCGCCGGGATTCGAACTCCATACCTAATGACTGCTAGCCGAGCGTGCTACCAATTAAACCGTGAAGGTACACACGGAAGAAATAGAAAATTGTTTACGAACTAACTATGTGTAAAGTACCGTTATATCTCGCGTAAAGTACAGTTTACTATCTGCGAAAATTACCATATCCTGTTAAGAATAGTTTAAGCGAGAGATTTATAACGGAAATAGCAAGTTAGAATTAAATGGAAACGGAGAATTAATTTTCTCTTAAATCGACATTTGGTTTTGAATTAAAGGAGCCGTATATCAGTTAACATAATGTTAGTTACTCATTCCAAGTGTTTCTTTTTAATTTATTATTAATTATTATAATTTATTATTAATAATTAATATTTAATTTGTTATTAATAATAATTAATTATCTACTTTTAATTTTTCGTTATTATTTCAGAATGAGGAATTATGCTGTAGTGTTATCTTAAATGAATGCTCCATTCCAAGAACGATTAAAGCGTAATGATTTGGGATGTAATTCATTTTCAGCACTTGTAACTCGAAAGCGAAAACTAAATGATGCTTTTTAATATACAGAAGCATTAAATATCTTTTCACTAAACAGAAACAATAGTTAAAATGCTTCTATTTCTGTTTTCGTGGATTGATTGTAGAGTTATTTTTTGAAAGCAGGAGAGATGAAAAATGTGCAATGTTCTCGCTGAGACTCGAACCACGGATTTCTCGAATACGCGTCGAGCGTACTGACCACTACACCACGAAAGCATGCGAAGAAAGCGGAAGAAATACCTTACATACTTCCCCTTTTTAAAGGGCGGCTGAGGATCAGGGTACCCAATCACCAAATCATGGTGGTGGAGAATCATCATCCACCACCTGTTTTTAGTTCGGGCGACATTGTAGAGTCATTAGGTTATTTTTTTTAAAGTAGGAGAGATAAAAAATATGCAATGCCCTCGCCGGGACTCGAACCACGGACCTCTCAAATACGCGGCGAGCGTGCTGACTACACTACACCACGAAGGCATGCAAAGAAGGCGGGAGAAATACCTTATAAGGTTAAAACATTCGTTTAGTAAGAAGCAAAATCAGAAGTGTCTTCGAAATATCGCGCAATGAGGATTTTATTAATCTGAACTTAAAATGACTATAATTTTCATAAATCTGCGATGTCAGCTCTAAAAACATTCATGTGTCTGAAATTATAATCAGTTTATCGTTAAAATTACTTGCTTAAGAAGATACCCTTTCAGTTGTTCTCAGCTAAGTCCAGGCATATTTGAAAAGAAATATTATTAGGGCGCAAAGTTACGTAATATTAGAGACACAATTTCTAGAAATGCGTTTCAGAAATTTCAGGTTATGGAAATATTTTGAACTTTGTAGTAATTCGTAAACTTATAGTAAGGAGCATTGCTTTAAGCACGATTATAAATATAATACCTATATACATAGATTAAAATGCTTTATTCTGGACATAATACCGGAATTTTCTTTGAACCTGTAAACGTGTTAACGCGTTTGGAAACATTACTAAAAAAACGTATTACTTAACTACTACTTGAGTATATGAAAATACCCAAGTAAACTATTAAATTAATAATTATGCTAATAAAGAAGCATCTAAAGAAAACTATAATTTGCCAACAGCGCATGCAGTTTTTTATTTTAGTATGAAATTTCTGTAAATTTTAGCCAGAGTATATAAAACCTATAACTTTGATCATTAATTTCCCATATACGCTGATCTGTGAATAGCAATAAACTATAATATTTTTAGATATTGCTATATGCAGTGATACTATGCAAAGATTGGAAGAACTTGTAAGGTTTTAGTTAAACTAACAAAGTTTTATTTTAATTTAAATCTTTCTATCTCTTCTCATTTTCAACTTCCCGTTAGAACAAGCGCGCGTTTTCAGCTTATGCTAATTTGAAGTGGAGCCAACGACTATTTAAGCAAGAGGTAGAAACCTTTCAGTGTGAGAGAGCTTTTAGTTTCAGACCACGGTCATTCTATTCGACGTTCTCCTGGCTAGCTAGCAGTTAAATTCTAAGCCATAGCGTTTTACGTGATTGCTTATTGAAATAAATCCAAGTGCGTCAGTATTAGTAAATCTTGCTACGCACCATTTAGTTAGAGGCCAACCTCGCGCATAGCTCTGTGAGCAAAGATTAATTTAATTTCTATTTAGCTTTAGTTTAAATTTATCTGATTGTTCATTTTAGACCCAAGTGTGGTCTTTTACTTTCTGTATCCCTCACGAGTTGGGAAGTGGTTTGTAAATAATAGTGATTTAATAAAAGAGGATTTTAAATCCCTTTCAAGTGCAGTTCTTCTCCAACTCAATGACAGTATTCTATCACGGAACATAGCTGCATTCAGCTCCCTGTTCAAGATCAGGACTTTAAGCTGTTACGAAGATGTTTTCCAAGAAAATGCACCGAACACTCAGTCCTGACAAACTCATCAGTAATCCAGCGAAAATTGATAGTAAAATCAGAGAAACTTTGTTCTTGATAGTCAAGTTGATGTGTTTGCTAAGATTATTCTCACCATTTAAAGTTAATAAAGCAAATATTATTCTCGATTGCAATTATAATAGTTTTCCTTAAACACCAAGTGTGTGACTGGGAAGAAAGAAAGAAAAACCAAACAAAATATGACAATATAAACTATGAAATAGGTACTAATAATTCCAGGTCTGGTATTTTGTTGGCAGTTTAGTTGCATACATCATTGCGCATTTGGAACTAAGAAATATGAAAGATCAACTGTACTCCTCTGGAATCCAAACTGCACATTTTCCAATAATCAGCTGGACATGCTGTGCGCTTTCGCCAAAACGTTTTAGAGACATTAGTTTATTTCCAAGCAGGAGACATGAAAAATTAGCAAAGCCTTTGCCGGAACTCGAATCACGGACTTCTCGAATACACGTCGAGCGTGCTGACCACTATACCACGCAGCTCTGTTTAGAATATTTTGTTATAACAAAGTTTAGTTGAACACCGCTGACTGGTCCGAGAGCTGTTTAAAGCTACAACATATAATGACTCCTGTTTTAGGCGTTAATGATGGATAATATCTTGATAAAATTAACATTTTAATAACATTTCTATGTTATAAAAGTTTCTAACTTTTTATTTAGCAAAATTAGACGGAGTTCAGAGGCAAGCAAAAAACGATATATGTAATTTTTTATGTGACGTAAAACCTATAAATCCAACAAAAGATAATTTTGTGCAAAAGCGCCTTTTAACATCATACATAGATACATCGGATACATTATTACTACATCACATAGACTACATGATGGTTATATTTTTTCTAATAATCCTATATACTTCTAGAATTATTGGATTAGTCTTCTAACTAGTTTTACAGTCAATACATTTCTTTTTAATACAGCAACGCAAGACACACAAAAAAGTCTATTAATTAACTTTTTATATCCTGTAAGCGGCAGATTTGCTCTCAGTCAAAAAGTAAATTGATTTTAATTTATAATAATGTTGCATTTTGAAACAGACTAAAGATACGAAATAAAGTAAAATGTTCTAACTGAAAACGGAAGCGAGGCGTGAAAGATGAAGATCAGCGTCGAACGAAGGTAATTGCTTTCCGATATTTTTAAATTTCCTTCATTCGGATAGCAATTACAAATAATAGATCAAATACCGTTACTTTTTAATAAAAAAATGAATCCATTAAGAGCAATTAATCATTCAAAACAGAAAAACTCCCTTTTCTTTGATATTATGAAAGGTAACGCTACCGTAATAAAATTAAAACAATAACATTAACCAATCGCTTTTGTAAATTGGGATTATTAACTCTGTGAATTCAAATACGATCAATAAAATTATTTTTCGACGCTATACAATTTGTTTCTAAGTAATGAGGTAAAAATTATATCCACATAACTTAATGTTTTGAAAATGCAAAGCAAATTTAATTTTTCTTCTGAATTCGAGGCTTTTCCTTCAGAGGAAACGTTAAAATAATAAATATCAAGCCGAAATTAGTTGACAGGTACATAAGTCGTATTATTAATTTAATAATTAGATGTCCATTTTTTTATATGCTGATATTTTAAATGCTTTCAGTTTCCATTTTCATAAGTATACATAGAACTGAAAGCTCATATTCTGAATCCCAGTAGAAAGAAATCATTTAGCATTTTTGTATCAGAAAAATGTCTCATTTCACTTTTAAATGACGCTTAGAGGAGAAATTTTCGAATTAGTAGGCACGCTCATATATAAATGAATTCGAAGGTATAGTTATTGGAAGTAATAAATTCATAACAAATGTTAAAAATCTCTGCAAAATTCCAAGAAATAGACAGAAAACAATCTGGCGCGCAGCTCATAAGTTTGTCCTTTTATTATTAGAAAAAATGAGAACATTTAAAATTTTTTTAATAAAATCCACGTATTACTATACCTAAAGTTTCAAATATTTCCTGATATTAGAAGCATAATTGTTTACAATATAAAAGTTTCTTTTGAAAAAGGCAATAAACTGTTAATTTATTATGAGAAAATGATAAATTTGTTTTTTCCTGAATGTAACTACTTTTGCTTTCTTGTACGAAATAAAGGAAGTATTGCAATTATGATAAACTCCGGGTATCATATTTCAACGACAATATCCAATTTGACCGCTATCAAATGCAGTTTAATGATGTTTTTGCGTGAATCTGTACGTAAGGACACAATAAATTACTCTTTTTCTCCAAGCCAACAAATAAAATAAACAAGTATAGTTGAACTTAAAAAATAAAATGTAATTTCGACTAGCCTAACGTCTCACAGGATAAAGCAAAATCGCAGGAAGGCTGTGGCTCGTAGAAGCCGGCGAGACAAACCTAATGGCTAGAGTCACTTGACATCACAGAACCTAATCGCTATTCAGCCAAGGTGACAACATGGTTCTAAGCAGGCAGAACACTCTGTAAAATCAACTTGCGAAACCTTCGCTTAAATAGCACTTCTTTCTCCCTTTATCTGAATAAACGCGAGTTATCTAATTTACATTCTGGCACTAAAAGCGTGGGTGAAAAAAAAGAGAGACAGGAAAGTTGCTTTAACTCAAAATCAACTATTAGTCAAAATAAAACCTCACAAACTAATTAATATGTTATAATACTGAGAGGCATGAAGATCTTGCTATAAAAATATTGTTACAGATTTCGTATTTATTTAGCTATTTATTTGAAATTGCCATTAAAATTGCTTTATTTTCCCATGCAACGCAGACGATTTTTGCAGTGAAAGCTACGCCGGAAAAGTAAAAATAAAAGAGAGCGTGCATTTAATATTTAATAAACGAATATCTCGTAATTGCTGTTGCTATCCACAAGAATTGAGAAAAATCGAGGTTTTACCAGAATGTTCTAGTAAATAATTAAAAACCTTATAAAAGCCGAATTGAAACAATTGTAGTTGTAGCTGTTTTAAGCGAACTGTTTGTTTACTTAATGCTGTTATTGATTGTACCGATTTCGCTTTGAGATAGAATTAGTTTATCTGTTTTTTAAATTGAGTTTTGCTTAACGTTTGAGATATTGCGATATTGTACGAATATCTTGGAAGAAATATTCCAGCATTTTGATTTATTTCTTGTGGAAAGAATAAATTTTTGTTAACTTTTTAACGACTTGTGCATTCAATTCATAAGGGACCCGTACGCACCCAACAATATCATTATCCAATGCCAATAAAAAGCTGAAAGTGTCTAATTTTTAATTCTCACAATGTCTTTTCTTAGCCTTAACGCTTTGTATTATTTTACGATATTTCCGTAATTAATCACCTTGTTTAAATAGAAATAAAAAAAATTTAGAGTCTAGTAAAATTCAAGTTTTATCCATGAGCAAGTATAAATTGCTGTTTTTCTAAGATAATTACCTCCAGTAGATGACTCAAGATAATTTTACATTTTACAGCAAAAGATTATTGTCAAAGAGAACATAATAAACATTTTGAGTTCAAGCTTTTATGCACGAATAAACTTTTTTAAAAATTTTTATTGAGGAACGGAAAGAGAACTAATAAATTTATTTCTTATTTGCCCTTAAATTTACTTTTAAACATTTTTTTAAGAAACTTTGATTACCAATAAAATGAAATTATGCAAAACAACAGCATCTTCGAAACTGCTCTGAATCACTTAACTTTGTTGCACATCTGAACCCAGTACACTCATAATTGTTATGTTTAGAGATAAATCTTTTTCAGAGCAAATTTCAGCCGTAAAGATGGAGAGACTAAAGACAACGATTTCCAAGGCAATAACGGAAGGAAAGCGCTTTAGTAATTAACTCTTAATTAAATTTCGGCTTGATTGAGCAAAACAACAATCCAAGTAATGTAGCATTAGCAATCATCTTAAATGATACTAGTTACAAGAAGTTGCTAATATTATGTATTCTGGGAATGGACGTCAGAAGCAAGTGTAATTGGTCGAAAAGTGAAAAGCAAAAGTATGATAATCTATCGAGAGTCACACTAAGTAGATTTGTTCTCTTGTCAGCACTTGGTAAAATTAGCCTTTAGTTTCGGATATCTGAAATACATTAGTATAAGTGCAGGAAATTGTTTACTAATTTGAAGCAAAGCTTTCGGTAGATAAGCTTATTTCCTGTCCTCTAGACTAAAAGCATCGCGTGAATAATTTGCCAATCTGAATATAACAAATATTAAAATGGAAATCTAAGGAATAAAAGTCTGAATTGAAATCTGAATATGACAAATAAAAATTTCAATTGAAATCTGAATATTACAAATATGATGTAGTCTGTTCGATGTGTTAAAGTTAGGAAGAGGATTTATGTATTATATCCAAAGAAAGCTCAGATAAATGAATTTTATGTTCTTAGAGATATTAACCCTAATATGATAATATGAGCCAAAATAGACGACGGACAATTTAACATTTTTTGAAATTTTGACCACCTTGCATTGAATATTTTTACATATCTGTATGAAACAAATTTTACATTTTAATTTATAATATTAGTTTGAGAACATAACCATACATTCGATATCAAAATACATGACATGAGATAAAATTACCACGTGATTCATCACATTTGTCAAAGTGAGAAACATGAAGAAACGTACACGATGAGACTTAAATTTCAGCCCTCCCGATTGCTAGCCAGACATGTTTCCAGTTACATCACGAAGGCACAATATAAAAACGGAGAAAATACCTTATATTCTTCGTTACTTAAAAGGGTTAGCTGGACAGGTGGAAATTCAATCACTATGGCCCATCATATTTTCCTTTGGTCTTCACCGTAGAGTAATTAAGCTTGGCAAAGCAAGGAACAACAAAAATGCACATTGCCCCTGTCGGGATTTGAACTCCAAACCTCCGGATTTCTTGCCGGGGGTTACACCACTTTAGCATGCAGTAATTAGGAAGAAAATACCTTACAATCAAAGTTAATCTTAGAAGTTAATGTTTGAAAACTAATGTTAGAAATAATTTTTGAAACAAAGAACACATACACACATTGAAAAGAACTTGAAAGTAATTAAAAATACGTTTAGCATTTCATATCAGTACCGTAATTTTCAAAAGTAAAGTGGGTGCTAAAAATAAGAAAATGTTTGAACCTTTTGTCCAAAAAAAATGTCTGGAAAACTGCCTTTTTTATAGAAGACGAAATATTTTCTCTCACAGAGAATGTTTACTTAAAGGAAGCATATCGAAAGCGAATATTAACTTTCTTCACAAAATAATTATAATATTTGGTATCTTCAAATGTCATTTAAAAACGAAAGTATCTTTTCCGACAGCGAGTGTTCTAACGAAGACAAACGTTATTGTCGACACAATCAAATAACTTTCTCATAAAGTAGAAAACACTAATAGTTCGGTTCGGGGTTTGAATCCCGGCGAACGGGCTGGCTGCATGGCCGTTTTCGTGGTTTTTCCCATGTCTTACGTATGTATGAGTCAGTTCCCCTTAGAAAATCCTCCATGAAGGCATCCCATCTTTTAGGCAGATAGCTCTAGAGTGCTTTGCCATAATTAAATAAACCAAACCAAATCTTAAAATCGAAAACATCTAATATGGACAAGCAGTGCAAGCTTTGAACTGTATTATGTTAGAATTCGTTTACGTCAGCTCTTAAAACGATCTTATTATAACTCCTACTAATATCGCGTGTGCTTTAACTTTCAAGGATTCCTATAACTCTCGAAAATAGCTTTTTTTTTTCAAGGAAACCATAAGTATTTATTTATGATAACGCTAGCGAAGGAGTGCTTGTATTTTTACAGCTGTAAAGAAAGTATAGAGAGCATACATACCGGAAGTACGTATCCTTAAATACTGCAAGGATATTCCAAAAAAGAACTAGAAGTGTTCATTACATTTTTATAGTTAGCTAGTGTCCAGAAGAATGGGAATAATCTTGTCCATGAGAACTATTCAGTAGAGCTGACTTCAAATTTTGAAAGATTAATCATATTAACCATCAGATTCTGCATATATCTGAGACTATAACAACTCTTACATTCTTCTCTTCCAAGTAAAATGCTAAAAATATATGAACGCAGTGTATTCTTTTCAAAGAATTTTGTAAATTTTGGCAGCATGTGTTTCAAAACTCAAGTATGAGCAAGTCATATTTTAAAATTATTTTGAATGTGTGACTTGTTCATACTTCAACCCGTATATTCAAATTATTTTGAGTATGTGAGTCATATATTGAAATTATTTTGAATATATTATGCAGTATATGCTTATGCTATTGATAAGTAGGTTTACAACGCAAAAGCATTTTTGCGGATATTAGAAAAAATATATAGGTTTTCTGTACTGTCACAAAATGCCGTTCTGGAAGTTGTAGCAGCTAGCGAGAGCTCATTATTATTTCGATCCAAGTGTGTTGGTTCGACTCCCATGTAAGGTTGGCTGTTATACTAGTATCCTTTCTCTCTTTTCGAAAGTAACATAACATAAATAACATAGGTTGATTTTTGCAATACATTCTGGCAAACGTTTTCGGTTGTGAGACGGCTAATGACCAATAGGTTCAGTATCTTCCAAGCAACACTTAACCAGCGGGTGTTCAGTTATTGGCGGAAAACACTGCCACGGAATTTGAAAGTTTTGCATTAAATAGTGGTTGTAGTATTAAACGTGACAGCTTATTTAACAGTTTCATATTATAAAGGAGTTTTTGATGGGTTTATTTTTTTAGATGATGATTTTATGAATTTTAATGATGGGTACAACAGAATGGCATAAAAGTCTCTGAACTCATTATTAAATTATAAGGTATTTCTCCCGCCTTCTTCGCATGCCTTCGTGGTGTAGTGGTCAGCATGCTCGGCACGTATTAAAGAGGTCTGTGGTTCGAGATCCGACGAGGGTATTGGTCATTTTTCATCTCTCCTGCTTGCGAAAAATACCTAATGTCTGTACAGTGACGCCCGAACTAAAAAAGGTGGTGGATGATGATTCTCGACCACCAGGTTTTGGTGATTGTATCCCCTAATCTCCAGTCTTCGTTTAAAACGGGAAGTATATAAGGTATTTCTCCCGCCTTCCTCGCATGCCTACGTAGAAAAAGCTCGGCACTTCTTTAAGAGGTCCGTGGTTCGAGTCTTCGCGAGGGCATTCCTCATTTTTCAACTCTTCTGCTTCTAAATAACGCAACATCTCTACAAAATCATTATTAGACTTGCATGAAGTTTTAAATTCTTACGCCTTTCAATTTCGTGATAACTTTTAATGAATATCCATTAATTATACGAGCGAAGATGTTAAACATATTATTCTTCTCAATGTACAGTGTAATGACAAATAAAGAACAAAATTCTGTTAAATAAAGCCTGAAATTACTCGTTATTATAGATAAGCAACTCAAACATTGGATGCTATAAAATGGATAGTTTAAACTAATATATGATAATCTGTTTACGAATGGTTCTAGTGTTTTTATTATATTTTAGGAGCAATCATCGTGTGTCAGAATACTGCATCAGGCATACAAACATTATTTAAGATTTAAACCATGAGAGCAGGGAAAAACATTTTTCTAAAAGTTTATTTAGATATTTTAAATGCTAAAATGGAGGAACTACCTTATACGAACTTTCAGCCTCCGCATTCATCATTGGAAAAGGTACAAAAAATGGATTTCTGTTCTCGGAAGCAAGCGACAAAAAGAAGCACTGGTTCTTCTGTTCGATTAAACGTTAATAGAAAAGCTTTTATTTTGCGCACAAAATGTCACAAACATTACGTAAAGAGCATTCCTTCAGCTTATTCAAATTAAGTTCACAAACCTATTTTAAGGATTATTGAAACGTAAGCAGTGATAAAATTTCATGTTCATAAATTATAAATATAACAATAAAGTAATAATAAAACATAATAATAAAACGTTCGTCTTTTCTATGTTCTACGCAGTTATTTGCACAATAATAATGCTATGCATTCTTGGAAGCGTTTTTCACAAAAGATCAGCAGGACGAATAGTACAGTTACCATACTAAATAATAAAAATCTATTTAGAAACTTCTGAGTGCAGAAAATCTTACACAACTTTCTTCAAGAATTGTATTAAGAACAGCAAAGGATTTTATGAAACGATGTTCTGGCAACAGTTGTTCATAATGTATTTGTAAGTAAAATTTGTAAACAAATTCGTTCGCAAAAAGTTTTGTTTCCAGGCCACGAAAATCTACTTTGGACATAAATAACCCAGGAACTGGGATTTATATTACATTTATGTTATTTCTTGGCATGAAAGAAATAGTCATGAAAGCCTCCAATTCATTTGTTTACTTTTCCGACTCAGTAAATATCAAATAACATGACTTCTGTGAGTCATTTGCACATGACAGTTTGCCAAAATGAGCAACTGCTTTCGTCGGATATAAATGAAATCCGTTTTCTAAAGATTAAAGCTCTAGAAAATTCCATTATACACAAATGAACGATCTGAACTAGTCAAAAGTGACGGAAAATATAAAAATTACTTGTCAAAAATTATTGTTCAAGTTGTTTCATTCTTAAAGCTAGAAAAGAAACAAATTAAATAAGAAATAAACTAATAAAAAAGAAAAATCTGAAAGGTTTCAGATTTTAAATTTCGTCCAAAGGGGCAAATTTTTTATAACATTTTGTGTGTTACCTTTATTTATTAAATATCATGTTCTTCAAGAGCAATATCGTAAAATAATTTTGAAATGAGTATATCTTTAGAATTTCCGATAGGCAGTCTCGCGCGCTGGAGATAAAAAGGTTTTTTTCTGTACAACGTTAACATTGTTCGCTTTGAAATCCTTGAGTTTGTTAATAAAAAATTCGTTAAAATTTTCTAAATATGAAATCGGTAATAAAATAAATTCCAAATTACAAATTTGGGCTTCCAGATGCCCATATACGCAGTTAGGTACCATTGTTTTATCACAATGCGAGAAACATACATACATGTATGCAGATTCTTCATTATTTAATTTCTTTAAATATAATACAGGGCGATAATATTTGGTGGCAACAATCTGAAAAGTGAAGCAACGCTTTTAGTGAATCAACGCAAAATGCCAAAACGAAACTAATAGTCCTTCTGGGCAAATTACCCATTTGGACTAAAAACTGAAATACCTCAACATTTATAAATTACAAGGGCCAAGAAAAAATTCAAACACACCAACATCGTTGCTACCGGATCATAGCAATGAATGAAAGTATGATGGGGGGAAATTTGATTGTATATCATTATAACAAGACAGCTTGGGCAATTGTAATAAAGATTAGGTTTTAAGTAGTCTTCATACTGGAAAAACACACAGTCAAATAATCCAGTCATTGTCAATGTTAAGGAAAAAAATTTTTTTGTGCTACTAAAATCACAGAAACGCAGTTTTCTGTACACCCAATAATTTGTATTTTAACATAGCTTTTTAACCTGGAATATACAGATGTGACCTTAGCATACAGATTGTAGAGTCATTAGGTTATTTGGAAGCAGAAGATATGAAAAATAAGCAATGAACTCGCCGGGACTCGAACCACGGACCTCTCGAATACGCGTCGAGCGTACTGACCACTACACTACTAAGGCATGCGAAGAAGGCGGGATGAATACCTTATATACACCCCCTTTTAAAGGACGACTGGGGATTATCGGTCCCAGTCGCCAAATCTTAGTGGTGAAAAATCATCATCCACCACCCTTCGGGCGCCACTGTAGAAGCATTAGGTATTTTTTGAAAGCAGGCGACATGAAAAATGAGCAATGACCTCGCCGGGACTCGAACCGCAGACCTCTCGAATGCGTGTCAAGCGTGCTGATTATTACAACATGAAGGCATGCGAAGAAGGCGGGAGAAGTGCCTTATAAGACAAGCAACGTTTACAAGTAGATGCAATGAATTCATTTGAACTGAGAAAAAGGGGAAAAGAGTAGTTTTTTTAACCAAATAATGTTTTACACTAGAATCAGTTTTTACAAAATTTGAATTTAAGATTAGCGTCCCTAAAAAATCATATATTTTATATATTTTAAAGAAAATTGTCGCGTCACATCATCAAAATGACCTGATCTAATGATCACCTCACATAATCAAGCTGTGCGGTATGAATGGTTGTTTGGTTATTTGAATATGGCCAAGCTCACGAGTACTATCGGCCTAAGGGAAGGCACGCTTTCGGCAAGAATTTTCAAAGTGAAACTATTTGGTATTCACTTTACACATATACACATAGGGGGAAGGATGCCGCGAAAACCAATCATGCAGCCAGCCGATGCAGATTGGCGATAACAAACTAACAAGAATAGCCTGGATATCAGTATTTTTATTGAACAGCATGTAAAAACAACTCTTAACCAAATACGTATGAAAATTAAGTTATGTACATGTTTTCAGATGTGCAGCGTCAAAAACTAAAACTCGTAGAGTTGACAACAAATATCCTGAGAATGTTTGACAACGGAAGTCCTCCGGAAAATAAAGTATGAATATCCTCAGAATTGAAACTGGTGAAGTCCTCAAGATATTTCAAAATCAACATCTTCAGGATTCTCACATATCCTGGGACATAGTGACTTAAACAAGACATCCTCACTATGTTAAATTACGATGCCCTCAAGACATCTGAGAATCAACATGCTCAGGATATCCTAAGTATGTCCCGGGATATTGCGACTTAAATAGAACGTCTTGAGGATGGGGGATTGAGGACGTGCTGGGGGATCGATTTCGAAATTGCAGCATTCATCGGTCTTAACCATTCAGTAACTGGTGGAGCTCTGATGTGAAAGGAAAAACTCCGAAAGTAAAAAGGAGTTAAACAGTATTATAAATCATAAAATATATCGCATTAATTGTAATTAATTTTGCGTTTGGGGAAGGCTTGAAAATTTTATTTACACAAATATATATATTGTCGTAAACTAAGTAACTAAAATAAGTTCTTTAAATAGTAGTGTGTATATGAATATTATCCGAAATTGTAATTTAAATTCCTCATTTTAAATCTATTCTCTTATTTGCATTTTCTTATTTATGGAAGAAATAAGAATATGTATTCCTTTGTTTAAGTAGCAACATTATCAAGTAACTCTTCAGAGCATTCGGCTCGTATAACATAAAACAGAAAACAAAAGATTAAATAAAAGAAATGTTTTTCTTACTACGACGCTCCTTAAGTGAATTCTAAGGGGATAAGAATTACTTCATACGCTCTTCAAATACATACCCTTATGTATAAATAATATGGGATTAAGATCCTTTCTCTACGTTAGTGTTTACATTTCACACTAAAAGGGTTCGAAAATAAATCCCACAGCCTTTAAAAAATAAAGCCTAAAACAAAAGGAGTCAAACTTAAATCTCTAAAACTGCGGCAAAATCTGTGACATACAGAAACTCTCATCTCTCCTCTTTTTTTAAGAGAGAAGATTTCGCCAGAAGCGATAATTTATACATAAGCTCACAAGCCCAGAAAGGAAAGAACTTCAGCATCTACCAACCTGCTAATCAAGAGCCACAGATTAGAAAGCAGCTGAAAATAAAATCGCTTATAACGCTACTAGGGAAAAAATAATCGCAGTTTGGGCTTCGAGGGAAGTATAAAAAAAGAGGAAAACGGGAGTTTCTGGAAGCGTTTCAAGTGCTTCAACTGCCCTTGCACTTGACGCCGGGTAAGAAAGAGTTGAGAAGGTTCTTTATTGCGGTTGTTGTGCGTTCTTGTTTTTATTTTAGGAATGCTTGGCGATTGTCGTAACTTTGGATTGAACAGAGGCCAAGCAAAGAAGGAAAGTAGTTCGGCCATGAAAAGATTCGTTAGCTTCTACAATGAGTTCTTTTAAATAAGGGATACTTTGTTTTGTGTGTTTAGTATTTGTTTAAATGTATCACTCGAAATAATCTGAAACGCCTGAATGCGTTTTGACGCATTTAAATGGAATAAATTTCGGTAGTTCGCGCAAGCGATACTAATTTCGAAACTTTTAATACTTATTCCAGTTGTTACTTGTAACGATGATAATGTATAAACCACAAAGAAATGAATTTATGTATAAGATAATGCCATTTAGAAGTTGAAACGCTAATCAAATGTCATTTTTCATAATAGAGATTTACAAGAAGTTTTTTTTTCGAAATAAGAGCCCTTTTAACTGTTTAGTATTTGTTTAGCAGAAAACATCATAAAATAATACAATGTTTCCAGTGTCTGGTTTTGCACCTCTGCATCATTGTGTAAAATAAATTAGAGTGCAGGACAGCATATGTTCTTTCTTTTCATCTATCCAACTTCGAGGTGTTGCGGTCCAGTGTCGATGCTAAAACGTTGTGAATATCTCAATAAAATAAGGATCATAAACTTTGTGCTTTGCAATATATAAATGTTACGCATGCGGTATATAGAAAGCAGCCTGTTAAAGCAGCAAATTTCTTTACTTCGTGTTACTTCCGCTTCGTGTGTTTTCTCTAGCCAAATCGCTTTCGATATCTTTCTCTTTGCGTTCCCAAAGCTTCAGAGTCGAGATTCACAGAGATTATACACAAAGATTTAATTTAATTACAACAGATTAACTCACCTTTTTTTGTAAATCTGTAACGAATTTTCTTTAGAGTTAATCTTATCTTGATAATTTTTTGTAACAAACACACCTTCTAGCTCCAAATTAGACCAAAAAATATAAACTTAAATTAGCATAGATTTTGAAAAGAAAAATTCGAGGTTGATATTTTAGAAGCAAAATATTTTCCTCCTGACAAAAAGAGGTCAATGTCTGATTGCCTTCGAAATCCATAAAGATATATTCGAACGCTATGGCTTACCAGCGGCCAATCGGTAAAGTCACTGATCAGTGGTAGTTTGACTCGCGTTTAAATCCCGGCGAAGAGGTAGGCTGCATAAGTGTTTTGTGACTCTTCTCGTGTGAAAAATAAAACCGAGCGCATTTTCTGCCACAATCCGTAAGCTTTGCTACAATCTAAAACAATGTTAGTCTAATATTGTTTTTAATTAATTTTAAATAATTTTTCTAATTAAGGAATTGCCTTCGAAATCGAGAGAGTTTTATTCGAAATCTATGCGAGTCTAAGATTACATTTTCGTCTAATTTAAAATTTTTAGCCCGAAGGGGCGTTAACACAAAAAGGCTATTAGTGTCGAAACGGCATTCGTCGAACCGCTAAACGCTTTGAATCACTTTTCAAATTTTTGACATTAAATGTTATCCTCCTGTATTATAGTTAAGGAAATTAAATAATGAAGAATCTACATGAATGTATATATGTTTCTCGGATGTGAAAAAACAGCGGTACCTACAGCCATGAAAGTTTGAATAACGCAGTCCTCCACTCGAACATAGACACCTGAAAGTCCGAATTTGGAATACGGAATTTATTTTATTATCTATTTCATATTTTGTAAAACTTTAACGAATTATTTATTATCAAATTCAACGATTTTAAAGCGAGCAATGGTAGCACTGTACGAAAAAAAAAAAAAAATTTTATCTACGACACGCGAGACTATCGGAAATTCTAAATATAAAAATTTTTAGCCTAAAGGGGCATTAGTCCAAATGCTCTCGAAACGTGTATGTGCGTGTAAATGAAAAATATCCCTTTGGGCATAATATAAAAATCAGAATTTTTTTTAATATATATTGGCTTGTTTCACTTCCGGTTAAATCATTTCTGTCTCTTGATTTCAATTACAAGAAGTATGATCCCTCTGTTTAGGCTAATATTTAGAGGTATTTTAAAGATTATTAATGACATTATTTCAGTATATCGTTAACATAAACTTTTAAAATATCGCAAGAATGAACAGATGAATATGAAACTTAAAGAAATGGTGAAATTATCTAAGAAAGGTAAAACTTTCTAGATGGACAAAATAAACTAACACGCGTCTTTTGACATTATCATCCGTATAATGCATACCATGTTTACATTCTTTTTCCTAATATTTTTCATTTTTCTTTTTCTTAATCTCTTTAAATTTAGTTTATGAAGGAAAAATATTTCGACAACCACAGTATTATATTCACACGAACAAAAATGTAACGATGCTGTATATTAACAATGGGGGACGGAAGTAATTATAATAATTATGATTAAACAGACCTGTCAGAAATTCTTTAACTCTTCATGTACGAAAGTAAACATATAAGCACTCACTGTTTTTTAAGTAAACGGTTCGATACTATTTTATTACCGACTGCCTGTTTGCTATTTAGGCATTCGTCAGGAATGGGAGAACCCATCTGTAACATAGCTATTTCGTCTTCGAGAACGTTACCTAGGGTGCACCACAAGACGCGACCGAAAAACATACCTAGAAAGCGGAAACTGCATTTCAGATTTGAAGAGGAATAATCTGGACGATAAATCGAAGAGCTTTTTACCCTCCTTCCCCTACTATCAACCTCTCGAAAGGATGTTCTCAAAATACTTTACGAGACCCCCATACACAAAAGATCCTGTATACTTAAAAACATCTATGCCTTCTCCGGGATTCGAACCCGAGTCCAAAACTATGGGAACCGGCTCATTTCAGCATGGCAATAGAACGACTAGTCTAAAGACGTAAGGAATATCTTCTGTAGCTTAGTGTATAAGACAAACTGAATACTGGTAGTTCGACGTTGGTTCTAAAGCCAGCTAACCGTCTGGCCATATATGTGTTTCCATGGATTTCTCCCATGTGTAGTGTGACTGCACTCCAGGTTTCCTGAGAAAATCCTCCATTAAGCCATTCCTTCTCACAAACAGATCATCCCCTTGTTCTTTATTGTAATCAAATAATCAGTCTCATCCTATGTATTTCTTATACAGCTATATTTGTTCAATGCAAAGAATAAAGCAGTAGAATTTATTTAATTCTTATCAAAACAAACAATTACGATTCGTGAATCTTTGTAGCAAATATTTTTATTTTTTTTTTCAGCTTCATCAAAAATGCTAAATAGTTACAACGTTCTAACCCAAATATTCTTACTAATTACAAGTTTCGTAAGAATTTTAAGCAAATGCACACGCATTTTGCTTTAAATTTAGTTCATAACGATGATGATGTTATATGATCATATTTTTTAATCGATACTTTCCTTAGTTACAACATAAACAGACAGATCCTTACTAGCCAAAATGTGTGAACTTAAATTTTAGTACAAATACAGCATACAGAATTTAGTTAATTTCATACTTTCCTTTTTATACACTATATGATCAACAGCGTACTACTCAATTTCGAATTAATTATGCCTGAATAAATGTAAACTGCTAAATTTTTAAGATTATGCTTCTCATGGCATGAGCATTCTCTTAGAAAACTAAATATTTCTAATCTATTCCTTTTTTAGATTTATTAACATTAATGAAATTCTATATTATTAAATTTAAAATACTCGAGGATTGGAAACTCTCTGCAAGGATTTTAAAATTCTGAACTAAAATTGCATCACAAGGTAAAAAGCTCTAAACAAAGTTTTAAAGTAAGTTTATGATATAATCCTACTATCGAATGCAAGACAGACGATTTCGTCTCATATATAAAAAACGAAGTTCTGCATTAAGTTATATCTCTATCGATTCTGTATTGCTAAACATATTTAGGAGATAAATAAATCGATAGCTGCAGAATCATTTATTTTCTGATGTCGAATATTATTGGCACATAGCTTACTTTCTTTCTTAGTTTTATTAAATTTATTGACATTACTATGATATATTTTAACATCGATGAGGTATTTTTAACAACTCGGTGCTTGAACCAAGAAATGTGTAAATATTTCCCTGGATTAAATAGGAGTATACAAAAGTATAATCTGAAATGGATCCTGGAAAGTTAGTATTAGTGGAGTATAGTTTTAGGTGTAATGCTACAGTAATTATTTATTTAGTTATGGCAAAGCACTTAAGGGCTATTTGCTTAAGGGAGGAATCCTTCGTGGAGGCAAAGAAAACTGTCTCGTATGCATGTTGCACACAGGAAAACAACGAAAACGCCTATGCAGCCACGCCTGTTCTCCAGAATTCGACCCAAACTACCAGTGTTCAGCGACTTTACCGCTAGACCGCTGGTAAGCCTAATGTTGAAGAAGTGTATATGCATATTCCTGTAACTTTTGAAAATACTTATATTTATTTGCTTATAATTTTCTTTGTTGTACTTTTATACGGTTGCGTATTTGTATTTATTTATATATCTTTTTATTTATTAAATCAATACATTTTATATATCAATAGTATGTTTATTTATCCGGCATTGCATTTAAATTTAAAACTGCGGCCACTTTATGAGTTAGCGAATTTTTATTTCATTTATTATACTATAGAATTTTTAATTCAGTTGACGTAAGATTCGACTTTTATTTAGTTTTGAATTGTAAAGGTATAGACATGAATATGAACCCCTTCTACGGAATCATGGTACAATTTTGGTCCTTAAGGTGTAGACATTTGGTGATTTCTTGCCATTTCTGGCCATCCGAAAATTTTCGGAACATTAGTTTTCGAAACCCTAGGAATACGTGTTCGTACATTACATCCAACATTTTATTCATCCTTACTTCCTTATTTTTCTTTTTTTTTCATTTCGTCTTCGTCTTTCAAAACCTTCTCCGAGCATCTCACTTAGCTTTCTATTTTTTAGAGCTTATTTACAGACCTCTTATAGACGATCGTTATCCCTTTTCTCTTGCACCGCACCTCTTCCTTTTTCCATAATGCCTTTCACTATTTAACTGACCTAATTATTAACTAAAATTGACTACTCGTAATCACCCCTCACATTATCTTCCGTTAGTCGAAGAGTAAGACACACCACCTCTTTCCAAGCCAATTAGAATTTTGCAGCAATAGCAATTATGGTCTATAAACTCCTTCTTGACCCTGAAAACATAAATAAATTATTTTTTTAAACTTTCCTTTCCACTTCGGAGATAGAGTTCATCAGACAAAACTTCTGTTAAAAAATAATAAGCCTAGTACACAGTCCGCCTACATTTTATTTCTTTACCAGTCCAAGGGCAATTCCACTATGAAATGGTGCTGTGCTTAATGAAGTGAACGTTTTTCAAACCTACCGCCTATCTAATCTACACAATGACACATTCAGATGTACAGGGCTTTAAGTAAAAGCGGTTGCTGGTTAAATCGTTTTCGAAAAATTCGTTGACTTGCATTGCGAACAGAAGTGGAGCAGTTACCCAAAGCATGCGCAGACCATTATGTCCGAATACCTCCTTTTTTTTCCTTTCGCACCTCATGAATAAAATGCATGATTGATGATGATCATGTTGATGAACTATGCATTTGTATAACAATACATTGCACTTGAAATCCACATGAGGAATGATGATTTTCACCAGCAGACTGCTTTTACTTACGGTCACCTCTACACACCTTTATATTTTTGCCAGATATTTTATAATTAGCCTATATAAATCTGCTGATGTTGTGCCAAACATGTCTGTTAGTCGAGCAAAGAGCCCTTAAAGCACGATCTTCAAAAGCGATTTTTCATTGTTTAAAATATTTTTAAAAATGTTTAGTGTTAAAACCACTTCAATAAAAAACGAGATTAAATTGGTTATATCTTTTCCCATAATATTAACACGGAAACAGTAATTAAGAATAAACCAAGAAACGTTTATTCTTATTTATTGTTCAGTCTTGTGTGTCTGAGCAAGAAATCATCAACCGTTCCTTAAGAAATTGTGAAAAATAGGCCAATTATATGCAAATGTAATCTCTCAAAACAATTTATATTTAATGGGATGTTAACATTGTAAATATATTATGTTTTCTCTATGAACTGTATGTCTTTAATGGAAAAAGTTACTGATAAGTAATAACTGGTATACTGTTTTCTCAAGAAATGAATATTATTTCAAAGATTCTCAAAGACTATTATCTATGGAAAAAATATAGTAGCGGGGAAAATTTTCTTTTGTTCACGAAAGAAAAAGGATAAATGCAAGATCTAGATTTTTTCCAGTATAAAACCTTCTGAATCAGGACTTTAGAGCTCACATGTTTTGCTCCTGAGAGCATTTCAGATGTCTTTGAAATTTGATGGAATGCAAGTTCTAAAGGTGTTTTTACGAGCCTATATATTTCCAGCTTTTTAAAAAAAGAAACCCTTAACATAGAGTATGAAGCCAAAAACGGTAAAATAGTATTTTGATGTCTTTCAACAGAATTGTAAGTAATGTACCGAAGAAAATTACGGTAAGTTGAAAATTAGCTAAACTAATTTTTAAAAATACCAAAATTGCAGCCTCAGTTTGGCATTAACTTAAAAATATTGGTCTAACGTCTGGTCAGGTTTGTCATATTATAAAAACTGCAGCTTCAGTATGACGTTAATTTTAGAACATTAGTTTGTGCATTAGAATTTGCAGTTAATGACTGATTGCATGGCTGTTTAAGATTATATACACCAGAAATAGTTTAGAAATATTAACAGCAAAGCGAATTTTAATTGTGTCCTTTAAGCTTTAATTTCACTTGAATACCAATTCAACTTATCAAGTGCCATCCACTTAATAAGCAAAATTTTGAATCAAATGTCAATCAAACGGACACAGATATTTAAAAACTAGCAGAAGTACCCGATGGCAGTTACGTTAGATTGAGAGTAATGAATCCAACAAACAGAGAGAACAATAATCCTTCTCTAATAACGACGCAAAATATAGATTCATAGTCATACATTTTTTAGTCTGATACGATATGGAACCCATATAAAAATTTCGATAGAAAAATAAACTAATTCTCTCTCTCAGTGTATCAGCAACAATGGCAGTTTTTAATGATTTTCGTCTTTCTAATCAAATGGTCATAAAATCTCAAGTTCCATCCAATATTTCACCTATGTTCAATTTTTGTCGATTAACTGTGGTAAAAAAGTGATCAGAAATCAATATCACAAACAAACAAACACTAAAACGGCCATTCGTTTTTATATATATGTAGATTTTGTAAAACTTACAAATTTTTGATTAACAATCTACTATTTGAAAGCGAGCAGTAGCAACACTTTTCGAAATAATGCATTTTTATCTTCAAAGCGCGAGACTGTTGCCACTGAGAAAAATGAGTGCTAAAAATAGTATTTTCAGAGCTTTTAATTGATATCTCGGCTGATTAAAGTCGTACGAAGATGGGAACAGTCGATATGGCTTCCCGCGAATTTTTGGAATCGAGAATAATGTATTTGATATTCGGAAATGCTATTTTTATTTTATTGTAAAACTTAGGAATTTTTTATTAACCATACTCTACGATTTGAAAGCAAGCAGTGGCAACACTTCTGAAAAACATTTTATCTCCAGCGTGCAAAACTGCTGCCATTCGCAAAAATGAGGACAAAAATTAGCGTTTTCGAGTTTTTAATTAATATCTCTGATTTTAACTGTTTTTTTCTTGGAAAAAAGTCGACTTTAACCTTTTCCAAGATCCAGAAAAGAATGGCAGAAAGTTTGGTGACGATAGCTACAGTAGTGATTGAGTTAATCGCAAACAAACACAGGAGACATTTTTCTTTATATATATATAGATATCTAAAACAATATTGCTTTTCTCAGCGAATTAAATTTTAAACAGCGAGTGTAAAGAAATTGTTGGGAAATTTGCATTCTTTCTTGCGGGTCCCCAGTGCTGAGATGCGTAAAGTCCCGGGGAAAAGCCAAGAAACGTGTGTTTGAACTGTATGTCCTCCCAACGTGCCTAGTCGGGGTGTGTGTCGTCCTGGTTATCGACGTGGCCATTAGCCGTGATACTCTCCGGTGTCGTGCCAGATCTGTGGTATGGAAACCTGACATGGAAATTAGTTCTCGAAAACTAGAATGTCACGGACAACGTTTGTTCCACGATATAGGTACTAGCACCAGGGTACCTGGGCCGAAGGCCCTACCCCTAATCGAAAGTTTGTGCTTTTCTTAATTATAGGAAATTAACAAACGATTAGTTAGCTAAATCTGAATTACTATTCAGGTACTGAATTTGGATGGTGATCGAAAGGTAGGGGTTTTGAAGTCGAATGTGAAACAGGCCAACATAGACTATAATGAAAATTACCTATGAACGTTTGTATGACGTATCGCATGAAATTGTTGCATTCACCCTAAATTACACCACCCGGAATTACGTCACCCCAAATTAAAATTCAAGAGAAATGAACAAAATTATTGCTACGTCAAAAGACCAACCAAAAAAATAATCATACACGATGAAGAAATCATTTTATTTTTTTCGGAAAAAATTTTCTTCCAAAACAGATTTTATCCGCAGCTCCTTCTTCAAAAAGAAACGAAAAATTGTTTATTCAATACTGTAAATTTGATATTCTCTAAATATAGTATTACTTCTTGAGAAGCAAAACAAAAAATAAAAAACTCGTAATTAATTTATTATCATAACAGAAAAAAACTAAGTTGCTAATAAACAAATATCAAGCTTGAAATCTTTCGAGGAAAATGTATTCCTGGATTCACATGTAAGTATGCATTTACTCTCTTCGAGTGAAAAAACCCACAGTGCTGCATACAGATATCGCGTGTTATAGCATTTTTATTTCGACTTCTTTATTAAGAAAATACGACTTAAATTTCCTTAGAGAATAAACCTATCATAAATAAGGAAAAGAGAAATTTTCTGTTGGTATAATTAACAGGTTTGATATTATTTGCAAACGAAAGTGTTTTTTATTATTATTTTTTTTATTTTTTTCGAACTCTTTTAGGTTGATTTTCTCCGTGCGATAATTAACATGAAATATGAAGGTTTACTTCTCCCCAAAGGGATAAAAAGAAATATTTAAGCTTCATATCTAAGAAAGTTTTCAGTAAGCATAGCTAATTAGCAATAAATTTAAATATATTGCAAGCAAATCATAAGTAGAGGAATTACGAATAATTTCTGAATATTTATTAAATAAATAAAACTTTCATTCATATAATTTCGAAACTGAATTTAATAGCTTTGGAACATATGGTGCATTTTATACCAAGGTAATTTCTAATGCTGAGTTGGTTTCTTACTTTATGATGAAATGTCCCTATACAGACATTTGATTTGTGTCATGGTTATGGAACGGTGGATAAGTGGAAAACTGAATAAAGATATTTAGCCAAATTATATTTATTAGTATCTGTCCATACGTCAGTTCGTGTTCGTAAATTCATTCGCAATTTCAACTAAGAATTATGATAATGTTGCAGTTAAGCATATCTTATATTTCCCTTCATCTGAATTTGTCAATTTTCACTTTTAAATTCATTTTTTATTAAAAACGTTTTAAAACACTTTTGGAATAAGTAGAGTTTTGGAAACTTTATAAATTATTTTCTCCCTCCGTTCCCGCACGCTTTTTCGGTGTAACTGGAAGCACACTTGATGCGTATTTGGGAGGTCTCGAGTTCGAGTCGCGGGGAGGGCATTCCGTATTTCACGTTTTCACCCATGCTGCTTTTAAAAAGAAGAAAGCCTATTGACTCTGAAGGGTTTCCCTTATTTTGCATAACAAATTTATTTTAAATTTGATGCCTTTTCATAACCTCTCAACTTCCCCTTGTATTTTTTCGCCAGGATGTAAATTTAAAGTTAAGTGAAGTGAATATTTAAATGTTATATTAGTGCCTTGCCTAACATAAACTAGAGATTTAAGGGGTATAAGGTATTTCTCCCGCCTTCTTCGCATGCCTTCGTGTTGTAGTGGTCTGCATGCTCGACGCGTAACCGAGAGGTCCGTGCTTCGACTCCCGGCGAAGGCGTTGCTAATTTTTCATGTCTGATGCTTCCAAAAATACCTAATGTCTCTACAGGGGTAGTACATTAAAATAAACCAGTTAAAGTGAGTTGTGTTTATTAATTTAAATGCCCGAGCAACCCAATGAATACTGGTGTTGGTGTCATATATAGTTTACCAGTAAATAAAATAAAACATCATACTAAATTCATAAATGAAACAGACTTTTATTTTACTAGTAAAATGAATTTAAACTATTGGCATTTAGAATTAAAGGCTCCTGGGAGTAAAAAAAAATATTGCACAATTAACATATCAAGGCATAGATTGTTTTCATTCTAAATCATAATTCATAATATATTGCTATTATATTAACTGGACATGATATTGTTGAAATAAAAGAGGACAATTAACGAATTAGAATCAAGTATTTTAACACATTAGTTTAAAAAAAATGAATTAGGATTGTACCAAGGCATTTTTAACTAGCTTTTTAACAATTTCCCAACAATCATTTACTGAAACTCCTATCAAGCTTTCATCCAAAATTCGTTACCTTACATAACAATATTTTTTATTAACAATAATAAGGATTTGCATTCCAACCGGTACTTTACTATTGATTCGACCCGGGGACGCGGCAAGCACCTAAAACCTGGAAATTAACTAAGAGATTTAACTACAGTACTACTACCAAGAAATTTACGTATCAAATTAAACCTTAAAACTTTACCAGAATGAACATTATTAACATCAATGATGCTCAACGCATCTTAAATTTCTAAATTTATGAAATGTGACTTAACTGGCCGCTTCCTCCTGGACTTCGATGAAGCTTGCACAAATACCCGTCGGACTCGTAACGCGCAGAGATTTAGAGCGACCATCATAATTCCAGAATTCACAATAGGATACACTGCTCAGACGAACCGGACAGCAGGTTCACTGGTAGAATGGAAAATAAACACAATGGTTCGGTGTAGAAGCCCCAAAAGATCTTTAGATTGGAAAATGACTATCTCCATTCCAAAATTTAGGAAGAACAAGAAAATTCAGTCTTCTGATCAGTAGTTTCAGTTCTGTTCTTACGAAATAGCTACTGCAAACGGAACACTAAGGTAAGATGTACAACGATATTAAGCAGGTTAACTGGACAGAGATTTTTATCAGCATTTTTATGCTGAAGCCAGAGGGAGCAAGAAATTGCCCGACGTCCCACTGCTATACCGGGAGTGAAGCGAGTTGAAGAGCATTCTAGAGAGAGGAAACAGAGGGCGAAAAATCACGTTCACTGGCTTTTTGTTATAAACGTTTACCAACGGAGACAAAAGTCCCTCAAAAAGGTGAAAATTCCTGAGGAAAACGCGCCGAAGAAAACCGTATAAAAATTCTTACTTTTCAAAATGTTAATTCAAAGCCTTTCCTTAATCTCCCCAGAAACTCGCCAAATAAAAACAGGTGTTAACAGTAAACCTACAACTCTGCCGGAAGCACAAGGTGCCCTTCACTATAAAACATCCCAAAGTAGCTTAAAACTACAAGGTAGCAATGACACTAAATCCTACGAAAGCTACAAAATTTTTTTAATTAAATGAGGATATTTCACAAAGTAATTAAGTAATGAACTTGAAACTAATTTTAAATTAAAGTGCAAAACTTGCTGTTTCTTCTAGTATAATTACAATTATATAAACTCACGTATTTTAAAATCCAGATTATAACATGAAAAATACACCCCATTCTCATTGCCTGATACCAGTAGCATTCCGAAAACGAAAGTACGAACTTACTATCTTAGTACAAAACTCTAATTAAAGGTAAACCAAATTAACACAGAAATTAAATAACATACACACTGTGTAGTATAATTTAAAATATAAATGAATTAATTAATGAATTAGCTCAATTTCGCTACACAACATAAAAGGGTAAATCTCTGAGTTTATTCAAAGCGTATTTTCCCTAGCCAGTGCAAGTTTCGTTGCTATCTCGCTGTTACGCTTTAAGCCTTTTGGCCATTTCGGATTATCATCACGCCTGTTAAGTTTTTCAGAGTCAACCTGTTAGGTGTACATTAACGTGCTAACCCAGCACTATTCTATTTTAGATTCGACTTGAATTATATTCTTTATTTTAAGTTTCTCATCGCAAGTTGACGGTGTTTTATAACCCACGAAGATAGTGCCTTTCTGTTAAACTTTGATGTAATAAAGGGTTACTTTTCACCTTTCTTTTATACTGGTATTTATTCACGCCTGTGCAAAAATTCGCTAAGTTCATTGTAGGATCTAATTAAGTTTATGTGGAATAGCAGAGGCAGATCTTACAGCTCTACAGCGGCTTCCGAACTAAGAGGTGGTGGATGATATTCGTCGCCACCAGGATTTGGCGACTGGGTCCGCTCATTCCCAGTCGCCCTTTAAAAGAGGGAGTATATAAGGTATTTTCTCCCCCCTTCCAGAATGCCTTCGTGGTGTAATTGGAAGCATATTCGAGATGTTCAGGGTTCGAGTCCCGGCGAGGGCACTGCACATTTTTCACGTCTCTTCCTTCAAAATAACCTAATGATGAAAATAACCTAGCTTTCCTTTCTCTCGGTGTCTGAACCTCAGTGTCAAACGCTACTTGAATTATAATACGTTCTTTGTATTCTCAACAATAAACTTCAGTATTAATAGTGTGCAATTTAGACGTATTGCACACTGATTTTACGAACACGAGTTACGTTAGGACGAGATCAGAAAATTGAAGAAAGATTTTCATAATTTGCTTCAGCAGTGACCGCGTAATTAAGATCGCTGAACGGTGACTCTAGTTCAACCCCGGTTCAACACTGGTTTGAACCCGGGCACACGGTTAGGCTGCATGATTGGTTTCGGTCTTTTCTCCATTTGTAACGTGAATACAAACCAGTTTTCTTTAAAAAGTTTTTCATGAAGGCATCCTCCCTATGTGCTTTGCACTGTTCAAAAACCTTATCTAAATTTTTCCATAATAATTTAATTGACCTTGACATCAGAACATGTTTCCGTAATTGTTGGTTTTCGTCGAGCAGTGCTTTTGTTCTTTCACAATATTTTTTCCTTTCACGCCGAGCAATTTTTTTCCTCCACGGTATATTACGATTACGCTTACAGTTTAAAGTGCTTATTTGCTGTTAAATAAATAACTATAATAGACTATCGGACGATGTTTTGCACTGTCTCATTTCGAAATAAAAGGTATCACAGTTCAGTAAAAGTTTAAAATAAAGCTATTTATTAATACATCGATCTGACAGTTACACAAACTAACATTTAACAGAAATTAATTTCCGTAAAGCTACTAGCTTATTTGAATTAAAGTTTTACATTTGACTTACTGTATTTAAATTATCTTGCCACAAGTGGTTGGCTAGGTTGTAAGTACAATATGTGCCATCTGTTGTTCTCATTTAGTTTTAAATAAGAGATCTTTTGCACTCTTACAGTTGTTAATTTTAGACTTAACGATAATTCGCTTAACGTCCATTGTTACAGTTTGTGGTTGTCAAGGAGGTATTTTATGTTCAATTTCTTTGCTGTCTTTCTCGCTTTCCATTTTCCTGCCAGAATGCAAATTTCTAGTTCGCTTGAATTCGAATAAGGTATAAGAGAGATAGTATTTAAAGGAAGGTTTTAGAAGCTAGAATCAGAGCTTGTTCTGCCTGAAGGCCACTTTGCTAATTGATTCTTTTAAAAGTAGTATTCCGCGGCGTTTCACAAACATCATCAGGAAAAAAATATGTTTCATTCTTAAACTAGAAATGTACCGTATGTTTAAATGCGGTAATTTTTTATCGAAGAAAAATGTGTTTTATTTTACTGAAATAAATATATTTTACTTTTTTCAAGCATAATATCTATGTTGAAATAAAATGAAGGCAAAAAACACATTATTCTCCCTCACTTGCAGAGCAGTAATGTTAATTCCTTTGCATTTATCCGAATTTTTTTAAATATCCGGATAGTGTGAGGGCCCATTTATTTGCAGTTTGGAGTTCTACTGTACTAAGAAATAAAATCATTCCTTAACCCCAGTAGAAACAAACTTAGAAAACACTATAAGCACTTATTCCCTATTAAAATTTAAATTGCTAATAAATTAACTTTATTGTCAAGTATTTTATAATTCGTTTGTTTCTGAAAATAGATATAAGCAGTACGATGAGTTTCCTCCAAAATATGCAGTTGAATGAGTTAAATAGGAGCGTAAATATACAACAGAAGTTCCTTTTTTTATGGCTTGTCGTACAAGGTTCTTCGGCTTGATAAACCATGATACAAGTATCATTGTCTATATAATTCATTTAACAATTAAGAATAAAATGTTAATTTTTATAAAACGTTGTCATAAAAGATACTACCTGATAAATCATGATACATGTATCACTGTCTGCACAATTCGTTTAATAATCACGAACAAAATTATAGCTTCTGTGGTGAAAAGTCATAAGATTTTTCGACTTGTTAACATTCCCTATATAATTCATTTAACAGTCAAGAATAACAGCTGTGCACTTGCAGAATTTTAATTGCTGCGAAATTTTTAACGAACCTCTCTCTTTCTGATCCCTTGATTGCTTCGATGTCCGTCTCATTACGCATGCACAGCACGTGCTACTGCTGGTACACGATTAACCCGAGGGCTCTATTAAGTAGGTTAGTGCTCGGGGTTCTAATTAGTCGTAAGCAAGTGTGTCAATTAAAAGTCCCCCTTGCGCGAGGGACATTCAACTCCGATGAACGAATGGTCACTGCCCCCCTCCTTTACCACTTTCTATAGCAAATGAGATTTTCCCCTGAACACAAATTCGAGTGATTAGAGGACTTCGGCGGAATATGCAACGGTAAGCACGATGTTCGAAATTTTGGGAATTAATTAAATTGAACGGCGTCATCTGTTATTCGGAACCATTAAATAATAGAAGTGGAGCAGGTGGAGCTTTGCTCTTCCACAGCTGAAGGCAGTTATTTGGGTTCCTTAAAAGCAATTATCACTTGGCTATTGAGTTATGGTCAGAGATCAAAGTATTTGAATCTCGCGCTCATATAATGTATTATTTAAATAACACGCGAGTTGTAAAGCTGCCTTTGATCACTTTGGAATGAACAGCGGTTTATAGCGAGAGAATGTAAAATAATAATCCGGTATTGTAACAGCAAATTTGTAAAGTGCAAATTTAACAAAGTGAATTAAGACCTAAGAAGTGAATTTTGTTAAAGTATTTTTCTAGATTGAGAGATATAGGAGTTTTGGTACAAAATAATTTGACACTTCAAGATATTGATCGCTGTTATTTCAAGCTCGGGCATCAGCCACACGGGCAAGCCTTATGATATGAAGGAAAGAATTATTTGATTATGGCAAAGTATACGAGGACTATTTACCTAAGGAAAGAAAAGATTCTTGGAAGTCTTTCAAAGAGAAATCTGCTCGTATTCGTGTTACAGTTGAGGACAACCACTAGTTTTCATTAGTCTCATCTTCTCGGTCATTATTGTGTGCCTCATGAAATAAATATTTCAATGAGCTTGTTGTTCTTTATAGACTTTGAACACTAATAACAGCGGTATGACTTTACTCCCTGTTATTCTTGTTGTATATTACTGTATTCTTGTGCAGATTTTTTGAATGTAGAAAAAATAGAAAATCGAATTCACAATGGAAGGTGTTTTTTGAATAATTTTGGCTTCAGAAAAATTGAAAGTGTGATTTTCGGACCAATAATGCTGGGCAACAGATGACTTCTGCGTTTCCTCTTTTCTAACATATGCCTCATGTTCCTTAACGCGAAATTTTAAGGCTCTCTTAGTTTGCCCAATGTAAATTAAACCACACTTGCAAGGAATCCTATAAATACCCCAAAAATTCATAACCAGAATGGAATCCTTGAGTATGGAACTCGGAATTTTATTGATGGCAGAAAAATTCAAAAAAATCTTTCTGTTCTAGTTAACGACCCTAATTCCAGTCCATCTTTGCCTTCAGCCTTTAAGGAAATTATGTTTTAGTTCTCGTTTCATCAATAGATGGCGCCAGTATCTTAACTCCTGTCCAGCCATTCTTATCTTATGTTATCTAATCACTATATCTTATCTCGTTCATTTGCGCTTTGGCATCTGAGGCTGATGGTTCGGTAAAACCATCAAAACTAGTCCTATAAAAATTTGAAAATATAACGCTGATTTTTGTTGTTTGATTTCTAAATTAATACTTGTTCGGCGTGTTATTCTATCTTAATATACAGAATCTTAGTACCATTAAATGTAAGTATGTAACATCCCCGTTGTAGCTATCTTCTGCTAGACATATAATGGAGAAACCATTGCAGATATTACATTGTCCTAAAGTAGTAGTAGTAATGAAGCTAGACTTTGCTTGCCTACGGACGCTTGCTTTCCTACGGAGCACTCTTCAACACGATAGTGGTGGCCGTGGGACAAAACATATTAAGTTATACAAATAGATGGTGTCCACGTCCTCGGTCAATAGTCAACAGTAGGATTTCGTTCAATTTCCACCACATGCATAATATACCACATGTAAATAAACTAGTGTCCCGATTAACACACGGAAATTAATCTGAGTACTATTAGTAGGCGTTCGGTTGCAGCATTATAGTAATAGTAAGTCATCCATACAGGGTATCTCTATAATGAGTTTCTAAGGCTGAAGGTAGATATTAAATAAAAGAATGCTAAGCGAAGATATTTCAACGAAAGTGTACGTAGAATATGTTAGCAAAAATAAACCCATTTGATTGTAATTCTACAAAATATTCTGTCTGACTGAAATTCTATGATAATTTACAATTATAAATTTTAAAAGTCAATGCGTTATCACTTTTAGTAATGTCTCTATGAAGATTTCAGGTAACTAAGGCCTTGTGACGAAAATTATCTTTAAGAAATGCATACATGGTTCATACTTTCTCCTCTGATATCAAGTTAATCTTATTCAGATATGAATTATTGAAAACAAAAACATAGTCTATTTTGACAACTGGAAACCGTTCAATGAACATAGCTCAAAAATAAGTATTCGATGATTTAGTTAATAATTATTGAACACCGAATTATTTTGATAGTGTCAATTGTAATGATCCATTTCGCAAATTACACAGTGCACTAAATTCTGCTTTTGAAAATTTTAAATAATAATTGCAATCTATCTCATCTTTGGCTCTGAGAAAACCAGATTATTTC
>KK122245.1:62771-88878 GCA_000611955.2 Stegodyphus mimosarum
GCAGTTTAAAAGCAAAAATTGTAGTATACAATAAGAATTCTTGTTGTATTTTATTGTATTTCATAGCATATGAAACTATTTAAATATATGGGATTTATTTAAATCTAGCGTTTCTGCTACTCCTTAAAGCACGGGATGTTAAGTAAAAATTCACAAAATTGTCTTGCTTGTTAAATTGTTTCATACACTATTGATTGGATAAGCACAATGATATAAAATCCCGAATCTTCAGTTTCTTTTTTTTAACATAAAAAGTAATTTTGTCATCGATAGAGACACATCGTATAAGTTCCTAAAATGAAAACTAATCCAAAAGAGACTAATCCAAAATAATTTCAATGCCTCTGTTCTTCAAAAGTTAAAATTACTCTGAAGATTATTAAAATAAAAAATTCAAGCGGTGAATTGCTTTGTTCCAAACGTCGTTTTTCTAGAAGAGTTTTGATACTTTACAAAACTCTTTCAAAATTGTTGGAGCCCCTTTTTTACCAAGGGAAGAGATAATATATTTTAAAGCCTGGAGCAAATGAAATTTTCTGATGCATGAAAACATACATATTACTAACATTTTTTATTGTTCTTGCGAGAAAAAAGACAAATAAGAAATGGAGAGAGAATTGAGAAATGGCTAAAAGTTAGGGAATCAGGTTTCATTATATTGTTTTAAAAGTTTTCTAGTTTTCAGTATTACAATTGGAAACTATTTTCTTTCCCGTAGATATAACATTACGTTAGGTTACTGTCATATTTCCCAATAATATGGAATTACGTCAGCTCTGTGATTTGGTTGGGTTTTAATATTCTACCAAAAGATCTTTTTCGTTATTTTAAGTCTTTTATTATTAAAATTTGAAATCCATGGCCTGTAAAAAGAAGATAAATCAAATAAACAATAATGAATATAATTTGCTTTCATAATACTATTTTCTATATAGACTGTCTGAAAATAAAACTTAAAGTAAAAAATGATTATTAGCAGAATAATTTTACATTTCAGTTTTATAATTGAGATATTAAATATGTGGTTTCCAGGAATCTAAAGCAGTTTCGAGTACTTTGATGTGATATTCTAACACTTTTTTTGCCTGAAACAAAAATAATTTATTTAAGTATTATATTTTGAGATTAAAATATAGATATGAAATAATTTGGAAGGGGATGGCATGATGTTGAAGAGAAATGTTGACGACATAAAAAAGTAGTTGCAGTTGTTGTACCCAGTTTAATAATTCACAAACAGTTTTAAGCTAACATACACAGTTCAGTCACATTAATGTGACCACCACGTACTTTCCATGTCAGAGTTAAATAACCAATCACAGAAGGCAGGTGGCAGCACAGTGCAGTTGAGCGTATATAAAGGGTGTGTGAGGGCTTCGGAAAACATTTCAATCGTTGGCGTAATGCAGAAACGAAGCGATTTATCCGACTTCCAAAAGGGCATGATCATTGGCTTTCGGGCCAAGGGTGGAATTTCCGAAACGGCTGAGTTTGTGAACTGTTCGCGTGCCGCCGTGGTAAAAGTGTACCGTGCATGGCAAAATGGGACTGTCCAAAATCAGCGACGTGGCAAATGTGGTGCACCACGGGCCATAGATGACAGAGGCGAACGACGGTTGCGGAGATGCGTTCGGGCAGATAGACGGGCTACCGTTGAGCAACTGACCACCAAAATGAACCAAGGGGCTACCAAAAGTGTCTCCCAAAGTACTATTCAGTGAACATTGCTGCGTCTGGGCCTCCGAAGCAGACGCATCCTGAGAAAATCCTGATCTCCAACTATGTAACCAGCGCGTTTTCTCCTGGACCGAACACCCATCATTCAGCTATCTAAGTACTTTAACACTATAAGTACTATAAGTACTTTGACACTATTGGGGCTATAATATTGGGAAGAATCAAATACTGAGTATCATAAAAAATTCCAGATAGCTTTTTTACAATAACGCATTGCCCACTTCTAAGCTGTTGCGTAAGGGAGCTGAACAAGGGTATATAGACCTTGGCTCAATTCACGAGCCTATTTGCTAGATGGAGTTTGTTTTTGTAATGTATTCGTGCATAATTATTATATGTGCGCTACCACTGTTTTAAGGTAGAAAGCCATCTAGTGTTTCGCCGATAACTGATTACATATCAGTAATCTATTATTAATTTTGCAGATAAACTTTCTATTTCTTAAACTAAGTAAAAAAACTGAGTGAAGAAATACATGTTAAAAAATAAAGAAAAAAAAATAAGAAAAATCTAAAAGGTTTCAGATTTTAAATCAAGTTCAAAATGACATTTTTTTACCATTTAAGTGTTACCTTTATTTATTAAAAATCACGTTCTTCGCCTTAAACGATAAAATTCAGTTCAAGAGCTATATCGCAAAAAAATTTTAAATGAACATTTCTTTAGAAATTTCTGATACACGGTCTGGGCACATTGGAGATAAAAACTTGTTTTTTCCCGTACAGTGTTGCCATTCCTCGCTTTGAAATCGTTGAGTTTGTTAATCAAAAATTATTTAATGTCTGTAATATAAGACAATAAAACAAATTCGAAATTCCAAATTAGGGCTTCCAGATGCCTATGTTCGGTGGAAGATTACTTTATTGAAAATTTAATGGCTCTAGGTACCGTTGTCTTATCACAATGAGAAAACCATACATGCATTTATGCAGATTCTTCATTATTAAGTTTCTTTAAATATAATACAGGGCTGTAATATTTGGTGGCAACAGTTTGAAAAGTGAATCAACGCAGAAAGTGAATCCACGCAAAATACCAAAAGGAAATTAATAGCCCTTCTGGGCTAACGCCCTTTGGGGTAATAATCATTAAGTTAGCATTTGCATTATGTTTTGCATTTAATCATTTTAGTTTAAGTTTAATGATAATAAATTATGTCACGCTTATATTTGTTACACGCATAAAAAGTCATGATTTTAAATCTTTCTCCAGCATTTGTAATGCATAATATTTACGTTTCAAATTTTGTTTTCATTCGAACTTTCAATAGAAATAAATTATATATTTAAATTGGGTTGGCCCGTAAGTTCTAGCTTTTTTATAAACTAATGTTTCCACAAAAATAAACAATAAATAAACAGCAAATCAATCAATAATATAATTCGTTCGTTAATATCCGTTGGTCTTTACAGCTTTCTTTCAACGTTCAACAAGCTGTTCAGTTCTGCGGCGGTAGATATCGCCGTCTGTCACCGTCTTTAAATCGCGTCTTTGAGTAGCTTAAAGCAATTTTCAGCCGCCTATGAGGCATCGCTTCTTCGCTTTACACTTCACAAATCTCCCGAGCAGCGTAAAAACATTTGTAGTAGCCTATCAAAATTCCGCAAACACTATGCAATATGAGCGAAACTAGTGGGGTCAAAACTAGTGAGACTTTTGCTATTTTATTTTGTAAGGAAATTTGATTTCGATTAATACCGTTGCGAGTCTCAATGGTTTTGTCAGACGAAACGTGTTTGCATGATCTTGGTTGATCAACTAGGTTTAGAGCTTCAAACACTTTTCCATTCATAAGTTCTGTTTGAAGCTTTAAGCAGAGGAGATTAACAATTGTATTTTAGTACACATTTTTCACTTTCTCTGTAGCATAGATGGGTTTATATAGCCATATTACTTCAATCTGCTTTTTCACTCATATTGCATAGTGTTTCCGGAATTTTCCTAGGGTACTACAAATGTGTTGTGAGACTTTTTCTGGGTGTTAAACTTCTCTTTATACTTAATTTTTAAAATCAGCAGCTTTAAGCGCTATTTTTGACGAGCTTGGTAATTCGCTTTTAAATTCTTTAATACTCCTTTTTTCCTTTTTTAGTTATATATATACACTCTTAGACCCCGAAAAAAAAAACGACGCACCACGACGCACCGAGAAGATATAAAGCAAATTGGACACAAATTGATGTGCATACAGGTTTCGACGGAAAGTGCAAAATTTTACATTTTCACTGCCAATGAATGAACAGTTCTCGCTACAGCGCATCTGATCGGCGCAACTGGCAGGATATTTAAGAGGAGAAATTACGATTCCACATCATAAATTTTTCATGAATTTCATTCCGTGTACTCTGGTAGACAGTAACTATGCATTGCATACAGGTGCGCGAACAATATGCGCAGATGTCAGAATTTGAGAGAGGTCATGTAGTTGGGCTCAAAGAAGCCGGTGTGTCTTATCGGCGAATAGCTCGCCATTTGTGCAAGAGCAATGCCACTATTAGACGATGTTGGCAAGAATGGGTGAACCATGGCCGCACACAACGTCAAGAAGGAAGCGGTAGGCCTAGAGAAACGACAGAACATGAAGACTGAGCAACCGTCATAGCGGCACTCAGAGCCTCAGATGCATCATTATCATCGACTGTATGTGCAGTTAGTGCTTCAGTGACCGCAAGGACCATTGATAGACGGCTCACAGAAAGGAGGCTGAGGTCACGGCGCACCTTGCGCCGACTACTATTGACTTCTGTACAACGTCAAGCCCGTTTGCAGTGGAGTCGGGCTCGTTCGCACTGGAATGTCACTGATTGGAGTAGAATAGTCTTCAGTGATGAGTCCCGCTTTGAACTGAGCCACGATGACCAGCGAAGGCGAATCTGGAGACGCCCCGGACAGCGGTGTGTGATACGAACCTGACTATCTTCTGGCAGACAGGCCGGCAACCAGGAGTGATGGTCTGAGGTGCCATTTCATTTCATAGTAAAACCCCTTTAGTTGTCATCCGTCGCAACCTTACAGCACAGCGATACGCCAACGAAGTTCTAAGGCCCGTTGTGTTGCCCTTCACGTCACGCAACCCTGGGCTTACATTTCAGCAAGATAATCCCCGCTCCCACACTGCACATGTTTCTACTGCTTGCCGAATATTACCTTGGCCAGCAAGATAGCCGGATCTCTCTCCTATTGAGCACGTTTGGAGCATTATGGGCAGGCCCCTCCAACCAGCTCGGAATGTTGATGATATAACGGGTCAGTTGGACAGAATTTGGCACGATATCCCTCAGGAGGACAACCGCAACCTCTATCAATCGATGCCAAGCCGAATAACTGCTTGCGTAAGGGCCAGAGGTGGACAAACGCGTTACTGACTTTTTCATTTTATGAAGCTCTATCACTTCAATAAATCATCCAATTTTTCTCAAACTGTAATGATTTGTTCTCTTGTACATGTACATCACTTCTACCGATTTTCGTCCCATTCGGATAACTCCTTCTTGGTGCGTCTTTTTTTTTTTTTATGTCTAAGAGTGTATATATATATATATTGGGTTGTTTGTATATGTATGTGCGTGTGAGACATAAAATGTGAAAGAAAATTACTACCAAATTGCTAACGTAATTGGCAATGACCCTTTTAAGCTGGCTATATCCCCGTCCTTGAATCTGCAGTACTTCACATATGTCATTAATTTCTTCTGCAATGATATGCGATGCGAAACTCTTGTTCAATCGCTGTTCAGAATTCAAAGAAAGGATTTCGTCAATATAAATACCCCAGCTGAGAAGTACGCATTTTTGATTCATGTATCAAGAATGTCCAGGAATAAACTATGTGTTACACTCGACACATTTTTCTGCAAGTCCATCTTCCATTTACGTAACAGCTTCAAGCTATCTTCTAACATCAACTTACAGATTGCAATCTACAGATTAAATCATAATATACATACATGCATACATACATACACATTTATAAGTCAAGTGAAAGTTAGAATCACCACTTGGCTCGGTATAATTATTACTACTCCTTTACTTGCACAGCCCTTCCAAAAAGAAAGAGTAGTGTGATAGAGAATAAAAAAAGCATTCTTAGACGGTAGAATGTTTAGTATGACATAGTCCAGTTTCATGGAAATTATACATGTTTCTTATCACAATAATGTCTTGTCCATAAATGTTAATCTTTTATCTTTGTGTTTTGATTAATGTTAATATCATTGAGATTGCATGTTATTTGGAAATTTATGCAATTTCATCATACAAATGAATCTAATTTTCCCTCGCAATAGAATCTAAACTTGAATTCAACAATTTTACTGCTTAAAGGGATACTGCTGTTTTTATTTCGTACACTTGTGCGTAGAACGGTCATGAACATTGAGTGATACGTCAAAGTGTGTGCCTGACGTGAACAGGCTTTGTGCATCTGTGAAGAGAATATGATCCAAATTTTCACTGCGGAAATCATAAAAAATGGAAGATAAGAGTCTTATATCTTTTTGTACCACCAACCTCTCGAAAAGCCTTCCATTTCAATGGATTTTAAGTCCCCTGTTCTGCATAGATACCACATTTACAAACTTGACTTGCTTTGGATTTGAATGAAAGGCTATCTTTATCGCGGTTTGCCTCCTTTGACCGTTATAATACCTAAGGAAATAAAAGTAGGTAATTTGTTTCGCAAGAGGATTTTTCGCAAGTAATTTTTTTCAAAATCAAGTTACCAAAGACTGCAAATTTTCCTCTAAAATATGTACAAGATAAACGCTCCAATAAACAGGAAATTCAAAACTGGATAAAATTCAAACTCAAGTCTATGTTTGTTTTATTTAAAAAAATACATACAATATTTTAATTTAAGCAGGTAATTTTTAGTAACTGGCACACATCTAGGAATTGTTGAGTGGTTTTTAGTATAACATAAGTAAAGGAAAATGTGTTACGTACAGGTATACAGTAATATGCAAATTAGCAATGTTACATCGTATCACGCGACAGGCTGAAATTGATAATGGCTGTAAATGAAGCAGGTGAACATTCACTAGAGAATAATTATGTTATGGTAGTCGGTAGTGGGTGATGGCAACGATGTCATTGCGCTTGGACGCTGGCATAAATGCTATGAATGCTGGCTGCATCGTTTATATAACTATTGGCGTTCCGCCATTTTCTCGTCAAACAATTACTCTTGTCTATCGGCACTATTCGAAACATAACAAAAAACGAAAAATCTTGCTTTAAATATGTCTTTGACTTCAAAGCTGTGGTCCGAGCGTTAAGAGTAGGTGCAAGGGGTAGTCATTTTCTTTAACTTATTTATAAACAAAGAAATATTTAACTTTTGATTAGGGTTTCTTTCCTGGCATCTAATTTCCCCTAGATTTTCTGATCGTTTTTACCAAATATTTATTCCGGGGAATTGAAGTATTTCTCGGTCATTTTACCGGAAAATTAAATTAATTAATTACTTCCTTGTAAGAAGTAAAGGAAGTATTATAATTTCGAAAAATTCCAGGTACCATATTTCGACGAAAATATCCATTTTGATTGCTAACGAATGCAATTTAACGATGTTTGGCCCGACATTTGTACATAAGGACAGAATAAAGAACTCTTTTCCCCCAAAAGAATTATAAAACTGATTTAAAATGGATTCAGAAGAGATTTGTTTGTGGCGTCTGCACGTACGTACGTATGTATGTATCTCGCATAACTCAAACGCGAGTAGTCTCGGAACGTTGAAGTTTTGCATAAAGGACTGCTATAACATGTAGTTGTGCACCTCCCTTTTTGGTTGCAATCGGCCCCACCAAAAGTATATATACATATATATACTCACTCTGTTACTCGGCTCAGTGAGCTCAGTTTTTTAGTCTTATATGTTGCTAAATTGTACATTTTTTTTGCTTTAAAAATGATTAAATTATGTTGCTCTTATCTTCCAGGTAACTTCATCTTCGATCTGTGGAAACGTCACTGACTCATTTCAGTTCCAGTTGGACAGACACTTCATGAAGCCCCCGCAGTGAGGACTCTTTTATTCAGAAAGTAACCGACTTCTACATAAAGACACTGCTAAACTGATTCACGAACGGTAAAAATTGCCTTAACCTCGATAGCACGTTTTCAAAACAGAATAAACCGTTCCTGTAGCTCTCGGATGAAAACATACTCTCCTAACGAATGAAAATAAATATTTTGATTGTTTTTATTCATTACATTTTGTCTTGCCGTATTAGGTAAAATTTAGCATTACATGAAATAAAAAGCTGCTTTTTTTTAAACAAATGTCAAATTATGGTTAAATCAATAGAACTGTGCTTATCCGTCACTTACATAACGAAATCATTTTAAACTCTGTCACATTACTTTTTGCTTATATTGAAATCGGCTATTATCTATCAATTTCGAAGTCAAACAACAAAAATCAGCGCTATATTTTCAAATTTTCGCAGGACTAGTTTCCACGGTTTTACCGAACCACCATCCTCAGCTGCAAAAGCGCAAATGAACGAGATAAGATAAGATAAGAAAGCCTGGACAAGCTACTGGCGCCATCTGTTGATGAAACCAACAGTGTTTGTTGTTTGACTTCTAATTAATATTTGTTCGGCGTGTTATTGTATTTTACTTATTATCTATCACTTTAAAGAAAGTCATTCATTACCTTTGGGATCATTTTTTAAGCAAACATATATTTTTCTTATCATTTGAATGCCAAGTAGCATGTATATGTAAGAAAGTTTAAATGAACACAAACAAATTTAAACTCCATTGTCATTACATGTAAATATTAATGATCAGACGAAGGGGGGGCAGGCAAAAGTCTAGTAACTTTTTTTAATGCATTAATTTTTTTCTGTTTATATTATAGACATTTTCAATAATGTTATTTAATTCAATTTTTTTCATCAAAAGAAATGTTATCCTTAAAACAAACAAACTGAAAGTTCTTAATAGAAAATAAAGGCCCACCAGCGGCCGAGCGATAAAGACGCTGAACACTGGTAGGTCGGTTCCGAGGTTCAAATCCCGCGAACGGGCTGGCTGCATGGGCGTTTTCGTGGTTTTCCCCATGCGTAACGTGTATACGAGCCAGTTTCCCTTGGAAAGTCCTCCGCGCAGGCATCCCTCCCTTTAGGCAGATAGCCCTCGTATGCTTTGCCATAATTGTATATCCTAACTTAACCTAACCTTAATAGAAAATATATTAACCATTTTATTGACATGTACACAAAAAAAATCTGATGCGTACGCCACATGACTTTCTTGTACGGAATATAATATAATACGCATTTTTCTAGTATTTCATTTAAACTTATTGGATTGAATTAAATCTATTTCGTCGATAGCGCATAAACCACAATAGAATAAATGCACGCTTTAATATTCACCATATTTGTTTACCGCAGCGACACTCTGGCGCTAGGTTCACATCTCATTCATTTTGAAATTCAGAATTCACAAAAGTTATATCATCAGAAGAATTATCTAATCGTTGCCACATGTTCTATTCAAATACTATAATAAACCTAAAACGATGTATAAAAGAAATTAAACAAACAAACAAACAGTTTTTCACAAACAATTCAGTACTTCTTATGCAATTAATTCAGTTCTCACTTCGCGACAAGGCAAAAATACATAAAAACTCAAAATACCTATGTTAAAAATTACGAAGTAAATCTTAAACACTTATTTCTTCGAATAAATTCCAGAATGGATTAAGCATGATTTAATTCGCAATAATAAAAGAAGGCGTTATCTTTGCTGTTCGAAGCTTAGTTTCTCTAGATTGGCAACAAACCCACTATCTGCTAAGTTTCAAATGAAAACAAAGATGTCTGCTTTGGTAAAAATACTTAGGTTTAGCCTCACTTAAATAGTTGATAATTCTGCAAATATTGCAAACAGATTTACTACAGGCATAAAACCCTTAACCGGAAGTTAAGAACAACATAATTCAATCATTTTTAAAGCAAAAAATGCGCAATTTACCAACATATAAGAATAAAAGAACTGAGGTCAATGAACAATGAGGCTAGTAACAGAGTGGGTATATATAGCTTCTTACAATCCTTAAGTAATTCTCTCATATATTTCATTTCCCATATTATATATATACTTTTGATGCGGCCGATCGCAACCAAAACGGGAGTTGCACATCCGCATGTTAGAGTAGTCCTATATACAAAATTTCAACGTTCTGAAGTTACTCGTTTTTGACTTCTACGAGGTACATACATACATACGTACAGACGATACGAAAAATTTTTTTCAGAATCCATTTTAAATCAGTTTTATAATTTTTGGGGGAGAAAAGTGTCCTTTGTTCTGTCCTTACGTAGAAATGTCACTCAGAAACATTGTTAAATTGCATTCGATAACAATCAAAATGTATATTTTCGTTGAAATATGATGCGCGAAATTTTTCGCGATTGCAATACTTCCTTTTTACTTCGTAAAAGGAAGTAAAAAGGACTCTACTTCCTTGAACGAAGTAAAGGAATCATTTTCTATATATACACACATTCTCTATATAAGCATTCTGTATATATATACACACACACGCTTAGGTGGCTACTTGATCTCTGGATTTTTTATTCTCATATGTTGGTAAATTGTGAATTTTTTGCTTTAAAAGGGGATTGAATTATGTTCGGTTAAATATTCTATTCCTTTAGTTAATTTGCGTGCTATAGCTGTAGAATTAACAACAACTTAAAAGCATAAGTGAAGCTAAATCTAACGATATGGAATTATGTTTACATATGAAAGTAGTAAAGTGAATTATGTCAATCGGTGGACCAACTTCAGTACCTTTCTGCTCAGTGCGGCTAAAAGTCAACTAAATTTTGGCGTACCAAAAGTTTTGACTTTCTTTCCTTTTACCGAAGCGCTTACTTTTGCGTAGGAACTCTAATTGACAAAACTTATTTTTTAACTGCTTTTAACTATATTTTAACTGCTGACGGTGTTTTAGGTTTTTTGCATTTTGCATCTGTTAAGAGAGATGTTATTAGTTTTAACGTATTTTTGCCTTGCCGCGGAGTGCGAATGGAACTGACTGAATAAGAAATGTATGTGTACAATTTAATAGGTCACATAAGGAAGTCATATGGTGTCATGAGATTTTTTTATAATTAACTTTTTTAACTCAGTTCTTTTATAGTTAACTTTTTTAATTCAGTTATCCTAGGAATGCAGAGCCCTTGACTGCTCTATCCGCGACTGCATAAATTCGATTCTCAATCGTATTTAAATTCAACTCAATTTGCTTTTAATGAAAGCTGACGTAAGAAATAAAGATACAGAAAAGAATTAGGAAAAAATAACATGTTAGCGAAAATCTTATAGCGTTTTCAATTGAGGAATTAAATTCAGTTAATTCTTTCGCAGATTACATTTTTTATAAATGTTACCGGCGATGTATGAAACGCCGGCATTATATAGAGTACCTAGGCATTTTATAGAATGCCTGACGTGTTTAGGCAAAATATGAAATATGAGAATTATTATATACTTTACTTAGGCATTGGATATAATACCTAAGCATTCTATAGAATGACAAATGCGCTTTAGCCAAGTATGAAAAAAGGTCATGATAAGCTATTATTTAAACTTTGTTCACTCTCTGAAAAATACAAATCTTATCTGAAAAAAAAAAAATGAAAGACTGCCATTAAAAAACTTTTAATCTAAATACTTCAGAAAAAAATAATGAGTTGATAAGGGCACACTATAATAAATTTGTATTCTCTATCTGATTGAAAATCAATAAGATCTATTTGACAATGAGAATTAAATTCAGAAAAATCATGGGTTTCATAATAATGCCCGTTTTAATACATTTTGTTTTCTTCTGGCAGGGCTCACAAAGGTGGATGTACAGTTCAATATCATTCCGTGTAACATTTTTGTATTTGGTCTAAAGTTCCTTCAACATTCTGTTACGGTCTCCGTGCGTAACAGCCAAATGAATTTCATGAAGTACGTGAAGCAACTGACGCCTTCTTTAACAGGATAAATGAGTTTACTTTAGTTTTTCACAAATATCACGTCATAGATTTTCAGCAACCAGTAGTCCCGAAGTTCCTTAGTAGTCATTTTGGACTTTTACATCATTTAATAACTTTTGTCAAGTAGATTTGGTTGTTCAAAAAGAATGGAAGATGTATTTCATATTTTGCCGGCTTGTCATTTGGCATTCTATTAAATGCCTTGGCAATGTGTGATATGTCTAATCGTTTCATACGTTGCCGGCCAGTTTTAGGCATTCTATAGAATGCCGGATTTCGTGCTTTCCCGGTAACATAAATACTTTTTATATAATTAGTATAGCTAACGAATGGTGCTGTAATAAAAATACAGGGTGTTTATAAAGTCCCGTACCCATTTTGATGTTTAATAACTCATAAAATAATGAAGATATAAGCAAACTTATGGCATTTATTGATGGAATAATTTATATATCTTCCTTTTCAGGTTTGAATATTTTTACTTTTGTAAATATCGTCTGCGCGTGTGATTAATTTCAGATAATTTCATTTTCCAGTCTAAATATATGTCCTTTTCTAAATATTGTCTGCTTATTAATTTCATGTTTCTCTCTTTTGTTTCTGGCAACTATCTGAAAACCCCCATGAATACCGTGAAGCACAAAGGGATTCCCCAAGGTTAATGTGTGGTGTGGACTAATGCACCACCGAATCACTGGGCCTTTCTTTTTTACAGAGAAGACAGTCTCATCAGTCGTATAGTTAGACATGTTGGAAAACTTCGTATTTCCACAACTAGAAGAGCTTCAGCCACATGTCTTTTTGCAACAAGATGGTGCACCACCTCATTGGGGTACCATCGTTCGTAGTTCTTTGAATGGCCATTTTACAGGAAGATGGATCGGGCGAGGAGGTCCAATTCTTTGGCTAACCAGATCACCTGATATAACGCCGCTGGACTTTTTCCTTTGGGGATTTGTAAAGGACAACGTTTACAGGAGGAGAGTGTGGAACATTGATGACCTAAAAGCCAGAATTGCAACCGCAATAGCCTCTGTGGATGCCGACATGCTTGACGGTACCTGGCGTGAAATTGAATGTTGACTTGATATCTCCGTGCGACGAAGGCGGCACACGTGGAACTTTATTGACAAGGGTCATGAAACTTTTTGAGTCTATCTAACCATTTATGTTATAAACACCGTGTATATAATATACCTTGGCTATAGAATTTCTCTCTATTTCTTATACCTGGAAAGTACGCTCTGCTACATTTAAAATGCTCTCTTAAACAATATTCGTTCAAGATTAGTCGATTAATAAAGTTCGAGTGTCCAGCAACATTGCAATCGAAAAGGAATCGATTGGAACTCTTAAATATTGAATAGTAACAAAAAAAGGCTTCACTTACACCTTTGTCTTTTTCCTGTTTAGTTTTACATGAAACATCCACTTCTTTTTTCCTATGAAGAGAAACATGAAAATTAATCACGTGAACATTAATGTTGATTAAATATGTAAAGAATTTAGAAAAGAGGGGAACCTGAACGCAGCAACGAATACCAAATATCTTTATTAAGTTAAAGTAATAACGTAGAATAAAATAACTCATTTCTATGAAAGTTCAGAATTTGGTTTTAAATAACAGTGAAATTACTGCATTGGAACCACATCAGTGAATGTCAAATATGTTATTAATAATCTTGCAGCTCTAAAAAATAATCAAAATACTAAAGAAAAAAAAATCTGAAAGTTTTCGGATTTTATATTACGTCCAAAGAGGCATTTTATTCATGTTTTGTGTGTTACCTTTATTTATTAACTATCATGTTCTTGGAACTTAAATCATAAAATTCAATTCAACAGTAATATCACAAATAATTTTAAAAGAGCATATCTTTAGAATTTCCGATACACAGTCTCGCGCGCTGGAGATAAAAATGTTTTTTTTAAATTACAGTGTTGCCATTGATTGCTTTGAAGTTGCTGAGTTTGTTAATCAAAAATTCGTTAAAGTGTTACAAAATATGAAATCGATAATAAAACAAATTCCAAATTAGGGCTTCCAGATGCACATATTCGAGTGAAGGTCTACATTATTCAAAATTTGATGTCTCTAGGTACCGATGTTTTCCACAATGCGAGAAACATATATATCTATATTCATGCCGATGCTTCATTATTTAATTTCTTTAAATATAATGTAGGGCTCTAACATTTAGTAGCAATAATCTGAAAAGTGAAACGCCGTTTATAGTGAATCCATGCAAAATGCCAAAACAAAATTAACATCCCTTCTGGGCAAATTGTGCCTTTGGGCTAAAAACTAAATATTGTTTTTCAGTGGAGAGCTGTTCTCTTATAATGTCGAAAACAAATAGAAAATCTTACATGGGCTATATGAATTGAATTACCTGTTTATTTTGCTGAGATATGATTTTCTGGTGAAATGAAAACAACAATACATTCTTTAGATGTTAAAATTGCATAAATGCTAAACATAATGTCTTGTATTTTATGTCAGAAAATACCGCGAGAAGAATCTCTTTATCCATTTTTTCCTGTAACTCCTTTCTCTTACAGCTTTCAAAATATGTATTAGATTTTTGTTGTGTTGTATTATTTATACTTGTCACGAAATGGATTCAAAACTTTCCAATTCGACACCTGAGAAATTGATAGCAAGTATATAAGATATCGCATAGACTTTCAAATAATTTTTTAACAAAAATCTTTCTTCAAAAACTAACTCTCAAATTTTAACTCGCTCCACTTGCATGCTTTTCTGTATTCTAGTTATCGATTAGACTTTATTCAACACATAAATACAAAATGTAGTAAAAAGGATCTTACAAGGGGATATATCACTTTGTTAATAAATTCCTTACTTGTAGTCGTTTTTTTTCAGTAGAAATTGATACATAATAACGGAATTTTGATGTCTTTTCATTATAATTCAACCGGAAATTGACACTAAGAAACCTTATTTCAATCGTATCGCTCATGTTACTGATATTTGCAAAAACATTTCAAATATCATTTTCAGAAGAATCGAGTTTAATTTATAAGGTATTTTTCCCGCTTTCTTCAGATGCTTTCATGGTGTAGTGGTCAGCACGCTCGACGCGTAACCGAGAGGTCCGTGGTTCGATCCCTGCGAGGGCACTGCTCATTTGTCATTCTTCTGCTTCAAAAAAAAAATCCTAATGACTCTACACTGGCGCCCGGACAAAAAATGTGGTGGATGATGTTTCTGGACCTCCCAGAATTGGCGACTGGGAGGTCCAGAAACAGAATTGGCGACTGGGAGGTCCGCCAGTCGCCCTTTAAAAGGGGGAGTATATAAGGTATTTCTTCCGCCTTCTTCGTATGTCTTTGTGGTGTAGTGGCCAGCCCGCTCGACGCGTAACTGAGAGGTCCGTGGTTCGATTCCCGACGAAGGCGTTGCTCATTTTTCATTACTCCGGCTTCTAAAAATACCTAACGTCTATACAAATTGAATGAATGCACATGACGGAATCCAACATGAAATAAGAGACAATGTGAAACCTTTAAACATAATTGTTAAAAATTATTTTAAAAATCCCACAATGTTCTATAAATCGTCACAATTTATACATGTTTCTATCTATATAGTTTGTACTTAAGCTGATAGATGTATCTCAAGTGAAGACATAGCATGAGTTGATGTCAGAATTGCCTGGTTGGATGAATAAAAACGTCACCTTAAACTGGTTTATTTTTTTTAAAATCTGAATCTGAGTTTCTTGGTTACGACAATATCTGGTGAGGAAATTAGTCTTCTTGAGTTGAATGAATCCTCTTGAGCTCAGTTACATTCTTTTAATCTGAATGCAAGTTGCTTGGCTAGGTCAATGTATGGTGAGGGAATAAATCCTCTTGAACTCAGTTAATGTTTTTAAATCTGAATCCGAGTTGCTTGGTTACGTCAATGTCTGGTAAAAGAATGAAGTTTCTTGAGCTGGGAATGAATCCGCTTGACTTATTTAAATTGTTTTAATCTGAATACAAGGTGCTTGATTATGTCAGTGTCTGGTGAGGAAATGAATCCTCTTGAGATGAATTAAATCCTTTTATTTTTGAGTTACCTGATTGAATTTACAACTCCTGGATGGAATGGCCGAGAAAATCCCTTGGTCCAGACTAAATTCTTTTTTTCTGAGTTAAAGTTGCGTTGTTAGATTAATGACGGCAGATGGAATAAATTTCAAAATCTCCTTTGGCTAGTTTAAATTATTTTAGTCTCAGTCGTAGTTGTCTAATTGCATAAACGATTACTAGTGGAATGAGAACTGGATCCTCTTGGACTACGCTATAATTTTTTTAATTTGAAGCATATCCTCTAAATAGTTTTTGTAAGGATTTTGCAAGGGTTAGGGCATTCCTCTTTTTGCTCATTTTCTGTGGGTTTTCTTTGGAGTTTACGTTGCCATTAAATCTATCAAAAGTAATTTATACCTGCTCATGTCTGATTTGATCATGTATGAAAATGATACCCTGCTTGAGACATTGTCCATCATTATGCCTCTTTGTGTTTGGTATGCATGAGGAAATATAATTCTGGTATAGACCTGAAGGCCTTCAACTTGTAATACAATGGTTCCTTTACTGACGTATACTACAGTCTAAAAACTTCAGATTTTTCTTTTTGGTGCAAATGTCTTCAAAAGGAATTCCACAAAATGCTTTGAGAAAATTTTAGAGAAATGTTTAACTATCCGTTATCTGAAATTATTACGCAAATAACTGCACTAAATAGCAGTCACTGAGGTATTAAAAGAAATTTTTAATTTGGATACGAAGTTGTATTGTAAATATTGCAAAAGAATTTTGTAACTGTTTAACATTTCATTTTTTATTCGAATGATGACATACACGCAGGTGTACTGAAAAAAAAAAAAATCAGAAACATAGGACCATGATTTTATGGCATTAGGAACGTCTTTTATTCATAATAGAAATGCATGTACCCTCCGAAAAATTATTAGTATTGTTAGGAACTACCAAGCCGTGGTAAGATAGCTTCCTAGGAAGGCGGGTTTAGGATTGCCATAAAATGGCAAAGAGAGACAGGGTTGCCAGATTTGGTGCGAAATCGCTCATTTGGCGACAAAACTGACGGTATGCCGTATACGGATGGAGAACATTCTAGAATGAATTCTTACTGGTTATCCCAGAATGTTCTTGAAGGCTAGCCAAAAGCTATACAAATCCTGCTGTACGCTGAGTAGCAGTCTAGTCTAGTGTCTCGTAGTCTAGTGCCTCCTCAGCGGATCGTGAAGTGCATCGACAGCGTGCATCGCGAGTTGTTACGTGGAGAGCCTCGGAGTACGTTGAGTTCCGAGAACGACCGAACCGAGTCGGGAGCAGTACTCTAGTGCTTTGCCATGAAGCTATCTTCACAGTTATAGCCTGATAGCCTGAAGGCTATCTTGCTGATTGTTTCAGCGTGCTCTTCGTAGTTTTTCGACGACTGTAAAAGTGTTTTTGGAGCTGTCCTGAGTAATACTGGCTAATAAATTGTGTTTCCATTCTTCATCGTGTGTTGTTAATTACTCAAAATCCACAAACCCGAAGAACGCAACAATATAAATAAATTTCAAAATTTTTCAAACGGGAATGGATATAACTAAATAGATACCGACATTTAAATAATATGTACGTTAACTTTACTTAAAGAAAATATCAAAATAGTTACTCAGGAGTATACCATTTCTACATGGTTTTTATTTTGCTCGGTTTCAGTGTTGTTTGTTATTTTGAGGCAAATCTTGAAATTAATTCCTATCCTTCTTTTACGGAGCTGAGATTCTTAATATTTTTACATCTTTATTGTATTTTATTTTATTATTTATATTGTATTTAAGACTAATATAATTTCTTTCAGATATTGATATCAAAATTCGATACATAGTTCTTTTTATTTCTTGTTGAAAGTTTTTGAAATATCCTTGCTTTCAAGTATCATTGCACAGTTTCGATCTTTGTAATAACGAAAAGGTTGAAAAATGACCTCCTTATTAATTAAATGTTCTTGAATTGTCTACCACAATTTACTAAGTTTTGATTTCGTTTTCTAAAAATCAACCATTTTGTTTTAGCTTTAGTGTGACTATTAAACTATCATTATCAGCCGTTAACAATTAAAACGTCATCTTAAATCAAAGATATAAATCGTCATCTTTGTAAGCCCCATAATTTTAAGTGATGATGAGATCGAATTTTGAAAGCAAACGAAAATTTGAATTAATTGAATGTAATCTTACACAATCGGATAAAACAAAACACATTGAAATGGAAGCGGCATTACGTACTTTATTGGTACGTTCATTAGAAGAAATAATTCTTTACATATCAGCGGCAATGATTTTCGTTCATTATTATTCTCCCTCCTCTATGGCTTAAAGTGTATAAAGTAAAATGCAATGCATTTTTACTTTATAGTGCACGTAAAATAGAAATGGTTTCTTATATGAATTTTACTAAACAACTGTCTTCTTCTATTAATTATAAAGTACTGATATGAAGTAGGAAAGGAAAATATCATACTGCGAATTGACAACAACACTCTCATCTTTGTCCGGATGTAATTTTCTCCTTAGATTGAATATGTTACTTACCTACAACTCTAACAAATTACAAATTTCAATTTATTAATCCAGAAAGGCGTTGGCACAGAAGGGCTGTTAGTCTCGGAATGGCATTTTACGTCGAAGAATCGTTATAAACAGCTGTATCACTTTTCAAACTGTTGCCATCAAATATTATCGCCCTGTATTAAAGAAACTAAATAGTAAAGAATCTTCATGAATGTATGTATGTTTCTCGCACCGTGAATGATACCTAGAGCCATCAAATTTTGTAAAGGTCGTCCTCCAGCGGAATATGGTCACCTGAAAACCCGAATCTTGAATTTCGGATTTGTTTTATTAACTATGTCATATATTTTAAACTTTAACGATTTTTTGATTATGAAATCAACAGTTTACAAGCGAACAGTGGCAACACTTTAGGGAATAAAACATTTTTATCTCCAGAGCGCGAGACTATCTATAAGATACACTGTTTTTAAATATTACCTAGCCCAAAGTGGCTCTAGCCCAAATGCTCTCGAAACTTGTTTGTATGTGTAAATAAAAACACAAAAGCTCCTTTGGGCGTAATATAAAATCTGAAAGCTTTTAGAATTATTTTATTATAATATGTGTTTAAATACCGTCATTAATTATTTCACGTTTTAGCTACGTTTAATTTATAGTAGAAAGCAATTCTAACTTCAACATATCAATCTGGTTACATTGCATTAAACAATATAAAACTCATTCAAAGCTCAGAAATTTGAATTAAAAAATCCCAGAATTTTGTTTTTCGAATCTGGACGATGAATCTACTTTAAAGAAAGAAATTCGAATTAATAAATGTATGTAAATGCAAATGAATTGCGATGCGATTACTTTATATTTTTAATTCTCCCCAGTTTAATAAAAAACACAAAAACAGCTTATCCTATTTTAATTGGCATCCTCTTATCTTCTCTCTAAATTAAAATTCAAAAGTTAGTAATTACGTCCTTAATTAATGCATCAAAAATTCATTAACTCGTGCACTACTTGCTGTAAGGCATATCAGTTTCAGTTTTTTAAATTCCATTAATCAGTTTCGATAACAGCTGATTAACATGCTTTTGAGGGGAAAAAATACACTGGTATCACAATTATGTTACTGTATTAGTAACTGAAGTGAACGTAGATGTTTTGAAGCAGCTTAATTTATATTTTACATACCCGAGTTAAACCATTTTTCAAATAACAGATTCGTTTTCTGCTTTATTATGGCCGTGACGTCGTATTAAAACTCTTTAATTATCTATCGCATATTTTCTTTAAAAGGACAGAAATAATGTGCATGCACTTTAAAACTTGGGTCTGATGAAGAGAAACACCATTGTTTGTCTCTCGAAATATACGATGTCTTCTTATCCCAAACTAAAAACTAACAGCTATTTGAAAGTTACATTTACTTTATACCGTAAAGAATAAATTAGTCTTTTAAATAAATAAACCAATACTTTAAATTGCAAAAAAGAACCCTCATTCCCCCATGCGTGTTTTTGTAGTATAAGTAGTAAGGACGTCGATCCTGGCGAATGGTGAAGAAATATTTGATTTGTTCAATAAAAGCATCCGAATTAAGGCCGAATGTACTACAATCAAAGAAGGTGCATGTAAAGAGGGAAAGTTCTATAGACGTAATATAAACCACTTTGACTACTGCGCCGCTATACCGTGGCGGGACAAAGCCCTGTCGCCAGATCGCTAAGTGCACACGAAATTGAGGAATATGGTGCAAAACCAAAGAACTTACAGGATTCGCTCTTTGGCAAAACCTTTCGCTATAGTTTGAACTCGGATTTTCGTAGACTCTTTTTTTTTTATCAAAATATATAATCTGCAGGAAAAAATGGTGTCAGACATGTTTTAAACTCTTGAAAAACGTGACCTTTGACCTTTGGCACCAGTTCGAAAGATATTTTGCTCATGAATAAAAAGGTACTAAGGCTGGATAGATAGCTCCCGTAAAGTAAACATCCTTCTGCGATTTGGAGCTACTCCTGCTTTGGCGAAGCTTGCGTTCTTAATTCTTTTCTGCTGCAGCCTCAAATGTTTAAAGCTCTCTGCTGCAGCCTCAATTGGTGCAGTGACAGTAAAAGTTGTACGCTGATGACGATACGAGGCACGATCGCACAGCGAGGTTGGCAATGATCTTGAAATGCCTATTTTAAAGAAATAGGCATTTCTAGAAATAGGCGCGACTAAGGAGAAGATACTGCCTTCAGCGAACAATTTCGCGTATGCACTTGAAGGAATTTACAAGGCTGGAGGAGAGGCAAATAATGTTGACAGATTTGTTTCACATGGGTCAGTTAATCTGAGGTACTCTCTGCTTCGGTATGACATACTTCTGGGAAGAATGCATTTCTGGAAAAGCTTTCTTATTGCTTTTCACGTCTGTAGATCTAATAACGATTTAAATCTCCCAACACAATCCGTAACCGCCAGCTCTACATTATTTTTTTTTACTTATTACGTGCTCCGCAATCAGGCACTACGCGGAAAGAGAAGGATGCCCCGTGGAAGTCTTTTAAAGGGAAACTAGCTAATATCCACGTTACACATGGGGAAAACGCCCATGTAGCCAGCCTGTTCGCTGGGACTCGAACCCCGGACCAAACTACCACTGTTCAATGGCTTTTATTGCGCGGCCGCTGGTAGGCAGCTCCACATTATTAACGTCATTTTCAAATATCAAAATGTATTCAAAAGAGTTTCATTGTAAGTTGCTACAGTTTATTGTTTATAGTTCTCAAACGTTTACACCTGTTAACCTTCAGAATTGCATGGTCAGTTTTCAGTTTGCGTGGGCTAAAGACGCAGAATAAAAAAATGAACAGAGATTTTGCGGTGCTTTACGATAAACGGAATCTTTTCTGTGCGTGAAGCGGAAAAAACAGTGATTGAGACATCATTTTATTAAGTTTCGGACAAAAATTTGCGTTTTCACTTGAGGCAGAAGCAAAGGACAGAGAACGACATTTTTTTTTCTTAGAAGGTATATTTAAATAGTGTATTTGTATTGAAAGTAACAAATATTATTTATTTACAACATGCTACGTATCTGAAATGTTTACTAGCTTTCCGTCTAAAAGTTTTGTTCCCCACATTTACCGTTTTTTAGCTAACCCCATCCCACTGAAATCCCATGTATGCGCTCTAATTGGTCACATTTTATCACGTTTAATGCTTTTATACTTTTATCGACAGCATCAGATTTTAGAGCTCCTTAAGTAAACAATATGTTACGCTTTATTTAATGAATAGCCCAAACGGCGTTGGCCCGAATAGGCTATTTAGTCTCGAAACGGGATTTTGCGTCGTCTATTATAAACGGCTGTACCAAATTTCAGATTGTTGGCACCAAATATATTATCACACTGTATTATTTCTTAAGAAATTAAATAATGAAGAATCTGCATGTATGTATGTGTATTCCTCGCCCTATGAAAATATAGGAGGTACTTAAATCGATCAAATTTTGAATAGCGTAGTCTTCTGCCCGAACATGGGCACCCGGAAGCCCGATTTGGATTTCGAATTTTACATTTCATATTTTGCAAAACTTTAAATTGCGTAAGTGCGAAGAAAACGATGTTTAATAATAAAGCTAAAAAGATAAAAGGAAATCAGAACAGCCTCCGTCATGGTTGACTATAGCCGTTTCACATGGCGTGGCGGTTGCTATAGCCTTTTCACATGTTGCTACAGCCTTTTCAACGTGTTAGTGTATTTCAAGCAGAGTTGAGCCGTGGCCAAAAATAAGAACAATTGTTCTATTGTTGGACGTTGGCAAACTGAAAAGTGCAGCAGAATGGAAATGATTTCAGACTATGAAAGACTGCTAGAACAGCAACACTGCAGCATTCTAATTCATGTTATGTTAAATATATAGCTGCACGTTATTTAATTCTATTCATTTTCAAATTGTCATAATCTATGTAATTAAATATTAATTAATACAGTTAATTCAAGAACTAGAGCTAGAGGGCAATTAATACAAGAACTAGAGGGCGCACAAGAAACTCGCGGACGCCGCACTTTCCACATTTCGATATCAGACCTTTTAAAGCAGGGTGCATGAAAAATCAAATATGCTCTAAGTGAAATTTGAGCCACACATCTTCCATAGGCTAGCTGTGCGTGGTAATCTCATTTATCACAATAATACACAGGGGATATGATAATTTCTTACAAAGGAGAAGTTACAAAATTAATAACGAATGCATTTCACCATCCACCAAAACATTAATCATTAAAACAAGAAGCATCTTTATTGCAACTTTATAAGGTATTTTCTCCCTCCTTTCTGCATGCCTCCCGATAAGGACAGTGTGCATTTTCTCGACTCCTACTTCAAAATAACCTAATATGTCTCTACAGTGGCGCCCGAACTAAAAAAGGTTGTGGACGATGATTCTTCACCACCAGGATTGAGTCCCCTAATCCTCAGTTGCCCTTTAAAAGGGGGAGTACGTAAGGTATTTTCTACTTTCTTTCTGCATGCCTTCGGGGTATAACGGTAGCACACTGGGCGTGTATTCGAGAGGTCCAGGTTCGAGTCCCGGCAATGGCACTGCACATTTTTCTCGACTATTGCTTCAAAATAACCTAATGGCTCTACAATTTCTCTTTAAATTTAAATTCAAAAACTTTAAATTTAAATTAGGTGCGCAAAAATGATAAAAAATTGGGCGTTCTTTAAACGGAGCTGCGATTCACTTATTCCATAGAAAATTTCCTGACACTTATTGAACAGTTTGCCTTAATAACAAAATAAAATGTAAATAATGTTATATTATTCTATTACTTTATATATAAAGCGAAGCAGTATAATATACGTAATAATAAATTAATAACATAATCATTAACAATTTCGTAAAAACAAAGTAGCACAATAAAGATAATTCTGTACAGAATTGGGATGTTTTCTGTTATAGGACAATATGCGGCAAACAATTTTCTATAGAAAGATATACGCGCCAACGTTGTTTATTAGCTACTATTGAATTAAATATGTTGCTCTAATCTCTTAAACGGCGTTGTTGTTTTCAGAGTTAACATTATCCATAAAGATGGTTTCAAAGCGTGCTATTCTACTTCCTTCTTTGTTTATTGAAATACCATACTCAAAATGATACATTTCCCATGTTTAGCAAAACAAATTCTCTCAGAACGGATACCAAGGCAGATGTAATCCCACCGCACTTGGTATACAACACCATCCCAGTGTACTGGAGAATACCACGCGAGACGAATCCAAATGCCTTGCAGCTCTCTTTGCCAACCATAAAAACAGTTGAGAGTAATTAGGACTTCCTTCTTGCTAGTGTATGCTCCCACGTTGCAAAGACACTTTACGCTTATAGACATCCAACCTTTGTCTGGGATTCAAACTCGAGCCTAACGACAAGGCACCCGGCATTGTAAACAACTTCAATGATGAGTGGAAATGAAGTGATGACGAAAGTATGTTTTCTGGACTCAAGTAACGAAAATGGCTCGTCTATCTTTCTAGAGAAAACTTTTCGGCGCCTATTGCCTTAGAATGGAAAAGATCTCTTAAGAGTAATACACAAAACACTCCAACCCATCTTCAGCTAAACAAAAGAGTCACAGAACGCCACTACGAGGAGTTCCCTGTAAAGATATCGTGAAGAAAACAACACTAGTGGGGAGTGTAGCTGCATAAAACTTTACGGAAAGAGGGAGGAAGTATAAAGTAAAAACAAAGAGAAAGAAAAAAATTCTTGTCGAAGATATACATTTTTTCCCTTCTGGATTGTTGCTGAATTGATGTTGCAACAGTATTTCCTGCAAACGGTAATCACTTCCTTTTCACCCGAACACAGTATTATTCACTTAATGAAAACAATAACGCTTTATTCGCATTGTTAAAAAACTGCGATTTGAAAAATTCATATTACAGTCATCCACCTCAAGAAAAGAGTTTACTATTAAAAATTATAAAAAACTTAACAAAAAAATTGCAATTTATTTTTTGTTCGCAGATTCCAGTTTAATGCATGAACCAATTTTAAGTTCAATAGTTAACATAAGTTAAACTACTCGTTTAAGAAATACTTCGCAACAATTCAAGAGAAAGTATGTGCAGAGGCTGTTCGTACATTTTTTAGACGATATATATTGTATTCACAAAACTAAATTACATAAAATTCTTGTGTTTTAAATGTTATATTTGACACCCCTTATTCTGAACTATCTTTTGACACCGCAATTTCCAGGATAATAATGCCTTTTGAAGTGTCAGAAGAGGTATTCTATCCCATTCCTCCCGAACAGCTTTCCAGAGTCCTGTTATGGACAACGTTTGGATAATGCAGTTTTTAAAAGTCCGAAAGCACAAAAATACATAGGTGACACATCGGGAGATTTAGTAGGGATATCAGTGAAGGGTATGGCCTCGATACCAGTTTTTTGTTCCATTTATTTTAGGAAATTTACAGTGGATTTTGACGTGTGACTGCTAGCTTTGTTCTGATGGAGTCTCACAGATTGACTGTGGGTAAAGCAATGGTATTTCATCCAGAAAAATTGGCGATAAAATATGTTCCTGATAGTATTTGGAATTAATCTTGACATTTTTTTGCACTCTCTTTATTTTTAACTTGCCATTATAAGAAAAACCAGCAACAATCATGAATCCCTTAGAAAAACTTTCTTTCGATTCTTTGAACCATGTACTTAAATTTTTTTCTCCCCTTTTATGATAATAAATGGCTCTTTTTTTATTACAATCATTTAAATACACCCATGCTTCATCTATTGTGACAATTGTTTTCCATTTTTCTTTGGATAAGAGTTTCTCATATAGAATTTTGCAGCGTGTCCCGCGTTGAGCGATATGCTTTGGAAGAAGATGATGCACATTGCGTTTTTCGCTTTCTTAAGATTTAAATCAACGTTTATCATTTTGTTTATAGTGGACACCGAGCATTTTAATGATTTTGCAACTCTCCTTTGACTAGGGGAATTTTCTTCTAACATTAAACAACGTACCTTTGCAATAGTCGAAGATGTCCGTTTTTTCCTTAAATATTTGTTTGGAATTTTTGTCCCACTCGAGGCTCCAATTGGACGTTTTTTTCCTTTCTCGTTGATGATATTACCTATCGACGCTTTAGATATCACAAAACCATGACTCTCACATCGTTTTTGGATAACGAAGTATGCATATTTCTCTTCGGAAAGAGCGTAAATGTAGCCTTCGAACCACTGCTTTGTTAAATTCGCCATTTTGAATAAAAACAAAACTTTAAGCCACAGACGATAATTTTGACTTTTAAAAGCATAGTACAACTGCAATTACCTCTTTTGCAGCGAACGATTTTTTTATTACCGCTTACCAAAATCGTCTAAAAATGTACGAACAGCCTCTGTAAAATCATAAAAAAAATTATAAGTTACCAAAAATTGCAACCCAATCTTTGCGTACAGATTTCAGTTTAACACGTGGAACAAGTTTACGTTAAATAGTTAAGATAAGGCTACTCGTTTAAGAAACACTTCGCAATAACTCGAGATAAAGAACATAAAAATCATGTATTTAAAACGAGGTTTCAAAAATGGCAACGCCAAACAGCAGAGAATAGGAATTTATTGTAGTGTTGTTCCATTGTAAATTTGCACTATATGAATATTTTCGTACCTGTATAGTGAAGAAAACACTTAATTATTCAAAAAAACCTCTAACTTTTAGTGCAATTTTTTCACTAGATCTTT
>KK122246.1:0-35570 GCA_000611955.2 Stegodyphus mimosarum
ATTTACGTTGTTAATTTAATCTTAGACATATTCTTTATTTTTCTTACATATATATATATACACGTTTCTCTGGCAGATGTTTCTAACTTCAAAATTTTGCGGCTGGTTCTCAATTAACTGGACGTTCTTTAAACAGAATCCTCACTCTATCTTAGTATCAGCTGCATAAACTGCAATTCAATAAATAAAGTCTGTATTTATTTTTCACGTCGTTCAATTACAACTGTCATCCATTTTTACGTTTTATCACCCTTCGTAAGAGTTTTTTTGCTTCAAATTTACAAATCGAGAAATGAATTTGCAATAAATTTTAATTTCTCTCTGCTATTTTCCTGACATTCGATTCCGACTTAAAAAACTCAGTAAATATCTTGGACGCAATATTAATCTTCGATTTTTTTTATTGGAAGAAAGCAGACTAGAAGAGGTATAAAAGGATTAAATACATCACTGACGTGTTGAATTACCAAGGCATACTCATTTATTAAATGGATGTTTACCGTTATTTTCAACCAGGCAAATTTTATAACGCATAAAAATATGGACGTTACATTTAAAAAAAATATGGTAGTATTTTGCAAGGAGCAAAATACTGTTTTTATTTAAAATGTCTGATGATAGGAAAGAGAAATACATTTATCTCTCGCGAATAAATTAGTATCTCAGCCATTAGTTAAACAGAATATAGTTAAAGTACAGAAAATGTAAGACAGAGTATATAAATTTTACATGTTCTGAATATATAATAGAATAAGCCACTACAAAAATAAAAATGTTTTGATGCTAAAAACGTCTGCAGCTACTTTATATGCTATCATATTGCTGACCGCTTGAATTACCTATTTGCTTTGCAAACTATTAATTCAGATCGTTCGTAAGAATTAATTCTGATTAGGATAACCCCGGCAAATTACTAATTCTGAGAGTTGTTGCCAGTGTGACCCAAAATCGATATAGGTACTTCTTATCAATATTATTAACGATAATAAGAATTAATAAAAGCTTTATGTAATGAATCTGGCTAGAGAAAATTCTAGTTACAACATTTTTAACTAATTTAATTAAATATATTTTAAAATATATCATTAGTAGCACAACTTCGTTCATATTCGAATTCGGCTAATATATCAGGAGAATTCTGACTTGTGTCTGCAGTATAAATCCAAATGCTGTCTTTTATCTTTTGATGGCATTAAAATTTTGCTTTTAATGACAAATCGTTTTATTCCAAAGGGGCGTTAGCCCAGAGGGGCTATCAGTTTCGAGACAGCATATTGCGTAGAATCACTATAAAAGTCTGTATCACTATCCAGATTGTTGCCACAAAATATTATTGACTAGTATTACATTTAAAGAAATTAAATAATAAAAAATCTGCACGAATGCATTTCTAGTCCTGTGAAAAAAACAACGACACCTACAGCAATACACTTTTGAATCACGTAGCCCTTCACTCGAATATGGGCACCTGGAAACCCGAATCCTAAATTTCGAATTTGTTTTATTATGAATTTCCTATTTTTTAAACTTTAAAACGAATTTTTGATTCAGAAACTCTACGATTTCAAAGCCAGTAGTGGCAACACACTGCTCGAAATTAATTAAAATATTTTTATCTCCAGCGCGTGAGACTGTCTATCGGAAATTGTAAAGATATGATGTTTGGGCGTAATATAAAATTTCAAAGTTTTCAGATTTTTTTATATATATATTCAAATTATTCAATCAGTGTTTAAGTATTTACAGAAGCGTTCTTTTATTCAGTATACCAAGATTTCGGATATTATATGAGCAATGCCGAAAGTCCTAGTGTAATACGCTCGGAACAAACTAATGTACATTATGCACATTCTTTTTTTCACCTCCATGGTGATCATAAAAATTTTCTTCGTTAACTCTTCTCATTAACTTTCCTAAAACTCACTGATAATGAATTTGCAAAAAATTTAAGCAAAAAAGCACAAAATCACTTGAGAATTCAGATTTATTATATGAGTTGTTTACTAAATACTAATAACAGACGTACTGACGTTCATAGGCAGTCATTGCATTGTCTCGAAAGAGGTCAACAAGTGTAGTGCGCATAGTCGTGATGACTCATCGAACTCAAATCGTACTCCAAATAAATGTCGTTCGCACATTTTTTAGACGATGTATATTGTATTCACAAAACTAAATTACATAAAATTCTTGTGTTTTAAATGTTCCATTTGACATCCCTTATTCTCAACTATCTTTCGACACCGCAATTTCCAGGATAATAATGCCTTTTGAAGTGTCAGAAGAGGTATTTTATCCCATTCCTCCCGAACAGCTTTCCAGAGTCCTGTTAGGGTTTTGGGACAACGTTTGGATAATGCAGTTTTTAAAAGTCCGAAAGCACAAACATCCATAGGTGACACATCGGGAGATTTAGTACGGATATCAGTGAAGGGTATGGCCTTGATACCAGTTTTGTGTTCCATTTCTTTTAGGAAATTTACAGTGGATTTTGATGTGTGACTGCTAGCTTTGTCCCGATGGAGTCTCACAGATGGATGGCACTGTGGGTAAAGCGATGGTATTTCATTCAGAAAAATTGGCGATAAAATATGTTCCTGATAGTATTCGGAGTCCATCTTGACATTTGTTTGCACTCTCTTTATTTTTAACTTGCCATTATAAGAAAAACTAGCAACGATCATGAATCCCTTAGAAAAACTTTCTTTCGATTCTTTGAACCATGTACTTTTGCTACTTTTTTTTCTCCCCTTTTATGATAATAAATGGCTCTTTTTTTGTTACAATCATTTAAATACACCCATGCTTCATCTATTGTGACAATAGTTTTCCATTTTTCTTTGGATAAGTGTTTCCCATATAGAATTCTGCAGCGTGTCCCACGTTGAGCGATATGCTTTGGAAGAAGACGATGCACATTGCGTTTTTTCGCTTTCTTAAGATTTAAATCAGGTTTATCATTTTGCCTACAGTGGACACCAAACATTTGAATGATTTTGCAACTGTCCTTTGACTAGGGGGATTTTCTTTTAACATTAAACCACGTACCTTTGCAATAGTCGAAGATGTCCGTTTTTTCCTTGGATACTTGTTTGGAATTTTTGTCCCACTCGAGGCTCCAATTGGACGTTTTTTTTTTCCTTTCTTGTCGATGATATTACCTATCGACGCTTTAGATATCACAAAACCATGACTTTCACATCGTTTTGGGATAATGGAGTATGCATATTTCTCTTCGGAAAGAGCGTCAATGTAGCCTTCGAACCACTGCTTTGTTAAATTAGCCATTTTGAATAAAAACAAAACTTTCAACTTTCAAGCCACAGACGATAATTTTGACTTTCGAAAACATAGTACAATTGCAATGACTTCTTTTGCAGCAAACGAATTTTTATTACCGCTTACCAAAATCGTCTAAGAAATGTGCGAACAGCCTCTGTACCAACACTACATGACGTATACCAAATTGAACATGAGGTATATCAACATGGCATGACGTATACCAACATGACGTATATCAAGCTGACATATGCCAAACACGACGCATACCAAGTTGAACGGATACTGAGGTACCACTGTAATTTCCTATGCTTAATACGCATTACATTTTAAATAAGAACTGTTTTATGCTAAAAAATAAGCTGTTAAACAATTTCGTCACTATTTCTCCCCCTCATAGATTCTACATTCCTTCAGCTATTTTTTCATACAATTTTCATTGTTCTTGAAACTTTGTTATAGCATGAGACATGTTTTCTTAGATCTGTGTCACAGAAATGGGCTACCTCAAAATTTCACTTCTTCACCGGTTTAGAAACGCTCGTCGGCGAAGACTAGATTAAGAGATGATTAAGATTTTTAGATATAAGGAGGCGTAATAGTCTCTCGATGCGGGAATTTCCCAACTGCACATTGTTATCGTAACCGTGGAAGGAGTTTACCACATTGGACCCATGAGCTGCAATAGTTTGCAATAGTCAACTGCGAAATTCTGTTGTTTTATGGGAATTCTGCCACCGATTTGTAACCGATGAGAAAATTTTCTTGTTTAATTTTGCTTGCGAAATTTAAATTTCACCGTAAGTAAAATGACAGTGATATGGATGAAGATTCTAGTATCTTGATTAACTGAATTTTGATCTGTCAAGCTTCAGAAAATAATTTGGAAGTAACTTTAAGGATGTGTGGAAGGAAATTTATAATTTCCTAGAAAATCAAATTATTTAACTTTAATTATTTACTATAAAACTAGAAACTATTCAAAGACAAATAAATAAAAGGCATGGTTTAGATGAAAGTATTTTAAAATTAACACTTAGAACTGAAAAATCCTTCACGCGTTCTCTAATATTGCATCAGCGAATTTTGGAGCTGAAAGCTATTGGTTTATTTCAGAAGTCATTGCCATGGTTGCTATACCTATGCGCACTTTAGAAATTAGTTCTTGGTGCTCAGTCTGGGTTGTAAAAATGTTTCAAATCAAAAGGATTTACATACAGTAGCGAATTTTGGAGTTGAAGGCTACTGGTCTATTTTAGAAGCCACTGCCATGGTTGCGATACCAATGTAAACTTTAGAAATTCGCTTTTGGTGCTCAATGTGGCCTGTAAAAACGCTGCAAACCAAAAGGATTTACATACAGTTTGAATTTGAGCAGCGGTTTGGCGCCTTACATTATCGTGAAACCAAAAGCATTTTAGTAAACGCAGGTAGGAATTTTAGATTGGAGATTGGTCTATTCGTTTTTTCACGATTCATCCTCTTCCTCAATAATGTCACACCTTCTGCAACGCATAAGATCAAAAATGTAAATGCGTTGCTTAATATGTCTTTTCGTTTTGTTTTCATCTTCAAAATCTATCTTGAACACAACTCCCTATGACCCAGTTTTTCCAACACAATTTTGTAGGGATCTATCTGATCGTGAAACTTGCGGGAAATTGATTGATTGCGTGGAAATGGTGAATCTATTGTTATCACGAATCATAATGATTATCACACGCACAAAAATCATCGGTGACTGCAAACAGCTGGCCCATTCTTTAAACAATCTCATCCACTTACGAACTTGATCATTCTTGAACAATTCAGTTCACAGATCTGGGGATGAAATTTCTGTCGATGTTACATATTCTGCTGTTAACAAATGAATAACAACGGTCCTTATTTCCCAGGCGACTTTCGCTTGACCTTCTTAAACTTTACGATGATATAACACAAAACGTATGCACTGTTGATTCAAAATGGAGTTTGTTTGCGAGCATATACGTTATTACTTTTTATACAGCTACATTTTTTATGTGTTTGGAGAAAGACTTTGCTTTATTTATAAAGCAGGTCTGATACTGGTTCTATCCTTACGTAATTAAAAAAGGTAAATCCCATGTTTCAGTAAAGTATAATTTAACAAGAAAGTATAGAGAATTTACCTTTCGATGCCAAGCTCTGTTTTCTTTCATGGCAGTGGGTGAGAATGGCCGCGGTCCTAAAATTAAGAATGGAAACATTTCAAAAAGGCGATTCAAATATATTGAACATAAAGCAACAAGAGTCTTAAATTAATACAAAATGGCAAATATCTACAACGAGTAAATTACTATGAAACAGAATGCTAAAATACAAACCTTTCCAAGCGGTTTACATTGAAGAGGTTACACTACTTTATACATTCTTAACACTCAGTGAAGAGTAATATGTGATTCTAAGATAATCGCCATCCTTGCAAAAAAGTAAAAAAACAGAAATGTTCCTGAAATGCTAATTTACGCAATATATACATGTATTAATTGTTATCAAAATATTTCATATGTTAAGGGTTATTTCGCAAAATTGTACACGAAGAATGATTCTAAAAGATCTAGCAGGATTGTAAAAGCACTATAGGGACCAAAATAAGCATATTTGGTAATGGATGCTTGGCGCATTAATATGGTACAAGGCGCTGTTGACAGGTAGATAAAAGTGTTCTGCCGGTATAAATTGTCATTTCCCGCGCATTTTGAGAAGTATGCATCACTAGACGAAGGCGGAGGCTGCGGACATACATTTTATCTAGTGGCTGCAGCTAAAACAGAGCAATTTCTCAAAACAGGAACAAAGAACGATTCCCGAGCATGTCCTTTGTACATCTGTTCTATTTCCATGCGCAGAGTTTTAGGTAAAATGTATGTCCCGCATACATGTAGCATTGCATGTTGCTTGTTATCTGCGTTAGGCATGATGACTTAGCCAGCGGACAATTTTCAACTACGGATCTCAACAGCGCCATTTTCGCAGCACATTCGATTACAAAATATGACTACTTCAGCACATCTACCTGCCTTTACATTTATAAGATAGATGCCAGATATTTTTGAAACACCCCGTATATGCCCACCAGTGACCACAGTCGAAACATGGTAGTGAGTCAAAGTAAGTGCTTTTATGAAACCATAGGACCAAGAATGCATCTTAAGCTAATACAGAAACCTGAGCATTTCTGCTAATTTAATAGGATGAAAATCTTGTAGAAATTTGCTTAGGACATCCATGGGAGAATGTCATTGAAAAAAAAATTATTATTTGTTAAAATAATCATTCCACATAAAGGGGAAAAATCACAAGAAAATAGTAAAACTCTGTTACCCAAATTAATGGAAACCGATTTTAAATAACTTGGTAATATAATTGAGGTGTTAGTTTTTTTTTTGTTTTTTTTTTGAAGCAAGAGACATGAAAAATGATATACAGTGCCCTAGCTGTAACTCGAACCCTGGATCTTTCGAATACGCGTCGACTATGCTTTCAATTACGACACATTGGCATACAACCAGGAGGGAGAAAATACTTTATATACTCCCCCTTTTAAAGTGCGACTGGAGATGAGAGGACCCTAAATCCTGGCGGTGGCGAATTATCGTCCACCACCTTTTAGTTCAAAAGCCACTTGTAGAGCCATTAGTTTTTTTTTAAGCAAAATAATAGGTATGTCATTTCAGAAAAATTCCGATTTTGTGTCAAAATACTTAGGTTAGAACAATGCTGTATATAAATCTAATACATAGGCTAAGTCGTGCTTTCGTCACATGAAAAACGCACGTCCAAGTTCGTTAACGGGCCCAGTAGAATGGGAGGTATTAATGTAGAGCATATTAAAATTCGAAAATTCTGAAAGATATTTTGTAAGATTGTATTACGCAGCAGCCTATCACAATACACGGGTTAGAAAACGTTAATCACAAGTATACATTAAGTCAAACCTTAAACATCTGTAATTTTTATACTGTGAGATATATTAAATACATCAAATTAAGCATACTTACGAAACTCAATGTGAAAACATTTGCATTTCGATAGCACGTAAGTTATTTTCTACTTCAATTTCCCTGGGAGAAATGCAAAACAAACTTTTGAATTTATTCGAAAATTCTGAAAAGTGTTATTTATTATATAATTTGACAGAGCTACGTAACCTGTCATGAACAAGCATTAGTACCTACCTTTTCGGGAAAACCATAAACAATTTACATATTATTAATATACTGTTTATCACGTTTCTATATACGAGTATGGCAAGATTTGCAACGGATTTCATGCAAAACCATAGCTATCTATACAAAACGTATTCATATTAACCATTTCTAGCTTTCAAAAATTCTGACTGAAGCAAATGATAATTTATTTATCCCTCAGTGTAAAAGCTATTGCCAATTATTTTCAATTTACTCGCTAATTTAAAGTCATTAAAAAACGTAAGAACATTCTCCGAATCCGTGACAAAGTTCAGTCAGATATTATATTGCGATATAAATCTAGAAGCCAGACTTACGAATGACAAAAGAATATTTGAAAAATATGGTGTAAATAAAGTTAATTAGTTATATCGAATTTCCCTCGACAGAACAGCACTAATTAGACATGCTGGATTCCGGGCGATTTAGTTCTCGTAATTAGATTCTAATTTAAAGATAATGAACATTTCTAAGGCTGCTGTTATCCGTAAACGCAGAAAAATAAGTTGAAGTTGCACAGGTTCTCCAGTTTGATGCACCTGAGTAGATAATAGGATGGGAGACAAATTTTAAATTTTATTTTTATGTATCCAGTGGTTCACATTTGTTTTCGGATATTTGTACTTTTGAAAAAAAATGTTTACATACACTCCCCCCCCCAAAAAAAAAGGAGGGGGGAACGGGTGGGACAGTTCTATATTTCCCGTTCTACTGGGACGATTAACGATATTCAAATTGCGTTTTTCATGCTTCGAAAGCGCTACTTAGGATATATATTAGATTTATATATAGCATTGTTTTAATATACGTATTTTGTCACAAAATCGGACTTTTTCTGAAATGACATGCCTATACTTTTCCATATTTCGAGATTCTACAACTCAAATTATGCCTCAATATTAAATTTTGTAAAATTTGGTGCGAAATTTCCAGAGAAATTCAAGCACTTATCTTAACGTAAAAACGCATTAAAGTCTGGACCACATTGCAAGCTAATATGAGAGAGAAGGAGATTTATCCTACGAAAAATCAAATAAAACACAAATATTAATGCTGAGAAATTTACAGTGGATTTAGAATAACAGTTTACAATAACTTTGTTGAGTCATTTGGTACTTTTTTTTTAAAGCAAGAGAGATTAAAAACGAGCAATGCCCTCGCCGGGATTCAAACCACGGACCTCTCGGATACGCGCTGAGCGTGCTGACCACTACACCACGAAGGCATGCTAGGAAGGCGGGAGAAATACCTTATAACATTTAGAAGAATCATTTCAGGTTATGAATGCAATGAATGATTAGCAAGAAAGAAATTCTTCGTCTACATGAAAGCAAAGAAAATACTCCTGGCATTCATAAAATCTATGGTGAGCAAAGATTTGTTACATTAATACAGAGTTGCAAACGAGTTACAGTTTCATACATTTAGGTTCGATGGACGGAATGCTGTGTGGCGAAAGAAGAGTAAAAAAACTGAATCGAAAAACTTATTGTCTACTGTTAAGAGTGCGGATGGGGATATAATTTTATAAAAGATAATAAGGATGAATATAAATATATAAATATTCTTAATAATTTTATAAAAGATAATAAGGATGAGTATACACATATAAATATCCTTAATGGAAACCTGAAAGCATCTGCAAGAAAACGTGGAACGCGAATTATGTTTAAGTTCTATGACGATAAATATCATAAATTTACAGCCTTAAATATAATTATATAGCTGAACTGAAATTGCCAAAACTCCCGCATATTCTTCGGACTTAAATCCTATGATGTAAGTTGGAGGAAAAAAATGGAAAAATATGACATTTCTTCCAAAGCTCTACTAAAATCAATTTCTAAGGAGGAACAGTAGAAAATAGAACATTCTTAAAAAAAAAACATTTGTTCAATCCGTGTCGCGAAAAGTGTAATTTTTTAGCTAAAAATTATCCAATAAAATACTGAATTCTCGTTATTTTAATATTTCATTAAATAGAAATTCTTTGTTCGAAGTGTCAAATACTTGCGTGAAACCGTTTTCTGAACAATTTGAAATTTTTTAAACCAAAAAAGTTTTGAATAATGTTTTCCAAAACAAGCACGTTTTAAAAACGATTACCAAGAGAATACGTTAAGAAAGGTAAAAATTATTTCGCTAGTATTTAGTTACTGCTGTTTGCAAATAAAACTGTAAAACACAAGTGTCCGAAAACAAATGTGACCCACTGTAACTAAATATCACAAGTAATCACAAGTGTATCTTCGTTTTATACGACGTTTGAATGTCCTAAAATACATAAAGAATAAAAGAAAAAAGTCTGAAAGGTTTCATATTTTAAATTATGTCCAAAGGAGCGTTTTTTTTTAACATTTTGTGTGTTACCTTTATTTATTAAATATCATGTTCTTCGCACCTAAACCATAAAATTCAGTTCAAGAACAATATCGCAAAATAATTTTAAATTGAGCATATCTTTAGAATTTCCGATACACAGTTTCACAAGCTGGAGATAGGTTTTTTCTGTACAACGTTGCCATTGCTCGCTTTGAAATCCTTGAGTTTGTTAATCAAAAATTCGTTAAAGTTTTACAAAATATGAAATCGATAATAAAACAAATTCCAAATTTCGAATTTGGGCTTCCAGAGGCCCATATTCGCAGTAGGATTACGTCATTCGAAATTCGATGGCTCTAGGTACCGTCGTTTTATCACAATGCGAGAAACATGCATACATTTATGCACATTCTTCATTATTTAATTTCTTTAAATGTAATACAGAGCTGCAATATTTGGTGGCAACAGTTTGCAAAGTGAACCGACATTCATCGTTTCCGACGCAAAATGCCGAAACGAAAAGAATAGTCCCTTCAGGGACAAAGCCCCTTTGGATATATAAAGGATATTAGGCTTCAAATACCAAGGAAACTGCAAGAAGCCCGTTCTTTTTTTTAGTCGCTTTCTAAAAATTCATTCGGCCATGGTTCTAAGAATTTGAATTCTTTGTGGAGATACTTGCCTTACGAAATATGAATGTCGGTGGTGTTTAGTTTCATTGTTTAATTATTAGAAGTCGGGAGATTTATAATTTTATAGAACTAGAATTAGAGGTGGGAAGATTTATAATTTTATAGAATTATAGAAGTGGTAATTTTTCAGATGCTATAATTTTTGCTCAATCTGTGTAATAAAATGAATGAGATGTAACGCTGTTAAGTGAAATTAGCGCCGAAGTGTGGCTATGGTAAATATATAGTGAACTTTAAAGAATGCACTTACTCTATTGCGGTTTATGCTCTATTGACGAAGTAGATTTAATTCAAAATTCGTTAACAGTTAATTCAGTATATTTAAATGAAATGCAGGAAAACTGCGTATAATTTAGTATTGCGTATAAGGAAATCATGTGGTGTACACATCAGATTTTTTAGACAAGTTTGCTTTGCTGTAAAAAATTCGTCTGCTAGGAAATTTTTTAACTGCATTACATTTTTCAAAGTATAAATTGTCGTCTACTACTTGACAATTTTGTTTTCATGCAAAATGGCGCTTTTAAAGAAGCAAAGGATGAGAAGCTATGTCTGTGCTCTTTTCAAAGAAATATTATTCGTATCTAGCTATTAAAAAACGCTGTGAAAGCCGTGGGTTTTCGATATCTAAAACTAAGATAGGTAATACTGTCAACAAGATAGGTAAAAAAGTCAAAGTTGGGCTTCAAGTGGAAAAACTGTTCGAAGTACCTATCCAAGGAAAAAAACGGAATGTTTCAAAAGTTAAGATCTTTAATGCTCAAGGAAAATCCGCAAAATCAAAGAACAGTTGCAAAATCATTAAAATGTTCAGTGTCAATTGCAAACAAAATGATTAATGCTGATTTAAATTTTAAAAAGGAGAAAAATGTATCGTCTTTCTCTACCATATATCGCTAAAAGCAAAAGGCGTTGCTGAATTCTTTACGAGAAACATTTATCTGGACAAAAATGGAAAAATATTGAATCAATAACTGAATCTTGGGTGTAGTTTTAAATGATTGCAATAAAAAGAGATTCATTTATTATCATCAAAGAGTAGAAACAAATTTTAAAACATGGTTAAAATAATCTAAAGTTTTTGAAAGGGATTTATTATTGTTGTTGGTTTTTCATATAACGTCAATTTAAAAATAAGTAGAGTGGAGAAAAATGTTAATACCAACTCCATATATTATCAAGAATATATTTTATACCGAATTTGCAAATATGAAATATGTTCTTTTTACCCACAGTGCCATCAATTAGTAAAACACCATGAAGACAACCACACGTAAAAATACACGGTTAATTCCTGAAGAAATGCAACAAGAAATGGATATCAAAGCCATACCCTTCCCTCATATTCCTGCTAAATCTCCTGATGTATCATCCATGCACGTTTGCGCTTTTGGACTCTTAAAAAGCAGATTGTCCAAACGTAGACTTTCAGCTGTCCTTGGACTTTGGAAAGCTGTTCGAGAAGAATGGGATAAAATATCTTTTCCGATACTACAAAAGGCTTTATTATCCTGAAAATTACGGTGTAGAAAGGTAGTGAAGAATAAGGATTGTTAAGCAGAGCATTTAAAACACAAAAATTTTAAGTAAAATATTTCTATAAACACAAAGAAAATCGTCAAAAAGTGTGCGAACTGCCTGCATTGTGAAACGATGTTCCCAAAGATACACAGATATAAAGCATCATATCTAATATAAGTGTTCTTTTAAGCATTTAAAAGAAGAAAAAAGATGTAAATGATGATTAAAGCACTCATAAGTATAAATTTTTATCACACTGCTATTTTCCTTATGGACATACGAATACTAATTCATCTGCAGATGAAGTACTACGTGATACTAAAAATTTAGATACCAAATTTTGTGATCATTTTTCAGGTTTTCAGCGGAAAACACGGTGGTAAAAACATCGCAGATGAAAGCATTACGGAGAAAGCAGCACAAGGGGAAAATGACATCTTACAAAACATTGTTGATGAAAAGAAAGCAAGAAGATATCGCAGTTCTAAAACCTTGTGACAGAAAATTAAGAGATACATAAATTTCTCAGTTTTATAGCATCCTAGTACAAAATATGGTTGTAAAAAATAAAACACCTACAAATTATCATGCTATGAATAAATCGAATGATTATCATGCGACGCATCGTAGACATGTTTTTTCTGACTATAAAAATTTTAAGTTAATTTTCTCGCAATGATTTTTGAGCACAAGAAGAGGTAAGTAACGTTTTCACCTTTACATTTCATATATTTGTATTAACTAATAAATGTTTACTGAAAACGCCACAAGAAAAGCATTCGAAATTAGTAAAAACTAAAGCTACGTATAGCAGTTAGTAGAATTTTAAAGTTAAATTCCTAAAACTCATTACTTAACTAACGTATTTTATAAATATACATTATTATATTAAATCTTTTATAAATATAACTATATTTTCATGAAAAATAAAGTATAAAAAAGGTTAGGAAGAGGAAGATCCATATAAGTTAAAAATTTCATTTATTATATTTCTGTTCTGTTGCTATGCTGTGTTGTGGCTTCTCTCATTTGTCTGACAGATACATCAGAACAAGCCCATGAAATGCATCGTGGCAAGGAGAGCAAGATTGCATCTGTTGTTAGTAAGAACCCTGAGCACCATACAGATGACAGTACCAGTTCGCTCAGTTCCACCCTCAGTTCTGACGGAGAGCACCCCGGAAGGAGGGAGCACCGCGTCCGAGGGTCTCCCACGCCTCTAACCCTACCATCAACCACTTGGGAGGATTTTCTGCTCGTCGCGTATTTAGAGTGCCCCATGCATCCATGTCTTCTCCTGGATTCCAACCCAGGCCCTTCGGTATCGCAGTAGGCTTCCCTAACCACTATACCATCAGGGCGGCATATTTTTGTTCTACTCTATCTGAACGGTTCATGGTATTCCAGTTGCCTGACTTCTAGCTTTCTACGAATGCTGGTATGCCACGCATGTATATGCGCATTCTAGCAGGCTTGCCAAATCAGGTCTGTAGGTACAATATGCGCCAACTTATAGTTTAGGTTTCCAAAAGTAAAAAGAGAGCGAACTCACTGTAGATTGTGAATGTGGTAACAGTGATGATGCGCTGATCCTTTGGATATTCGGTAGTAAAATATGCTGGCTTACACTGCAGCACACAGAGAACAAAATCATGAGTTACCTTACTGTCCTTTGTATCTATTTCGATTACAATATCTACAATTTCTAAGCGTGCTTTTCTCAATGTTTAAAATCCAATTAATTTGCTTTGGTCTAGCTGACGTAAATGAATATCCTGAGGTGAGTAATATAGCTGCCAGAAGTGACACACGTATTTCCCTATCATCAATCTCATTAAAGATTTGTCAAATGTTTTTGAAAAAAACAGTTACAAGAATGTTAGTCCTGGTGATTGATCTGAAAGCTAAGCATATAAAACAGAATCATCTTGTGTATGTTGACTGATACAACAGTGACAAATAATTGCGTTCAGAGGACTTAATTGAATCGTGAGTAATTAATTTTTTATTATCTTTATTCATTTTATTTATATTTTATCTTTGATTTGTAGTAGCTTTTATCTAACTTAAAAAATTTAATCTTACTAAGAAATAATTAAGCAATAAAGTAAAAAATTTTAGGTGCGAATTAAACCAATAGGATTTGCATGAAATTATACATGAAAACATTTTTATGCATCTCATGCTTAGAATTAAAAAAAATACTGGATGAATTTAAACTTAATTCCTCTAAACGTTTTTCGAATAACTAGTATTTCAAACCTATAATACAACACTCGTAATAAAACAAACAACAACAAATTTTAAGACAACCATTATTAAATAGTTATCTGAAATTAAACGCAATATATTACCAGCGTTCATCCTTGAATGCCAAAAAGACCTGATCTTCTTCGACATTAAAGGATTCTACGAAATTATTACAGCTTCCTTAATAGCCATAATGTTTTCCTAAGGAATCTGAATTCTTCAGAAATTATTTCCGGCAACCTGAAAAACACTGCGTTACAGGCAACACTAAACTCACTCAGAATGATTGCAAAAGACTGACGGGGTTTCTGCTTAGATCAAAACACTACATAATTTGTTTTATTACAGGTTTGGAATTGTGTTTCTTAGTTATTGTTTTCACAGTTATTGTTCCAGTTGGAGTTCTTATTATTTCTTATTCTTATTATTAGCATTTCCTTTTACTATTTTGACGTCATTGCTTTAGTTCGCGTTCTTATTATTAGCGTCATACTTATTCGCTTTCCCATGAATTTCCTTTTAATATTTTCATGTCATTGCATTAGTTAGCGTTCTCATTACCATTAGCGTCATACATATTCGCATTCCCATGAATTTCCTCTCAATATTTTCACGTCATTGCGTTAGCTAGCGTTCTTAGAGTCATATCTATTCGCGTTTTCGTGCAATAAAGGTTGGCGACCCTTTTTAATATGGGTTTGGAACCGTAATAAAACAGTATTCTAAACCCGTTGTAGGAATTTATACTTATTTTCACTAAACAATTTATAAGCCTTCATTTTCCTAATTGTCAATGCCAGATTATTTAAATTTGGTAGCGCGCGTGAAGAAATGAAAATTCTACCTTTAGCAGAAAAGGTTTAAATACTGAGCTTTAGAAGAAAGACGGGCGAGCACCTTTGTAGCGTGAGCTTCTGTTTCTGCATTTATTGCTGGTTAAAGTGGCGTAACTGCTCTTCCTTTGCTGCCACGAGTCTTCGATGCAGTTTTAGGTAACAGGATTATCTGAGCCCTGGGGGAAAGTTTACTGTTCTGTTAATATCTTTAAATTGTAAGTTGCTTCTTGCTATTTGAGTTACCGCCCGAGCGAGGCATAGTCTGTTAGCGTCAAGTCGACGGATTGTGAATTTTTAAAAAGTTAAATAAAGGCTTCTTTTAACCCTTCTCCTGTCTGGTTCCTTCAGCTGTCACTCTGAACATTAAAAAACTAAACATTATTCCGTAATAAAACAGCACCATAGCAAAAGAATAAGAGACTTTCTACTTAGATCAAACCCTATAAAACGCTTTTTTACGGTTTTTGAATTATCTTTTATGTTTCCTATTCATTATTTTCAGAGTCTTTGCTTCAATTAGTGTCCTAACTATCAACTTCATACCTATTCGCTTTTCCATGCAATAAGCAGAGCGGCCTTTTTGATTAAGAGTATGCACCTGTAATATAGCAGTATTTCAAACACGAAATAAAACAGATAGTTTAGTTCATAGGATTTGAAAGAAATCAAGCACATAACCAAGATCAAACGAAATAATGAACTGAAACCAACAAATGTTAAACAAAAGCAGGGAATAAATACTTTTTATAATTTCTTACAAATTTACAACAGAAAAAGGGATAAAATTTTTAAATATGGACTGTTTTCACAGAAACATAACGCATGCAAGATTTTTCTAACGATTAACATAAATAAAAGGCAACTTTTCTTAGATAATGAAAAATTTAAGACATATTTTACTTCCCTCGGCTGAATTATATATGAAGGTATAAGAATAATATACATATAGGAAGAAAAAAAACAGAAGCTAAATATCACTCTCCAAATTAGAGATACCGAAATTAAATGCCAAGTTACATTGCAAACTTCTCAAGAAGAATACGAGCATAAAGAGCTGTAATGTACTTAGTTAGAAGACGTGTCGAGCCTCCAGCGTTCCATTAGTTCTTCTAGTTCCAGAACTAATCCACTTATCAACTGATTTCTTCGTACATCTTATTTTCTCTGCATCTTTTTACAGAAAGAAATGGCAACAGAACCAGTGAATATATTCCTTCCATTCGCTTACAAATGGCTCGAGTAGAAATCTTGATACTTATGTTACTAAAAGGAAAAAAATAGGTACACAAACAGTTTATTGACACGCTTATCTCCAACTAAGCGAAGTAGAAGACAATCTTACACGCTTTCAGACAAGCATTTTATAAATTTAATTATATATTCTAACTTTTCACAGGTACAGAGAAAATTTCATGTTACTGTAATAAAGGGCGATTGCAGTAAATAAGGAAATACTTGATACACAGGATTTATGCTAGAAAATGCGAATAATGCATGGAATTAGGCAAAAGAATAACTTTATATCACTTGTAGATTATCTGAAATTCTACCGATTTTTAAGAATTTCGGAGAATTTTTGGCATTTGTTGCCCTCGAAATTGACATAGTTTCAGTTAAATTTACTCAAAATATGAGGCTGCTGTTTTGCCTAATTTTATGTTTGACGTATTTCACTTCTCTCTTGGAGAATAATGTAAGTTGGCAAGTTATAAATTAAAATTTTTCTTACATTAAAACATTTTATGACTTCGGCAAGAGAGAATGTTTCTGAAATACAATTTTAATTTTTTTCGAATCTAATTCGAATAATTTTATTGTTTGTGTCAGCATGCGTAGTCGGCCTATGCATATGCTATTCATGCCAAATTTACAGAAGCACATGAGCAGTTCCTTTTTTAATTATTAATCAAATTATCATTCTCTAATACCAACAATGGAGGCCTCACAAGAGGCCGAGCGGATAAGACCTTTGAATACTGGTAGTTCGATTTATATTAGAGTACAGATTAACTAAGTAGCTGCATGGATGGTTTTCGTAGTTTTTCCACATTTTGTAATTTATGTTTAATGTAAATACGAGCCAGTTTATCTTTAGAAAGTCCTCCCGAAGGCATCTCCTCTTTTAGACAAATATTCCTCGCGTGCTTTGCCATATTCAAATAACCTAACGTAAGCGCGCAAGTGGTTATAAAGGATGGGTAATATTTTGCATGGATGTCGTATATAATAAGCATTAAATTTCTGACAAATGCACAAGGACATGAATTCAGTTCTCGAGCTTCCTTTCTAATATTTTCTGTAGTTGTAATTTTATTTGTCATTTTAGGAAACAAAACAGAAAAAGGATAAGAACCCTCTAGGTTAGAGGTCATTTTGACGATGGAAAAAGGCGAGCGCATAATGCAGAAAGTTTAAATTACTTTTTTTTCTTTGTCTTTTCTTTCAACATCAGCGATGGATATTTCCTATACTTAATAGGTTTCCATTCATTGACTGATAAAGAAAAAAAAACTACGAAGCTCATTTCAGGAGACTTTGCTGATCAAAAGACAGACAACAGATCAAAAATAAAACATAAATTATAAAATTCACGATACCACGATCCTTACAAAGCTATGCTCTGATCATAAGGTTTCTGTATTGTTTGACTTGGAAAAATAAGTAGATTAGTCAAATAAGCTTATTATCTCTAAGAAAACTAATCACCTTTCACATTATAAAATACTTTCATCATTCTTTTAAAAATCGGATTACCTTTTCTGAAGAACAATAGTTTCTTTTGTTTTTAAATCCAAATATCTTTCAGTTCCAACATAAATGTTTAAGATCAAATATCCAAGCATAAAAGAGAGCTTTCAACTTTTAAAATCAAATTTCGGAGATGAAAGAGATTTTAAAATTAAATGTTTACACTCACTTTTGGAAGCGAGAAATTCTGAAGGACATGAAATAAAAAAAAGATCGTTCGGAAAGAATAAGGTTTTTATCAGATCAAACCTTAACTCTACATCAAACAGAGTAGGTACGTTTTATTTTCGTTTTATTTTCGCCTAGAAGTACTCCAACGATTATTCAAAAAACCGGAAAGAGAACTTGATCGATCACTTCCGGTGAAGCAACCCCGGAATTGTGAAGCAGTAGAGTTGGGACACGTAAATTTAATCCCCATTTACGCGTTGATTTTTCCGAGTTTGTTTTATAAAAGCTTCGTGAAAATATAAAAAATACGAGATTTCGATTAAAGTGAAGTGCGAGAGAATACATCTTCTAGAGAAAAGCTTTTATTTTAATTGGATCAAACATCTAAAGCCCCGTTTGTGTAAATAAGTTTTGATTTTTAAAGCAAATTTAAAACTTTTTGATGAAAGAGTAATCGAAATGAACTGAAATCTGCCTGTTTTAGTATTCCCCCCCCAAAAGCGAAGTAAATGTTTTGAAATTTTTATAGGCAAGTTCTTTATATTTCACGTTCAATGTTTGTTATTCGAATTTACATTCTGCGAATATCATTAAAACGGTCAATACGTTCACAGTGTAGTAGTATTTTTGAAAAGAATTATGAAGGGAAAAATTAATTTAAATAAGATCCTACTGTATATTAATATTTTTACGGAAATGCACCAAATAAATAGTTTTTCAGTTTAAACTCATCTCTAAAATTATAAAAAGCATTTCAGAATTTTGAAATATAATGCAGAACTGAATAAGTTAGTTAATTTTCGCTTCGCACTCGAGAAGATTTAAGTACCACTGGAAGCTCTGACTTTTCAAATTTTTAAATGAGTTATGAAATTAACAATAAGTTAAAACTAATTAAAACTAACGCAGAATAAAGTTCTTGTCGAATTAACTTCTGTTACATGTAGTAAGCTGCAAGATAATGATTGAACTTCAATTCTGAACAGGTTATGTCCCATTTCAAGCTTTCCCATTTGAAGGTTTTTAAAAATCGTCCCATTTCAGGCTATCCCATTTGAGGCTTTTTTAAAATCGTCCCATTTCCGCCTCTATATTCAGGTTTTAAGTTAAGTACAAAAATATGACCGAAAGTCACATGACTGTGAAACATGTCTTAAATGTCCCAATTATGTCCTCTTTGTCCTTCATATTCAGAGAATGTTTAAATTTACATTAACGTACATTTACATTAATGAACAGAATTACATTTCATGACACATAGTGGTGATATAACACGATTTTTGTTTTTAATTCGATGACAGTTTAGATTTTGCTGTTAGTTTGAGTTATGAACGCGATTTATAAACAATAATCGCTGCTATAAAATTTTGAGAATTCTACACCTTAAATGAAAGCGAAAATTTAGAACTTTTCAAGATTGAGCTAGCGTGAAGTTTAAAATATAATACTTCAAAGACTCATTGAAAATCATTAGTGATGCTGCTACCACAGATTTCAAACGAAAGAGATTCATTATTTTACTAATTAAGTTTTTAAAAAATATGCGATTAATCGTGGAGAAGAATGTTAAGCGCCATACAAAATAGAGTAAGGATTTGTTTTCCGATTACGTTACTAAATGCTATTCAAAGACAGAATGTGTCCTTTTCCGGATGAAATAAATGTTCTTCATCCACCTTAAAAGCTCAGTTTTGCGGTTCTACTCGTTTAACACACAACTTATTTTGAATTATTTAAAATACGTATTTTTATTTTTGAATTTATGATTCGAAAGCACAGAGTGAGAATGTTTTCTAGCTAATAAGCATTTAATTGCTATAAATCAGAACAGACTTAATGTGAACTGAAGCCAGGTTGGTAGGCATATAATACAGTTTTACACTATGAAGCGCTATACATTTTTTAAGAACAATTATTAAAAAAAAACTCTTCCATGATGTTAAAACCTGAAAAGGTACAATTTTTATTGTCACCGCCATTAGCAACGGAGGCATCTCAAATACCTCGTTGCTGCTTTTTCTGCTTTAAAGTATGCAGAGTATCAGTCATTAATACGGATCCTCAACCTCTGAGCGAAGAGGGTAAATTCCAGTCCCAGCGAGGGAATTGCACACTTTATATGCTTCCTACTTCTCTAATCTTAATGTCTTTAGAAAATAAGGATGACAAGAATTTGTCGCCACCAGGATTTGAGGAAAGTGTCCTCTCCTTCCTAGTGGCCTTTAAAATGGGGAGAGAATGTAAGCTTCCCCATTATTTATGTAGTATCTTCTTTGAGGCGTGCCTTCGTTGTGCAACTGAAAAGCACGTCCAGCTAGCATTGGAAGGTCCGAAGTTCGAGTCCTGTTGAGGGCACTGCACATTTTTCCTGGTTTCTTCTTTGACAAATCGAATGACTTTACTCAGTCATTCGAAGTGAAGTCTCACTCGAAAAGTCATTATATTGATAGCAATGAAAAGATTCAAAAAACCCTAAGCAGAGACCTTTTAGAAACCTTAATAAAAAAACCTCATCTTTTAGAAACCCTAAGCAGGGACCTTTTAGAAACCCTAAGCAGGGACCTTTTAGAAACCCTAAGCAGAATTATAAAAGATGAATTCTATGAAGAAATCAAGTAGTAGTATGAAGATGTAATGCGTTGTCAAGACTTGCAAGGATTATATGCGCAAGGCTAGGGTGTAAGAATGCTGATTTTGTGCATACTTAATCCCAAAACTTTGTAAACACTGTATAATGTGCTATATAAAGAAGCTGATTTGACAGAAATTCATTTATACAATTATGTCGATTTACACAAAATAGCCTTGTCCCTACCCAAACTTTCTGCTTAAGCATTTATTAGTTTTCATAAGAAAAATGGGCTTAATGATTTAAAGTAATTAGGTTCTTTTGAAGCAGGAGACGTGAAAAATATGCAGTACTCTTGCCAGGACTGGAGCCCTGGACCTCTCGAATACGTGTCGAGTATGTTTCCAATTACACCACGAAGCATGCGGAAAGAAGGGAGAAAATACCTTATAGTTAAAGTATTAAGGAAGCAAACTATCCATTCTGGAGCACCATATTTTTGTATAGATTAAAAACAACGAAGAATACAATCCAAGCCTTAAATTCTTCGCAAAATTTCTCTTATATGGTATTCCTCCAAAGTCTGTTGACAGTTTTCTGACAGGTTTATTTGCATTGTTAAGAAAAGGTAAACTATTCAGGAACAAGGAAATAAACCCAGTTTCATTCCCTTGTACTACTGCATAATGCAGCTTACTTTAATGGCTACCGAGATAATTTCATCCTGCGTGTTTGCCTCTTTAGTAAAGTTACACAACTTATGCCAGCACTAACTATGCGCTTCTGAGGAAACTTGTAAGAAAAGAAACGCACTTTTAACATGCAAATCTTGATTCAACCCACCACTTTCTAACAGCCATTTCAATCTTTCATTCCTTACTATACTTAGTGTTGGAATTACATGGATACGTGGTTTGTACGTTCTCTCTTTATAAGCTTGTAGTATATTTGTACAACAAACTACATGCACGAAAGCTAATTAAACAAAGGAAAAATCATTTAAGGGAAACCGCGAAAACCTCAGAACGTGAGGAGAGCCCAAAACATGGTTTATTTATGTAGCTCTTTGCGCAGACGAGTAGAAAGGGAAGGAGAAGCGATTACGGAGGCAGACACGATAACTCCTCCAAGCCGCGAAAAGTGAAAAGAGGGACATAGGTTAACTAACAGTGAAATCACGAATGTTTCTGCAACCCTGCGCTAATGATGAATTTCCAGGTGAAACTACTTCAGGGTCGAAGAGCATTTACGCGCGTGGTTGCACATTTTAAATACTTTATGAATATGTTAAGTGAGAAGGGTAGGTAGAAGACAGAGTTCAACACTGTATATTTCCGATGAAGCTGCACTGAAAAGTTCTCCAATTACATATTTATGGTAATATCTCACTTTGCACGTGTTTGAACTGCAGAAGGTAGTTACACATTTTTAGGACGATTTCGATTTAGAATTTTAAAAAATGCATATGATTTGGAATAAAATTTTCTGAGAACAGTTCATTATTTAAAATAAAAAAGTCTGCTACTTTTAAATTCACACTTCTTTGAAAATGTCGCATGCAAATAAGCTCTGCGTTGAAGGATAGGTTTCAGAAAAGAAATATTCTTATTCCATAACTGAAATGCACCGTATTAAAATTTCGAAGCCCCAAATGCAATTCTGTAATAGACTGTAATAGACATTCTTAAGAAAAATCGATCAATCATTATTTCTACATGGAATAAAGACTCAAAATGAATACCCGAAAAAGGTACGCACTGTTTCTAATGTTTGCAAAATTAAATAGCTGACGACAAGAGAAAATCCGCCGTCGCAGAAATCAGTTGCATAGTCTTTAAAGGCATGAAAACTACTTAGCAAGGAGGTAAATGGAAATACATCGTGACCCTTGATGAAGCATAAGTGTATCTAAATGACTGTAATAGATACGGTTTATTTATTATAGAAAACGAAGAGTAAAAAAAATGCATCAACCTGGTTCCGTAAATGCAAAGAAAGTTTCAGTAGAGGGTTTATGATCGTCGCAGGATTCTCTTACAATGGAAAATTAAAAATAAGAAGAGCAGAAAAAATTGTTAAATCAGCTCAACGTACCATCAAGAAAACGTTTTATTTCTTCTATTTACAAAAATTCAATTTTTTGTCCCTGTGACTTTCAAAGAGTTAAACTTTATTAAGATAAAGCAACCAATCATACTTCGAAAATTACCACTGCATTCCCTGAAATTTTTCTTGAGACTTTTTTGTTTTCCACATCATTTTAACTATTTAATCAAATAAATAGTTTGGCCTTATTTGATCATGGCAAAGCACTCGAGGGCTATCTACCGACTGGGAGGCATTCGTGGAGGGCTTTTTAAGGGAAACTGGCTCGTATGCACGTTACAAATCGGAAAACCACTAAAACGACCATGCAACCAGTCCGTTTGCTTGGATGCGAACCCAAGTCAGAACTTCCAGTGTTACGCGATTTTACTGCTGGGCGCTGGTGGGTTATTAAATAAATGTTAACTACATTTGTGTTAACATTTTGCACGGTGATATTTTCAAAAAGGCGTGCCATAAGGAGATTTCCGCGCCAGATATAGATAGCTATAGGTTTACCATTGCTTCTAGTTACAAGCATTCGAAAATTCAGCTCAAAACAAGTCAGTGAAAATTTGCTTTCAAACAGCCACATTTCAATGAATTTCAATAAGCTGAAATCCAGTGAAAATTCAACTCGACTAGATACGTTCAAACTTGGACTTTGGATTAAGGAAAGGATATCAGGAAATCAGAAAATCCGAAAGGCTATGCTACTCATTAGCATGCTAATTAGATTTCAAGCCATTTTCTAAAAGTAACTGAAGTTTCGCCATACGTCACAAAATTTCGATAAATCTTTGAAAACAATATGCCCTAGTTTTAATAGAATTAACTGATGATGGCTAAATATCCCATACAAGAAATTTTTTAGGTTAGAATATGATATCAGCATTTTATCCATATAGAGAGAGACAGTATGGCTATATTTAGGCTAGAATATATCAGGATATATAATGCAAAACCAACACTTAACAAATATTCACATAATTTTATATCAATACTTTCATGAATTTATATAATGCTACGAAAATATGTTATAAAATTACAGAACATTACAAATATTTCTTATATTTTATTCTAAATTTATTTTTATATATTTTCCATTCTTTTTATTAACCCAAAGGGCTTCAACCGAGAAGGGCTATTAATTTCGAATTGACATTTTGCATCGATTCACCTTCTGCGTAGATTCACTTTTCAAACTGTTGCCACTAAACATTACAGTCCTGTATTATATTTAAAGAAATTAAATAATGAAGAATCTGTATAAATGTATGTATGTCTCTCGCATTGTGATAAATCAACGGTACCTAGAGCCATCAAATTTTGAATGACGTAATCCTCCACCAAATATGGACATTTGGAAGCCCTAATTTAGAATTTGGAATTGTTTCATTATCTATTTCATATTTTTGTCAGACATCGAAGAATTTTTGATTAACAAATTCAACGATTTCAAAGCGAAGAATGGCAACACTGTATGAAAAAAAACACTTTTATCTACAGCGCGCGAGACTGTGTATCGGAAATTCTAAAGATATGCTCATTTTAAAATTATTTTGCGATATTGCTCTTGAATTGAATTTTATGGTTTAAGTGCGAAGAACATGATATTAAATAAATAAAGATAACACACAAAACGTTAAAAAAACGCCCCTTTGGGCGTCATGTAAAATCTGAAAGCTTTCAGATTTTTATTTATTTATTTATTATTCCTCCAGTGTTTAGTAATTTCACCCATTTTGCGATTTTTGCACAATAATTCTTTTGCACTTTGCTTTGTTTTTAATTTGATCATGTATGATACATGCATTTAGGTATATTTAATCAGCTTATCAGCAATTTAAATTCTATGTATATACTCATAAGAATATTGTAAATAGCTTGAGGAGAACTTGAGATATCGTCTGCTATTTTTTATCGTGTTTTTCGTTTACCTTCTTTCAAAATGTTGCATGCAAACATGCTGTGGATTGAAGGATAGGTTTTTTCGCTTTTGCATCTTTTGTAACATTTGGAAATGGTGTTATCTTCTACAGTATTATGTAATATTTATTGGCAATAAATACATCTGTTAATCTCTGTCTTGTGCCTCTTCATTTCTTGTACCCCTGATACCACTTTCCCACGAAGTTTCCGAGATTGCTATGCAATTCTAAATCCTTTTTATGTGCCCTACTTGTCCTTAAAATTTGTTCCGATATTTCTGGGACACTCTGTGTCCCAGAAATATTGAAAGTGTATTGAAAATATTGTGTCCCAGAAATATATATTCAAGATAAGTCTTATGCCCGCAACAGTATTTACATAAGTAACTAGCTCTCAGTTAAACTGTTTGCATTTAGAAATAATTGCACAAAATAAGTCCTGGCCATCGCTAGCAAAACCACTCAAGTGTAATAAACATAGAAAAACGTAAAGTTGAAAAAATGATAATATTTACTTCATATGGAAGCTTTCATTACAAATGATACTTAACTCTGCTATATGAAAAGAAAACTCTTGTCTTATTTTAAGCAAAGAAATGAATTTCTGCCTAATGCTGCATAACAGAATACAGAAATATATATGATTAAATAGGTAATCTGAATGTATATAAGCTGACCCAAAAATAATATAAAAAATGATTCATTATATAATTCTAAAATTAAAAAAAAGCGCAAAAGTAATTAATAAACTTTTTTATTAGAATTTTCTTCAAATAAAACAGAATTAAAAATATATAAAAGCAAAGTGAACGCTTTCATTGTCCTCAGCACATAGAACAGGCGACATGATTTTTTTTTTAGTCCAGACTCCATCATGTTACAGTATAGAATTCCAAAATAAATTTCTGCGAAATACTCTGCGAAGTTTGATCTCGTGAATCGAAAATTTTCTCCTACGCTTTTGATCGAAATACTTACTTCAGAATTTTGAAAAGGCTTTTATGACCTTGTTCACTTTCTAAAGTGCTCTAAAATTTTTTTTTCGCATGTACTTATTTTACGATACTTTTCTGAATTTTTCAAATTTCTATAAAGAAACTGTATCACTTTACGAGACGGAAAAAATTTTCCATAACCACAGCACCGAGCTAAAATCACGCATTACAAAAGAAAATTGAAAAGCGTTGTCCTCCCACACATTCTAAGATATAAATATATATAGGGAGAAAGCTCATTTTCAAATATTTTTTTTTACTATTATTTTTATAGTTTTCTTAGAAAGTTTGTCAATGATAGAAATAATTAACATCCTACTTTTAAACAATCATTAAATCTCAAATATTTTTAGCGATACTTTTCATTTTTATATTTGGTTCTTATTTGCCTGCGACATGTAGAACTTTGTATGACAGTCCTGAGACATACGGCATTTTGTCATACGGCATCTGAGACATGATGTACGGCTAGATACCTTGTCAGGACTGAGTGTTCGGTGCATATTCTTGGAAAACATCTTCGTGACAGCTTAAAGTCCTGATCTGGAACAGGGTGCTGAATGCAGCTATGTTCTGTGGTAGAATGCTGTGATTCAGTGGTAGAAGGGATTTAAAATCCTCTTTTATTAAATCACTATTATTTACAAACCACTTCCCAACTCGTGAGAGATACAGAAAGTAAAAGACCACACTTGGGTCTAAAATGAACAACCAGATAAATTTAAAACTAAATCTAAATAGAAATTAAATAGTCATTGCTCGCACAGCTATAACGCGAGGTTGGCCTCTAACTAAATGGTGCATAGCAAGATTTACTAATACTGACGCACTTAAATTTATTTCAATAAGCAATCACGTAAAGCGCTATGGCTTAGAATTTAACTGTCAGCTAGTCAGGAGAACGTCGAATAGAGTGACCGTGATCTGAGACTAAAAGCTCTCTCACACTTACAGGTTTCTACCTTTCGTTTAAATAGTCGTTGGCTCCACTTCAAATTAGCATAAAGCTGAAAACGCGCGCTCCTTCTAACGGGAAGTTGAAAAATGAGAAGGGATAGAAAGATTTAAATTAAAATAAAACTTTGTTAGTTTAACTAAAACCTTACAATCTTTATCTCCTTTCGAACAGAAATTTAATAATAATAATAATAATAAAGACTCTTTTTCAGAACGGTATGTTAAAGCAACAGTAATGATATACCCTGCTTTTAATAATAATTAAAAAAACACAGTTATTAATAGGAACAACGTAAAAATTTTAAAGAATTTACTGAAATTTCTTATTGAAAATGTAGTAGAATATTTATAATAGTTTTATCTTGTACGAAATCTAATCGTCGATTAATTAAGGGTTTCTGCATAATATTTAATGAAAAATATCTTTATATTTCTAACTTATATTCTAGCTATATATCACAATTTTGATCGAAAATATTTCCTTGAATTTCTTGGAGGCTTAGTACTCTGTATGCTTTTCTTTTTTTTTTTTTTTCTTTTTTAAGTAAGCGCTGTGGTACAGTCGAATGGGAAATGCCCCTACTCCACGGGGGCACTACAGTCGCAAAGTTCCATTAATTATCCGCGATTTAAATTAGGGATTGCCCTGATCATTTCAACCAGCTCATTATAAATGATGATCCTACCAACTGGTTAACTTTTAATAAAACCTTTAAATAACAAAATTTTATTTTTTTCATCTAATCCTAATTATTATTTCAGATATAAACTAAGAATAATTGAGTAAATAGTCTATGTTTCACTTACTGTGTGGGAAGAGGCATGAAATCCAAAAACGCAGAGAACTGATAGTTAGCCCTTTTTGAAAGGAAATGTCAGAAAATAATTCCAGACGGTATAGATTAGGAAGTCCAGACGTTAATAATAATAGCTTTTCGATTATAATTATTTTACCATTTGGTATGTAAAAAATAGGTTTCAAAATAATATTAAATTATTCTAAAAGTTAATTACTTAGAAAACTTGATATTTCAGATTATTACCCCTTGAGAAGTCGGTCTGGAATATAAAAATGTGTAAAATCAATAATGTATAATGTATTATAAATTTTAATGTGGTTGGTATATCCACTTTAAATAAATTGCAAAAAATTTTAAAAAATAGTCAGGTATCGTCCTTAATTTAGATTCATAATTACAACATGAAACAGGTTTACTTATACAGTTTTAATATCTTACTGGGATGGCTTAATCTACTTCTGTTAAATTACTAGTTTAAGTTTTTGATATACATTTGTATAAGAAATTTGAATTAAATTATAATTTATTTTTTACATATTTTTTATCTTATACACGCACGCACACACATATATATACACTCATGGACAAAAAAATTAGCGCACCAAGAAATAATTGCGGGATCGTAACGAAACTTGCAATGAAGGTACATGCCGGGGAGATATGCAAATAATTAGAAATGCAGCGTGATTGCGCATTACGTATAGCTGGTAGAGGGTGTTGAAAGTCGTACTCTGTGGAGTATGAAACAGGTAACCAAAGCTTGTTTGAGTGCGCTGAATCATTTACAAAGGAAGAGCTGAGGTAGACCTGCCATTACGCCGTGTTCGAAGACAATATGAGCAGTTGTTGCAGTTTGAAAGGGGGAGAAGCATCGGATGATGGAAGCTGGGTGGTCAGCTAGGCGAGTAGCTCGTCAATTAGGCCGCTCTGATTGTGTTGTGAGGAGGTGTTGGGACCAGTGGACCCGAGAGATGTCATGTACACGAAGACCAGGCTCAAGACGCCCTCGACAGACCAGATGTCGAGAAGACCGCCACATCGTAACAAATGCATGCGTACAGCGAACTGCTTCATTGGCCGCCATCCAGGCACAGGTAGCACCTTCACTAGGGGCCCCTGTGTCTTCTCGAACCATACGAAGGTGCCTGGCTGAAGGACAGTTGGTATCGCGGCGCCCATTACGTGTGCTGCCCTTGATACCCACCCATCGACGCCTTCATTTGGAATGGTATCGAGCACGAGGAAATTGGACTGCAGCGGAATGGAACCAGGTCGTCTTTAGCAACGAATCCAGATTCAATCTCGGCAGTGATGACCATCGTGTTCGTGTGTGGAGAGCCAGTGGTGAACGCCTCAATCATGCCTTTGCTATACAACGACACATCGCTCCGACAGCTGGTGTGATGGTATGGGGTGCCTTTGCTTACAATACACGGTCACCCCTAGTATTGTTCTGTGGCACCATGACAGCCCAGCGATATGTTCATGAAATCCTGCAACCACATGTGTTGCCACTCATGCAACGGCTCGCAGGAGCCATTTTTCAACAAGACAATGCTCGGCCTCATACGGCAAGGGTGTCACAAGACTGTCTCCGCACTGTTACTATCTGGCCGATCCGCAGATTTGTCTCCAATCGAGCATACCTGGGATCATTTGAAACGACGAGTTGGGCATCCCACGAGTTTGAACGAATTAGAGGCAAGGTTACAGTAAAAATGGAACGAAATGTCTCAAGACATCATACAGAACTTGTATGACTCAATGCCCGATCGTATCGCATCGTGCATTCGCGCTAGAGGGGGTCCAACGGAGTATCGTTCTTTTGCCTTTTTCTCTGAAATAAATTATCCTTTTTCTTTGATTTTCTTATCATTTACTTATATCAAAGTAGTCATCACGTATGTAAAATTTCGTTTCATTTTGACGACTCCTTCTTGGTGCGCTAATTTTTTTGTCCATAAACTTTAAATTAAATTATAATTTATCTTTAACATATTTATCTTACACACACACACACATATATATAAGATAAAATATGTAAAAGGCAAATTATAATTTAATCTAACAATAATTAATTAATACTTAATTTGATATTTCCTCTCTCTCTATTCTAAAAATAACAGCCTTTGTTTGCACCGCGTCATTTCGAAACTAATCAATGTCATATAACTCTTACGTACGTGGTGATGTAAATGGAACTAACACTTAAAGAGCTGTTAAATAATAATTTTACAGCTGTATTAGTTAGCCAAATAAATATATTGAGGACCAAAAACTAACTCATTCTGAACACAACTGCACTTGCTTTATACCTTTCGGCCTGGCTGGATTGTCGCTTGCTGTTCTCTTCTTACTGAGAAAATATTAAAAATGTAAACATTTCGAAATAGCCACAAGTGACTTAGCTGACTTAGTGACTAATCTGACTTAGCTGCTAGATTGCTCTTCATTATGGATCTACAATCTACCGTTTCTACACCATCAGTATTTCTACGTATCTGCGCAATCAACTACATCATGATGCTATCTACGTGCTATATCATCAGTACGGGTGAGTGCTTTTATTACATATATATACTAATAAAACTAAAATAAATGTTTGAATTAAATTGATTATACCATATATTAGAATATAATCTTCATTTCTCTACTATATAATAAAAACGTACAGTTATTTTATATTAAACTCCTTCTAAGGGAAATTTAAAATACTTAAAACCATTAAAATAATTTATCACAATAAAAAGTACAACATAATAGATTTGAACTTATAGTTTTTGCTTCACATTTAAAAATACCTAATCAGTAACAACAATTTTTATTTTATTTAATTTCACAGATCGCAAATCATTCGGGCAGGAATTTTTATCGGTGGAAAGAGCTTAAAAAAATTGTGCTCAGAAAACATTTCTAACCAAAACTTTGACAAGTAAGGTTAAAAATAACCTCTTCGATGAACCCAATCAATTTTCTTTCTTTCTGGGATAAAACGTAATCGTCAGTATCCCATTTAAACTTCCAAAAAGCCATTTGTAATATTTCCAAATGCCTCGAAGCTAAACGCACCATTTTTTTTGTAACCCTCCATTAAAATGATATTTTGTTAAAGGCTTCCGTCATTTTGAGTGAATTATTTCCTTAAGATGATGTCAAACACGGCAGAAATGGTGTTAACGGTTTTTTAGTTACAGAAGTTTCTGTAATATATGTAACAGTACGTTGTTTCCTGTTTATAGCAATTATTACGTTACCTTTTAATTATTTAATGTTTTTGCTACATTTGTTTCTTTACATTTATCTTTAACGTCTGTCTTCTGGATGATTCTAATTTTACATTAAGTATATTTGATTCCTTTTTACATACTCTGGGATGAATTGGAAAAGCATTGTTACAGTAAAAGTTTCTTTTTTCTAATTCTAAAAAATTTTCTTTTTTTTTTAAACTTGAAAACAGGTGCCACTAATTTAGTTTTAAATATCCGTAATAAAAAGACGAAGTTTGTGAAGCATTTCAATAATTTTAGATTCACGCAATTTTAAATTACAATAAGAAATGCTGAAACAAGCTCTAAATAATACTAAAGTTCTAAATCGTTTTGAGCGAAAATTTATAACTGAAGTGTATAGAAATGCGGCTGAGTTTGTTTATGTGAGACATCTGAAATGGACATTTGGAATTTTAAAATGGATTTGTCTACGTAGTGATGATTTTCATATTACTAACGAAAACAAATACTCACAAACTACTTGCGAAGGTCACGCCGAACCTTCCTCTTCTATCCGTTGAACTTTGTAGGAGCTTAATACAAAAACCGACCCATCACAGTGAAGCAAACACCAACTAACATGCACTTTCGTGGTGTCAGCTGCATATTGATCTTTTCTAATTATTTATAGACGATTTGAGACCCAAGGAGTAGCGGAGACAACAGTAATTAAGGGCGAGATTCAAGTTACAGGGAGGAAGATATAAAGTTATATTATTACATATTGTAATGTTAGTATTATAGGTATTCTTATTGTAGGTTTCCCTTAAAATAAATAGTATTGCAATTGTTCTCTGTAGTTTACCCTTGACTATATGTCATAGTTATGCTCTTAATATAACCCCGTTTTTAGGAAATTAAATTATTCGCATAATATTTCCTTCTCAATTTTCGGAGAATAAAATTAGCAAAAAAGATGGGAAAAGATCTGATCACCTAGTCTTTGACTGCCCTGAAGAAGATCTGAGCATCTCAAGAAACCGACCCACAATAAACAAACCTACAGTTCAGAAGAAAATAATGCACGCCATCAGTATTGCTTCCAGCTTGTGTTTACCTAGCACTTACGTAACTCACTATAGCACTCTTTTATTAATATCACTCGCACTGCTATGCTGAGAAAGATTTTGCTCCACTATTTTCTAATACTCATGTAAAATATAGGCATGCATGGATTACTTATAATGGATGTACTATTATAGGTATATATGGACTTCATTGTATTATTATGACTGTTCAGTTCATATTATTTTTTCTTCTCTTTTTACTTACTTGTAGGAAATAAAGGAAGCATTGAAATCACCAAAAATTCCGGATACCATATTTCAACGAAAATATCCATTTTGACAGCTACCGAATGCAATTTCACGATGTACGTAAGGACAGAATAAAGGACTCTTTTCCCCCAAATGAATTATAAAACTGATTTAAAATGGATTGAGGAGAGATTTTCTTCGCGGCGTCTGCACATATCTATGTATGTTTCTCGCATAACTTCAAAACGAATAGCCTCAGAACATTGAAATTTTGTATATAGGACCGCAATAGTGTGTAGTTGCGCACCTCTCCTTTTGGTTGCAATCGGCCGCACCAAAGGTATATATATATATATATATACTCTCTTACTCGGCTCGGTAAGCTAAGTTTTTTTTTTATTCTTATATGTTGGTAAATTGTGCATTTTTTGATTTAAAAATTATTAAATTATATTGTTCTTATCTTCTGATTAAGGGTTTTATGCCTTTAGTTAATCTGCATGCAATAGTTGTAGAATTATCAACAATGTAAAGTTATTTAAGTGTGACTAAACCTAATTTTTTTTTTACCAGAGCAGCCATAATTGTTTTCATTCGAAACTGAGCAGAATAATGACTTAAGTCTTTCTGCACTTCAGTGTCTTTTTTACGAGTGGATCAAAAGGAAATTTATAGTCTTGTGCGTCGAATTTCTGCTTATGTAAGCATTTGTTATTTTTTACTGTAATCTAGAATATATGTGCGTGGTACATTTATGCGTACGTATATATTTTTCTTAAGTCTACCCACACATATGTGTACCTCGATACGCATGTATATGCTATTATAAGTATGCACGGATTACTAATATGGATGTTCTACAAGTATGAATTACTATTATTGATATACTATTATAAGTATGTATGAACTTCATTGTGCTATTATAAGTATAGCACTTCAGTTCCTATTACTTCTTTTTCTACCAATATATATTTATACGTGTGTATATATATTCCCGCTTTGTTACTTGGCTCGGTGAGCTTAGTTTTTTTATTCTTATATGTTGGTAAATTGTTCATTTTTTTGCTTTAAAAGTGATTGGATTATGTAGTTTTTATGTTCTAGTTAAGGTTTTTATGCCTTTAGTTAATCTGCATGCAATAGCTGTAGAATTATCAACAATTTAAAAGTTTAATTGGCGAGTTAAGCCTAACGAACCGCTATTTGTTTACATATGAAACTCAATAGAATGGTGAATTAAGTAACTTTTTGCACCTTCGATGCCTTTTTGCTGAGTGAGATCGAGAGTTTTGTGCATCAAAAAATCTACCTTTTTGCCTGCTGGCTGATTTGCTTCTTTTTGCGTAGAAGCTAATTTTAATTGTAGTACAGTTTTTTTAACTGTATTTAGTTTGTATGCATTTTTGCTTTGCCGCGAAGTGAAAACCGAATTAATTGAATGAGAAAAATACCTTTAATGAAATACGAGGAAATAAGTTTAAATGAAATGCTGCAAAAAATGTCTATAATTTAAAAGGCCATACAAGGAAGTCATGTGGTGCCCACATCAGATTTTTTTTACTGTAATCTAATATGTGTGTGCCTATTAGTATCTAGTACGTGTGTATATTTATGAGTATGTAGTATGTACTTTTTATTCTTTACTTGTAATTTAGAATATGTGTGCGTAGTATATTTATTCGTACGCATTTCTTATTATTTTACTGCAATCTAGTTGGTGAGTGCCTATTAGTATCTAGTATGTGTGTATATTTATTCATATGTATACATTTTTCATTTTTACTACAATCTGGAATGTGTATGCGTAGTATATTATGTGTATTGTATGTATTTTTATGTGTGCCCACACAAATAAGCATACCAAGGCACGTACATAATATATGCTATTGTAAGTATGTATGTATGACTATTATGGATGTACTATAAGTATATACGGTTACTATAATGGATGCACTGCTATCAGTATGTATGGACTTCATTGTACTATTATAAGCATGACAGTTCAGTTCATATTATTTCCTTTTCTTCTAGTTATAAGCCCACAAGAGGCTGAGCGACAAAGTTGCTGAACACTCATAATTCGGTCCGAGGTATGAATCTCGCGAACGGGATGGCTACATAGGCGCTTTCATGGGTTTCCCCGTGTATAACGTGTATACGAACCAGTTTCCTTAGAAAGTTCTCCACGAAGGCATCCCTTCCCTTAACACAGATATCCCCGGACACGTTGCCGTAATTTTATAAAACCAATCAACCAACTATCTTCTAGGGTTCTATTCTATTTTTTTTACTCTAATCTAGTATGTGCTTGCGTAGTGTATTTATATGTAGGTGAGCATTTAAATTTTTTTTACTCTAATCTAGGATATGCATGCGTAGTGTATTTATGTGTAAATGAGCTTTTTAATTTTTTTTACTCTAATCTATTACGTGCGTGCCTAGTATATTTATGCGTATGTATGTATTTTAAATTTTTTACTCTAATCTAGGATGTGCGTGCGCAGTGTATTTATGTGTAAATGAGCATTTTAATTTTTTTACTCTAATCTAGGATGTGCGTGTATATTTATGCGTATGTATGTATTTTAAATTCTTTACTCTAATCTAGGATGTGCGTGCCTAGTATATTTATGCGTATGTATGTATTTTAAATTTTTTACTCTAATCTAGGATGTGCGTGCGTAGTGTATTTATGTGTAAATGAGCATTTTAATTTTTTTACTCTAATCTAGGATGTGCGTGCCTAGTATATTTATGCGTACGTATGTATTTTAAATTTTTTACTCTAATCTAGGATGTGCGTGCCTAGTATATTTATGCGTATGTATGTATTTTAAATTTTTTACTGTAATCTAGAATGTGTGCATGTAGTAGTATATTAATGTGTAGGCATGTATTTTTCATAAATATGCCCACACAGGTACCTGGGTACGTATGAATGTACAATTATAAGTACCTATGTACTATAATAAATATGTATGGATTACTATTATGGATGCACTATACGTTATAGCATTCATAAATACATTATTCATTTTTACTCTAATCTAGAATGTGTGGGCATAGTATACTTACATGTGTATTTTTTCTAAGTGTGCCCACTCACATAGGTGCACCTTGGTATGTATGGAGGGAGTGAGTAGCAGTGGAACGTATTATTCGGCTGCTGATTTACATATATATATATATATATATTAAAGGAATTTGTAAAAGATTAAATTAGCAACGTAAATTTCCCTTCTGAATTCTAAAAATAGTAATCTGTCTCTGCACTGCGTCATTTCTAGATTAATCCATGTCATATGTCTCTTAACATAATTCTAGTGATGTAAATGGAACTAAACTCGAAGAGCCAATATAAATTTTATAGCAATATTAGCTATCCAATCAAAATGAATTGAGAACTAAAACTAACTCAGTCTGAATTCAGATTTCACCCTGAAGATAACGCACTTGCTTTCAGCGCTTTGGCCCAGCTGCACTACTATCCGTTTGCTCTTTCTATCTTACTGAAAATTAATCTAAAATGTAAGCTTTATGGAATAGGCACATTTAATGTGCCAAATTGATTGTGTCCACAATAAGCTGAAATAAAAAAAAGAAGATTTAATCTGCCTTTGTCTCCAATTATTACTACTGAGTTTGTTTTTATTATATATATATATATATATATATATA
>KK122246.1:35608-51145 GCA_000611955.2 Stegodyphus mimosarum
TTCACAAATACAATATATATATATATATATTCACCTCTATGTACTAATGCAAATGTGTGTGCACTCTAATTATATTATAACTTTAAATTATAATGTATTTATATCTGCTTCTATGTATATATAATACGTGTTACTCCGGTAATGCAATGGGCATACATCTGGGTAACACTTTTTTTGTAAACTGTATCAGTTCAACATAGCATCAGATACCGACAGGTCAGCCATGCCGGATCTTAGCTGGGATATGTTGGATATTACGTTTCTCCCCACTAACGATGACGCTCAAATTCCGTGCGGCGAGAAGGAAGTCATCTTGACGGTATGAAAGTGGAACACTTAATGTATTCAGGAATCAAGTCCTCGCGCTCCGGGGATTCAATCATGAATTTGCATTATCATGCCCGTTTGGACTTAGTTCATCGAACAGGAAACTACTGCTTAGACTGTAGCAGTCCTGCATGAACAAATAGTATCCAGGTATTGAGGAATACGTTTTATAGGTTTTTATATAAAAATTAATCTTTTCAGGTTCATAAGGTTTGTAAAAAATAAGTTAGCAAAAGAGATGCTTTCACCTGGGATAAAATGTGTTTCTCTACTTGTTATTATAAGCTTAGGTAATACAGCATGAGCATTGGCCGTCGATAATATTCTTTGAGTACTAATGCTTAAAGTATGATAGTTTTTCAACCCCACTTCAGTTTTAATCAAGATCATATCAGAAGATGGATTTTAGAAATCCCAAATCCTCTTCCTTTACTACTATAAAATATTTTCTGAACCGAAAGCATTTTAGTGCTCGTACTTCACATAAACGTTATAAAGTCAGCATCCCCAATACAGTGGTACCTCAGCATACGTCATTAATCCGTTTCAAATCCTTGAACGGATAGTGAACGAACATTTCCAATAAGAAATAAAGAAACAATAGTTAATCCGTTCTCATAAAAAAATTTGATTGGTATGAATATAACGTAGTTTAATACTAAAATACAAACGCAGTGGGTTATATGTATGTAATCATATAAATGAAACATTGTACATGATACTTCACTAAATGTTTTTTTCTTGCTACCCTGATCAAAAGCAAGTTTTCAATGTGCTCTAACATCTTTATCTTAGCTTAATAATCGATTTTACTTCCATCGCAACGTTAGTCTACTGAACAGTGTATTTGTCTTTTACAATCCAAGATAATATCCCAATAAGCTTATAAGGTATTTCCCCCGCCTTCTTAGCATGCCTTCGTGGTGTAATGCCAGCACACTCGGCACGTATTCGAGAGGTCTGAGGTTCGAAACCCGGCAAGGGCATTGCTCATTTTTTATGTCTCTTGCTTCGAAGTAAATCTAATGCCCTACAGTGGCGCCCGAACTAAACAAGGTACTGGATGATGATTCTCCATCACCAGGATTTGGCGATTGGATTCCCTAATCCCCCGTTGCCCTTCAAAAGGGGGAAGTATATAAGGTATTTCCAAAGCCTTTTTAACATACCTACGTGCTGTATTGGCCAGCACACACGGCGCGTATTCGAGAGGTCCGAGGTTCGAGTCCCGGCGAGGAAATAGCTCATTTTTCAAGTATCCTGCTTCAAAATAACCTAATGTCCCTACAAGCTTACCATATGGAATCACCAAGTCTCAAGTCTCTTATACAGAGACCGTCTTCAGGTTTTTCAGTCTCTTACCCTTCCATAGTGATCCTAACAATTTTCTTTGTTGCTTGATTCTTCTCAATGACTTTCCTAAAACTCGTTGCTAATGAATTTACAAAATAATCTTGCTTAAAAACACAAAATCACTTGAATGTTCAGAGTTATAGTGCGGAAATAATCATGAATAGTAGCAACAGGCGTACTGACGTTTATAGGCAGCCGTAGTGTTGTCTCCAAAGAGGTTAAGAAGTGTAGTGCCTCATCGACTGTAGTGACTCATCGAACAGAAGCATATTTCAAAAAATTACTGTATATCAAATAAAAATTTTAGGGTGCCAACAAGACGTGTAGCAAGTTGGATGCATTTCAAACGGGATTTAAAAAGAAGTACCACTCTACTCTTGAGCCCAGGTCTTTCAAGATAGGTAGGTAGGCAGGTTACGGAGAACGGGGACGCCTGTTGTCTAACAGAGGTAAACAGGCATGTGTCCCACGCCCTCCTCTAGCTAGGGCAATAGCTCCCTGGAGTCCCACAAGGCTGTACCGGGAGTTTATTGAGGTTATCAAAGAAAAGTGCATGGCCTTACAAGGGGGTTAGTAGGGTTGTGTTACAGATTGAAGAGATAAGCTGTGGTGTTATAGATGGCAAGTGCTAATGGTAAGTAAAAATGCAAAAAGAAATACACATAAAAACATATAAACAAATAATACGCAAGACACAAAGCGCAAAATGCATAAACACACAACATATAAAACAGGTACATACACATAATCACTTAAAGCACAAAAAGACATACATACATATTAATACGCATAAATACAGATGGGGATGCACTGGTACATAGGGGCGCGAAAAACTGCACTTGAGAATTATTAGTGTTGCACACTTTAAATTGGTGGGCATGGGAGCTTAAACACATTCGATCAATGTTGTTGCGATGAGCAGATATTGTAAATACTAGTCCATTGGACTAGTGGTGGAGCTTATCGTCAAGTACACCAGAATGTGGAGTCTGAAGTGGTCCTTCAAGATAGGAGGAACTTCCTCTGGCCATGTGAAAGAGATATTTTTAAGTATATGTGAGATGATAACTCGGAGTTATACAGCACGCGAATAATAAACATATTTAACGGTGGTTTTTATTCCGTTTGTAACTTTCAAATGCTGGAAGGAACTCCAACATGATAAAAATTTTGCTTTCACAGTTTTGATGTCTTCCTCTAACATTCGTCACACGGTTGAATAAGAAAATGGCAAAATTACTAACTTCTCAGCTTCGAAATGGTATCTCCGTTATAAAGTATAGTAAAGTAGTAAATCTTTGTAAAGACGTTTATCAGAGTAAATGGAATGTAAGCAATAAATGTTATGAAACAAACCACCAAGCAGTGATAAATGGAGCATATAATTCATCTACGGTATGAGAGATAAGGTGAGAAATATTGCTCTTACATTTCACACGATAAAGACGCAGTCGCATTTACTTTTTCTTTCTTTCTTTTTTTCTTTTTTCTTTTTTTTTTTTTTTTTAATGCTGATTTCCAATCTGACTTAATGCCATTCTAAGGCATTCCCATACGATGCGCATCTACTCGAACGTTATTAAGTAGTCATTTGTATGCCCACAATTTTAATCACGTTCATGTACAGCTTTCGGTTGTTTATTAGACAGTACTAAAAGGTTACAGAAGTAAACTTGTGAATTTATATATTTTAGAACCTCATCTATCTGAATGACGTTAATTAGGACATTTTCGCAAAAATGCACAAATCATATTGGGAAAAACATTAAAAAAGGTGGATACTTGTATGGTTTAAAAGCAGAAGATTTTATTCGATGCACACATTTATTCCTCGAGGTTTTTGCAAAACATACAACATGTTATAAAACACAATTACTGGACCTTTGTCTACAATTCATTATCACCTTCTGCCAAATATTGGGTAATTTCTCTCCTCTACTGTGGAACAACTTTTGTGAAGCTTCGTTCAGGAATTTGTTTTAATGTCATATGTAATTTCATTGCTAAGCGACCCGGCCTTGCTACGTCATAAAAATAGGTTTAAGGATTTTGCCTAAAAATTATAATTTTTGAACTGTATGGCTATATTGGTATAAGAACCACTAATCACAACGAAGCGACAATCGGTCACTGGTTTGTCTAAGTCAATTACACATTTACGCATGCGCAATTTTCCCTTACCTGATTGGCCATGGTTTAAACTCTGTTAAACAGCTGTGAATGGATTAAATGACCTTTATGCCTTAAACCACAAATCTTTTTGACAATAAAACCGTTATCTGAACGAAGTCTAAAGAACCACGAAGATCCTCTACACCAGGGGTTCTCAACCCCGTGCCCGCGAGCGCCTATGTGCCTGCGAAGCTATTTTTGCGCACCCACGACTGTCCGCTATACATATCAATATCATTCACAAATATAAGCCATAAAATTATTGTACTGGCAACCCTGTTTTGTTACCACTAGTACTTGTAATACTGTTTTGTCTTATCAGTTGTCATTGATGGATATTGTTTATGATTGCAATAAAGTAAAGAAATATTAAGAATCGTTATACTTTTTTTTAATTGCGCCCGCCAGCAATTTTCTGTTTGTCAGATGTACCCAGATAGGGAATAAGGTTAAGAACTCCTGCTCTATACTATCCACTATCTTATGTTTAGACTCTATCTCTACGTCCCTGAAGAAAGTTAAACTTTGTTCAGAGGAGGTTTTTCTTTCTAGTCATAAGGATTTGTGGCTTAAAACGTAAAAGTCATTTAGTCCGTTCACATTTGTACAACAGAGTTTAAGTTGCAGCTAATCAGTAAACGTAAAGTTGCAGATGCGTAAATGTCCAGCTGACTCAGGGAAAGCATTGATCGAATGTGGCAGTTGGTGTTTGTTCAAAGTTGGCATAAAGTTGAAAAATTAGAACATTCAGGCAAAATCCTGAAATCACCTTTTGTGACGTAGCAAGATCTGTTTGCCTTCCAAGGAAGCTCGGCTTATGCCTTTCATGAAAGCAAAGCCTTCAAGCGAACGAAACCCTAATGGACTGGTCGATACAGACGATTATCTGTTGGAACAATATCCAGTAAATACGGAGGATACGGTGCGTGCGCCCACCAAACTCCTGTAACGTATTCGAATCCAGACAGATATATTGGAATTTGAGCTATCGTGATGAAACACCAGTGCCTGAAGAATCACCAGTGATGGGCACTGCAACAGAAGCAGCCGCATCGGGCGGCAAAATTTCTAAAAATTTGGCAGAATCTAGGAATCGCAACGATTACCTCAGGCGGCGAACAGCCTAACGCCGGCGTTACACCCATTTCACTCAAGTGGGTGGTATGCTGGTGTCCAAAGGTATCACAAATTTCAAAGTATTAACCTGCCTTTCCACTGTCGTGCTATGAACTGAAATCTTATCCACTGCTTCTGCCGTATCAATTTTGTTGCCGCTCTCAGTAGTTTCCAACAGATCACCGTCTTTCATTTCTTCAGTCTACATGACTTTGTTTTGTCTTCGAGCTGTCTGTCAGCAGTTGAAATAATACTGTTATATTTATTCTATTACAGCAGTATTGCTATGTATGCCATATATTCTTTGATAACCTTCTGCTGCATTTTATCAAGAGCATATTTAAACAAAAGCTAGTGACTAGTATGCTCTTTTAATACCTCCATTTTTTATTTCTCGCTAACCATTTAGAAGTAATGTGAAATTTCACCTTTTTGATATTTACCCGCGTTTGAAGAGTCTTGGGATGCGGTTTTGCAGCCATTTTTTTCGTTTTACTTTCAACTAGACGTTTTCCTTCTTTCAAATTTAATATATAATAAGGCATTTATTTAAATTAATCCGTTATTTTATGTTAAGAATCTATACTGTCACTTATCCCTTTCCGTTTTCCTACCGGAATGCAAATTTTAGCTCGCGCGTATTTAAATGAGGTAAAAAAAGATGGTATTTAAAGAGAGGTTTTAGACTATTTAGCCAGAGGTGTTCCGCCTGCTGAAGGCCATGTTACTAGCTGAAATTCTACGATAGCATTTTGTCTATAGGGTTAATGAAGGTTTAAGAGGCAACTTCGTGTTTAATTTTCTCTGGGTAGACTTTGGCCAGTAGTTACTTTAGATTTAGATTTACATTCTCGCCAAAAATTCGAGTTGATTTGTAAGCACCAGGAGTGACTTCTGTTCAACTATTTAAGTTCTTAAAAAAAGGGTCTTTTACACCTTCTCACGGTTCTGTTTGATTAACAAGACTTAACGACAAGTCGCTTAGCTGCATTTCATAGTCTTCTGTTAAGTCGCTGAACACTGGTAGCTCGATCCTAGGTTCGAATCCCGCGAACGGACTGGCTGAATGGGCGTTTTTGTAGTTTTTCCCATGTATAACGTGTATACGAGACAGTTTTCCTTAGAAAGTCCTCCACTTGAACACCCCCCTAGGCAGATAGCCCTAATGTGCTTCGCCGTAATCTCAATAAACCAGTTTCAAAGTCTTGACTTAGCGTATGTTACCAAAAAGAATAAGATTCTACAATATTAACAATACCTTTCTTTGAAATGCAATAACTTCATTTTAAAATTTGATTTTTACACTGCTTTACGATTGATAAGAATATTTTCCCTCAGAAAGTGCACTTAAGTAGCCATCTATCAATTTTAGGGGAATTTTCCAAAATAAATCTCATATTTTGCATTCCAATCAAAACAAAATAATAGCAGATGATTTTATTGACACTTCCAAAATTTTTATCTCAAAATGTTAACGAGAAAATTTAAATAGAAAATCGTTTCCATAACATGCGAACGACTTTCTTAGTCACGGATTTTAGATATTCAAGTAATGACAATTGGAAATAGACAAATTCAGCAGAAAAGGTGATATAATAATCCATAAAAGCCAGGCGATATTAAATGGCAAGAAGTCCTGTAAATGAAAAGAAAGATGAAAGGATAATTTAAAAGGTAAGACCAATAATTTGGTAAAATAAAATACCCAGATTTGAACATTATTCTCACGAATACAAATGAATGAATATTAAATTAATGCATATGAATGAACATTATTCGAATGAACGTAATGTACACTAATACAGTAATATACTTAATGCCAATCAAACCTAGAAAAAATGTATAATTTCTACATAATAGTACGCTTATAAATATCTAGATGTGGGTATGAGACCATCCAAGCGATTGAGGAAAGCAAGAATTGATGAATCAATGAATACAAATTTGTCTGCAAAAAACCTTTTTTTTGGGGGGGAGGGGGGTAGGCAGGGTGAAAAAGGTAATGCACAAATTCATTTTCAGAGCAAATATAGCATAACATTTATTTTTTTCTCCGAGGAAGAAAAAAAAATAGAAGATATTTTCAGACTCCGATTCACAAGTTAATTAACTTTGTTGCACGGATTCGCCTTGGATATTCTTAATTTGGAAAGGTAGTCCGGCAACTTCGACAACCATTTTTGGATTTATTATTCTCAGATTTACAAATTTATCTGTTTAACTAATGTATAACAAATGTTCGATGAAGAATATGACACGAAATAATTTTTTAAACATGCACATATTTAGCCAAGCTGAATAATCGAATTTTTAGTTCAGACTACATTAGGATAGGAAAATTGATCGATAGCTAATCAAATTTAATTCTCTCATAATCACTGTTCAATAATCACAGAAAAGACTCTAAATCTGCAATGCAATAAAGGACCGTTTGTCTGAAGATGTAATTTCCCTTAAATGTGTTTTATGATGGTGAGGAGAAGGGGTTTCGAAGTTGGAAACGTCAAAAAACTGCAATGCCCTCGTCCAGATTTGAACTCCGGACTCTCTGGGTTGCTAGCCGCACGTGCTTTCAATTACACCCACGGAGCCACACAATAAATGGGAAGAAAATACCTTATAAGTGCACTGCCTTTTCGCAGAGAGCTCTCTAGAGCACAAGTTCATTTTCCTCCTGGGGGAATCTCATTGTTTCAGGGAAGGAATGCGGTCAGCCTTTTATTTAACTGTTAAGTATTTAATTTATAAATATAAAAAAACTACTTTTATTTATGTTTTGGTATTTATCAACATTTTATTTACTTTTTCATGTTTAATTTATAAAATACAGTAAAAATAATCTAAATTTAAATAAATGTGTACGTGTTTTTAGAGTTTTAGAAAGGAGGGTGGAGGGAATGATTATCTAGCAATGGCGAAAGTTTTGCGCGGGGATAACAAAGCAGAGAACCATTGCTCTAGAACTTTGCTAATTCTTTCACGACTAAAGCGCCCAAGATGGCTTTTATTAAAACGCTCGCACATTCGCTTTCTATTCTCCTCCTAAGTACACTATAACTTAAGCTGCAACTTCTCCAAATGCATTTTATCAGTTCATCATATTATAGACGATCTTCTTCTAAAAGGATTCTTTCGTGGTCCCTTACCTTTAGGCTAAAGGTGACTTAGTACACATTCAGAGGCTAATGGCAGCTTCTTTGTTAGGAACTAGAAACGATATCATTTGAAACTTTCGCTACTCTTTGTTTGTTACAAAATCTAGCATCACATCGAACGACTACCGTCTGGAAACTGATTATTAGACAGGTTTCGTGGAAGATAAATTAAAAATCTTACGTATCCTGCAGTGGCAATAATTTTCAGATATTACCGATGATATATGATAAAGTAACATCCCAAAATCTATCCAAAGATTCCGTTAAAGAATTTTTCATATCAAACTAATCCTATGCAAAAATTCTTAATGCAGACTTTCAAATAATAATATAATCAAGTAACTCAAAATAAAGCAAAATAGAATATGTTTTGTCATATGATCATACACGAAATGTGATGGAGTGGGGAGTAATTGTTGTGAATTTCAAATAAAATAGCAGACGCTTTGGTTATTTAAGCGAACACTTTTGCGACGGGTTTAGCTTTCTAAGGGATAACCGACTAAACCTCCTGCGATTGTGTCAAAGAGCTTCTCTGAGGTAAAATATTCTAATCTAATCTACGATTTGTAGGCATGAAAACAAAATGGGATGCTAAAAATAAGATAATAAAAAGAATATCCCGATATATATATATATATACACTGTTAAAAGCATCGAAATAAGTAATTATCTTAATCGATAACAAAATAATAACAAATATTTCGGCCGTCATTCTCTCTTGATGTTTGAATAACTTTTTAAAGTTTAAACATTTTTCATGAGATAGATCTAGTTTTTCAAAGTAATCTTCGTTACAAAATTCGAAACATAAATATAAGTGTTCTTAAAAGCTGCTCTCTGTCATTTAGAAAATACAACCTTCAGTTTGAAAAGCATCAGACACATTAAAGAAATTAAAAAATAATTAATAATTTATAAAAAAAGCATGTAAATTTAAAATATACCTTTCTCATACTCTAACGAAATAAAAGAATATGTTTTAATTCTAGTGCTTTGGCAATGATTTTAATGAAAGAGGTAAAATACTCCTGGCTAACGAATGTGTCTCCATGCGATATAGACATTTGAAATGTACGAAGCATGTACCAAGTTATTATCACTGATAATGATATCATTGCCTGCATAATGCGATGACTTCAATGAGTTTCGATATGCAGAGAAATTCGCAGCGAGAAATGGTTAGCAGATAGTCCTGCAGGGATCCTCATTAATGGCTATGTAGTCCTTTGAATTTATTGAAGCTTTTGGAGAGTGCCACGGAGAGCTCTATGACGCTTTCTCAAATCTCACTGATGAATTCCCTATATAATTGGAAGGTAATGGAATAATGCAATAAAATGCTGAATTTCAAAGTGGGTATAGATTAAGCTTAATACAGCTTACGTGGAGGGTCTAGAAGGAAAGTATAAAGTCAGACTAATGCTGTAAAATATTTCTGATAAATTATTCAAAGGATATAATACACAATTTTCATATCTGCATATTATGACGCATTTAATCTCGTTTCAGAAATTAAGATATTTTAAATGAAAACTTAATATTTTATTTCTCGAATTTTATTCATGATGAGTTTGGAGTCAAATAATGTGCAATTTAAAACTATCGATATGCATTATTCTTGTAATTAAAATATCGAAAAGTTGGTTATCTAAAATATAAAAAATCTTTTGATAAAAATCTCAAAATTTATAAAAAGTTTGAAGTCTCGTGAATCTGTGAAAGGTAAAATTAAAGTTAAGTTTTGAATGCCAAGACAAGGTTGGCTTTTAGCAATTTTAATTTTCTAAATAATGAAATAAAATCGTTTGTTTTATATAGCTTTGACAAAGTACTCTAGGGCTATCTGCCTAAGGGAAAGGATGCCCTCGTGGAGGACTTTCAAAGGAAAACGGGTTCGTACACACATTACACATGGAGAAAACCACGAAAACGGCCATGCAGCCTGTCCGTTCGCTGGGATCCGAACCTCGGACCGATCTACCAGTGTTCAGCTCGGCCGCTGGTGTGCCTATGAAATAATATGAGCTTTCGTTTTTAGAAAACAGGAGAATTTTGCTAAAGACTCTATTAACTGAACGCAAAATTACGTGAAAAATGTTTTGGTTTAAGTTCAAACCCAACGAAACCATAAATATCCATGACTACCGCAGTTTTTAACCAGATATTCGGAAAATACCGGGTAATAGGGTAATCTATTTCAGTATGCGGAAAGTCTGTTTACTATTACGGAAGTACTGGAATTTTCTTTTTTGTCTAGTCTATTTTTTTACTACAAATATTATATAATAATAAGAAGAAGAACAGGAATCCGAAAGCTTTCAGATTTTTCATTATGATTAAAAGGACGTTTTCTTAACGTTTTGTGTGTTACCTTTATGTATTAAATAGCACGTTCTTTGCCCTTAAACTATAAAATTCAATTCAACAGCATTATCATAAAATAATTTTAAAATGAGCATATCTTTATAATTTCCGATACACAGTCTCGCGCGCTGGAGATATTTTTTTCCCCGTACAATGTTGTCATTCCTCGCTTTGAAATCGTTGAGCCTGTTACTGTTAATCAAAAATTCTTTAATGTCCGACAAAATACGAAATAGATAATAAAACAAATTCAAAATTCAAAATTAGGGCTTTCAGATGCCCATATTCGGTGCAGGAAAATTTGATGGCTCTAGGTGCCCTTATGATGGTACTTAGAGCCATTAAATTTTAATGGCTCTAAGTAATTGGGCTAATAATAATAATAATTATTATTAGCCCAATTACTCCCTTGGGCTAATAATAATAATAATAATAATAAAGCGAAAGAGAGAAAAAGGAGCATGTTTGTGCTTAAAGCAATATAACATTAAATGCTCGACTATTTAATATGCTATTGATTAAAAGAGCTTAGTCCCTATTTCTAGCTTATTTTAGTTAAATCATGTGTATAAAAAGCAATAAAACATGTAACTCACAAACAAAACTTTCATTTTTGTTCCATAACTACTAATAATACACTTTCCTCTTATGTTCAAACTTATTACACCTCTTCAAGGTAATGAAAATGAAAGCTGTGATTTAGTGAACAGTTTTTATCACTCAAAACTTCAAGAAAACAGTTTAAAAAGCCATACAAATAAATCATTCTGCGATGCGGAAAGATGACATAACGTTTGCATTGTGGTTCTTTTATTTAAAAACCGTAGATATATGATCTTTCTACCAGCAAAGCAGCAAAGGTGCTTTCTCAGCGTCAGACCTTCGTTGCATTTCGTTCGGTTTCTCAGAAAGTATTTCTGAAATCATACTGTTACTAGAAGACTGCTAAAGACAGTATTTTCCTAGAAATTCCAGGAAAGTATCCAGAAAAATGTTGCTATTCATCTTCCCTTTCTTCTGAGAATTCTTTTAACGGTGAAAAATATAACTTACATCAGAAATTGTCAACAGACCACGGTCTGAAGCTTTTAAAATTGCTGCTGTTTACAGAAATTTTTTTACCTTTGAATTAAAATGCTTTTCTTTTATTAAAATGAATTATAGTAATCTTGAAAGGTATATTTTAATTTTATAACAGCTATTTTAATTTCAAAGCGCTTTCCTTCACTTCTTGTTTCCACTTACAACTCCCTAACATAATGAGTTTTTAAAATCGCGTTTAACGCAAATGAGTTAGAAGAAGTATTTAAGGAAGGTTCAACTTAATTCGATACAGACTGCTAGGATTAAGGTGATTCTAGGTAAATAACAATTATCATATTAAATGTGTGATGGTTATCCGAAATGGACAATTTTTTTTTATTCAAAAGGGGATTTATTGTATTTCATTGTTAAAAATAATTTGATAAGAGTTCGAATATTTCCAAGAAACGTCTGAGAATCCGTTAACTGGTATGCATAAAATGGCTAATAAAATATATCGAAATCCCGAAGCAACGGGGTGTCGATTTGCCAAGAAAGAAATTCTACTCTCAATGGAGGCTTAAACAAAATAAATATACTTCAAGATCGATAGTCAGGTGCATCATGGTTATCAGTTTCATCATTTGATAACATCACGTTTAGTTAAGTTCCTTGATAAAAAAGATAAAATTTGCTAAACAACTTCTGCCTTTCATTGTTTCATATTTAATTGCACGGGATAGCGGAGGCCAATTAAGAAATTCTATTCTTAAAAACATTCCAAAAGTTATTTCAAAAACAAAAACTGATAAAATAATTCAATAGTTAATTAACGAATGATACAGAACACCAGATCAAGTATATAAAAGCCATTTCCAAGAAACACACCATGCAGAGAACAATTATTTTCTCTAAGCTTCAAACAAGAAACGGAAAATGAATTTGTTAGAAAAAATTATATTATTATTAATAATTAATGAATACAAAAGTTTAATTGCTACCTTTTTCATAGTGAATTTACGAATTCTTTCCTTAATGATGTAGATGTTATCTGCAAAACATTTGCTGTTACTGTATGATATTTTCAGCTTGCTATCAAAAATGGCTTAAAAAAGTTTGATCTTGTGAGTTCTAACAAAAATTTTAAACGTTTAGAAGGTACTTTCTCCCTCTTTTCCGCATGCCTTAGTGGTGTAATTGAAAGCATACACGACGTGTATTCGAATCCCGGCGAGGACATTGCACATTTTCTACGTCTCCTGCTTAAAAAAATACTTCACAATAGCGCTCGAACTAAAAGGTGGTGGACGATAATCCGTCTCCACCAGGATTTGGCGATTGGTGGTCTAATCCCCAATGGCCCTTTAAAAAGGGAAGTATGTAAGGTATTTTCTCCCTCTTTTCTCCATGCTTTCGTGGTATAACTGGAAGCATACTCGTATTCGAGAAGTCTAGTGTTCGAGTCCCGGCGAGGTCATTTCACATTTTTCAAGTCTCTGCTTTAAAAAAAAAAACAGTGCAGCAACTTGTTCCGACGAATTATGAGAGATTTATTTTCCTTTTAAGTAAAAGTGATGACTCACTCTGCCGTTTAGCCAATTTTTTTACTTCAAAGACGAGCACTACCGGTGTTCTCAACAATTACACAAACGTTCTGATTCCAGAAGTAAAGCAATGTTTCTGGAATAGTTCATAACCAAATGTATTACAAACAACATAAGTAAAAATTCGTTGAGTAAGCGAGAAAAATCTTAACTTCGCATATAGCATTATTTCAAATAATAATCAACAAATAGCCTTACTTCCACTAGAATTAAAACAATAGTAATTGTAAAAAAACTACTCCAGAATAAAAACAAAAAAATTTAAAAAAAAATCAGAAAGCTTTCAATTTTTACATTATGCCCAAAGGGACTTTTTTTAACGTTTTGTGTGTTACCTTTATTTACTAAATATCATGTTCTTACTTAAAGCATAAAATTCAATTCAAGAGCAATATCGCAAAATAATTTTAAAATGAGCATATCTTTAGAATTTCCGATGCACAGTTCCATGCGCTTTAGATAAAATGGTTTTTTTTCCCGTAGAGAGTTGCCATTGCTCGCTTTTAAATCGTTTCAGTTTGTTAATCAAAAATTCTTTAATGTCTGACAAAATATGAAATCGATGATAAAAAAAATTCCAAATTATGGCTTCCAGATGCCCATATTCGGTGGAAGATTACGTTATTCCAAATTTGGAAGCTCTAGGTACCGTTATTTTATCACAATGCGAGAAACATATATACATTTATGCAGATTCTTCATTATTTAATTTCTTTAAATATAACACGGGGCGATAATATTTGGTGGCAACAGTTTGAAAAGTGAATCAACGCATAAAGTAAATCGACGCAAAATACCAAAACGAAATTAATAGCACTTGAAATAACGCTCCTTTGGGCAGAAATAAAAAGGAAAAACCACCCTGAAAACTCTACACGTTAATGCATAATTATTATACATTAAACAAATGTTTACTTTAAAAATAGTTACGTAGCATACACAGAATCTATTGTTACGTGCGCAACGGGTTCATAATGTATTGAATGCACACAGAACTGATGACAGCTTGATCAAATTTATTTTCACAAAAAAAAAAAACACTTTCTTTTGTGAAAAAGTTCAAAAACTTTTCCACAAAAGTACTCGTACAGCAATTCTCACTCGTACAGCGCAATCAGTAGTTATCACTTCAAACTACTAAGAACCTTAAACACAAACAATATACAGGTGCAAAACTTCAGACAGATATCTCAGTATTCTCAATACTCCGAGCTAAGCTCTGAACTCAAATCTGAACTGAACTGAGAATTGGTGCTTTCTCCGGTGTTATAAAGTTATCCCCGTCCGCCGACAAATTTCCAACGCCTCCGATTTCTGGAAATTGCTGTGCTGGAAAGCACATGTAGTTACAGTCATATATAGGGCCGGATACAGTTACAGTTACATACAGGGATCAGACCAATTACAGATATACAGGGATCAGACCAACCGTTTGGCTACTTTTGGCGGTTTCTTGCCAAATATGGCGACATAAATTAGTCATCAAAATTATCGCCAGCTTGGCGCTATCTCGCAAATTCGGTGAGATAAGTCATTTACCTCAATGGATATCTCGATTTTTTAATGGACGTGCCCCTGTAACAGTATTTTTCTATCACACCTTCGCCTTTCAGTGTATTAAAGAAGCAGCACTACAATGTTATATATATGTTCTCTAAAATCATTTGCGTACGGACAAAATTCGGAACAGTATCATGTATACGAATGCAACTAGCTTGATTAGATTAGTCATCAATTATTGGAAATATTTATGAGCCTCCTGCCCAGTTGTCCTTTAAGTAAAGGGGAGAATGCAAAGTACTTTCTCGCTCCTTACCCCCGGGTTCGTGGTGTAATTAGAAAGTACATTCAGCTACCAATCGGAAGATAAGGAGTTGCAGTCTCGAAAAGCGCAGTGCTCATTTTTCACGTCTTCTCATTCGAAAAACTAATAACTTTACAGTGAATCAACAAAAAGAGCATGCTAATGGGGAAACTATTTTTCATAGACAAATAAGTCATAAAATGTTCATGTATACGATCGTAACAATTCGAGATAGAATCGAAGAAAATAATTAGAGGCCATGCAAAACTTTTGCTAAAGACAGTTATATGTTTGGACGACGGATTTCGAACTCCGACGAACGAGTTGGCTGCACAGACATTTTCACACATGTAATGCGGCTACAACTCTTAGATCGTTCTTCTATGCAAGTATTCCTCCTTTAGGCATCCTTGATTACGAGTTGAATATTAAGTTTTCCAATGCAAATTTCTAAAAAAAATGTTTTACGATCAAAAAGCAAAATCTTTTGTACAGATGCAAGCTGTCAGATTTTTATTTGGAGAAATAATAAAACTCGAAGTTTTTTGCATGTAACAAAAAATTTAGATTTTACATCATACATATTCTGGATTTTTTTACATATTCTAGTGTAATA
>KK122246.1:53194-72367 GCA_000611955.2 Stegodyphus mimosarum
AAATTACGGTGCAATCCGCAGAAAAGAAAATCCCCCTGAAAAAAGTGAAAGCAAATATCATAAAGTAATTATTATATTTGACTCGTAAAGATGAGATAAAAATGATCCAATTAGGCAAATAATGAAATAAAAATGAAGCAATTTTAATAGATTTCAGAGCTGAAACGTTGTTTCAACCGAGATAATTGAGTTTTTTCTAAAAACATCTTCAAAACACCTAAAGCAGAATGCCCAATGTCTAGATTTCAATAAATCAGGTGATACGGTTTTTAACTTGAAATAGTTATCCAAAGATAAAAGATTTCAACAAATAGTTTTATATTTGTGTTATGAAATAACATTTGTAAACATGCATACAGTACTTTCCCGCGTATTTCCTCTCCTTTGTGTAACTAATTTTATCCTCAGAAAATCGAGAAGGAAGTAATTTAATTTCCAAAGAACACGGTTACAGTAAGAACATAACAAATGAAAAGGAGTCAAGGATAAACCACCAAAAACTATCACAATATTATTTCTTTAAAAGAAACCTACAGTCCAATAAAAATACATAGTAATATTAAAATTATATTACCCGACGAATATTGAGCCAATATATGACGGTAACTGTGTGCGTAACGTATCCGACTCAATTAACTTGTTAATTTTCCTCTTCCTTTGTTGAACATGGCTCCCTGACGGCTAGTTTATTGGCAGATTGTATTCTCTTGATTATTTTTATTTTTATTCAGTAAATTCAATTTGTATTTACCTTTTTATAATAGCATTTCAATCCGTTTTATTTTCCTTTGAATTAATTATTTGAAACCTATTTCCTCACGATTCTTCGTTAAGTTACCCAAACGTGAAAGATATTCTTACATTTAAGAAACTTTCCAAACGTATGATTTCATCTGACTTTTATTATTTGCGTTCCAGCTCATTGTAGCCTTATTTATTTCTACAGCTGATGTATTTACTGCTAATGCTTTTTGTTCGCCCCTCCCTTCTCCTTGGTTCTTCGGATGTCTTTCTAGGTCAAAACTAATTCATGTGAGATGCCCCTGGGGCTTTCCAAAGTAATCGAGCTGAGCGCGACGTGTACGGCTCAATTATCATCAGATATCGGCTCAATATCAGTATTAAGTATTGTAATGATAATATTACCATGTTTTCTTATTGGAATGTAGGTTTCGTTTTAAGAAACAACATTGTGATAAATACCACTGGTTTATCCGTGAATCATTTGTCATGTTCTTACCGTAACCGGGTTCTTTGAAAATGACACTGCTCGCATAATTTTTCCCTCTCGATTTTCGGACGATAAAAATTAGGTAAAAAATTAACGGTAGGATCTCTATTTTAAACAGCCGCTGGTGTTTAACGCGTATGATTATTAACGTTAGTGTGAGGGTGTTATAGAACATAGAAAACAAATAAAAGTTTTTACCCACGCATGTATTTTATTTTAGTTTTTATTTAATACATTTATTCATTCAAATTGACCCTGCGTGAAACTGGTCGATGATATGATAAATAAGAGACATAATTCAAGATGTCTACAGTTATATTACTATTAAATGTTAAATCTGCAAATGAATTGCCAAGTATACTTGGATAGTTACTTGGCACAGCATTGAGATTAAAGTGATATATCATATAATCAAACGTCGTTTAATTTCCTTTCACATCTGCATCGAAAAGATCTGTATTTACAGTAAACTCTTCATCGATCAATACAGTAGCCTCAAAATATATTTCGAGTTCAAATTGCATGCAGACCGAATGCACAATCTGAAAAGAAGTGACGACTCCTTTAAAAAAACCTTTATCAAAATGAAATTCTTTATCAACAAAGTGATAACTAATTTAAAATTTAGCTGCTAAATATTTATCAGAACATACCTAAGCAATAATAAAATCACGCAAATCCAAATTTGTATTTATTTTCTCTTTAAAATCTAAATTTTCATAGCTGCAAGTCACTCTGTTGAGCACACTTTGTAATTCAAACATATAGACAGATAAATAGTAAATTTTCAGACGGACATTCATTTCAAATAATTTTAATATGTTTGATTTATCATTAAATAACATACTTTAAATTAAATTAAGAATAAACAAGTTAGAAAAATGGGCAAAACTTGTGAATATATACTGGCAATTTAGTCTCTTTCTATAATTTAGAGGCCCACCAGCGGCCGAGTGCTAAAGTAGCTGAACACTGGTAGTTCGGTCACGTGTATACGAGTCAGTTATAATATGATATTATTAAGTACGATATGATAATATAACGAAATGGCAACCACATTTAAAATGTTATCACAGTTATTAGTTTTTTTGTGTGTTTAGTATGATCTGACGATTTGTCATGGCTAAATATATGCTTCAAAAACGTTTGTCTATTACCCAGAAATGTTAGCCAGAAAAAAAAGGTTCTTTTGCGTATTCTAAACATACACTTCGCGAAAACTATAGTTCACATAATCGCCCTACTGTGCTTGTTACCTGTTGAATCTTAAAATTTGAAAGGAAATTTACTCTTCACGAATTTCCCATCACGACATTTTCACAGATGTCGAAATGCATGAATGCTGCTGGTGAACGATACCGATTGATTATAACCAATTTTTTATGAATGAATCTGGAGAACATTGATTTAGAACGTAACGGTGATTCTAATAAGACGATGCCACATATAAGAGTGTTGGGACCATTACTGGCGTAATGAAAAAATCATTTGGTGAAAGGATAATTTCACGAAATGCAACCGTTAGTTGGCCTTTCAGAAGCTGTCTGTCTGAACTTCTTTAGTCCTCCTCCTTCTTGTGCATTTTTTAAAATCGATGGTCTATGCGAACAAACCACGAACCCTTAAAGCATTAAGAATACACACTGATAGCCGCATTCGTGATATTAAACTCGAGTTATTGCATACAGTCATTGTAAACTGCTTTCATTGAATTCGTTCGTGTGTGTTCATCTACCAGTGTTCACTAAGTTGAGGAGGACACATAAGTGATATTTTATGCAAAACATAATATCATAAATTGTAATTCAAAACAATATAAAATGCTTGGGGTTATACCTGAAATAGATTTTATTTCATTTCGAAATCATATTATTCTTATCAGAAGACCCTTTAAAAAGCTTGTAGGGAATTTCATGTTAATTAATCAGTTATTTATAATTTCAGCCTTTACTATAACTTCTCCTTTCCGTAATCCTCATTATAATGCTAATGAGTAGGTAGCCAATATTTAAATTTGAACTGAGGTTTTTGGATTTTAAAATACAGCGTGTTTCTGGCATCGCCTACGCGCTCTGTTGTTAGTTTGCGCTACCTCTGATAGTTGTAACTATTCGGCTTTGCGTTTAGTCGCTGCCGACATTTCAATTCTGAAGTTTAGGTAAAATGAGCCAGCTCCTAACAGTAATTACTTGTGTAATCTTTGACGATTGTTCAACGTTTGATTAATTAGGACCGTCCTGTTTTATTTGCATCACCGCGAGTTGCGTTTATATTACTGCACAAGAAAGTGCCTTTGTGTTATAGATTCTGTTTAAATAAAAAAGTCTATTTTTAACCTTCTCACGACGTTATCGTTGTTTCAGACATGGCGATAATGCGCTTCATATCTGGTAGGCCGCCCAACCGGTATAGTGGCTAGCGTCGTTGCCTAAGGGCCTGCGTTCGAATCCTGGAGAAGGCATGGATGTTTGTAAATGTATAGTGTCGGCGCGGCATGGCAATACTCTACATACGCAGCGAGCCGAAAGTCTTCTTGTGTGGTTTGGTGGAAGGGGAGAGGGATGAGAGACTCTGGGACTCCTATCCCCGGGGTGCTCTCCATCAAAATTGGGGCCGGAACTGAGCCAAATCGCATTGCCACCTGTTAGGTTCTAATGGCTATTGCCAATGACAAACGTAATCTTGTGCTCCTTGCCACGAAACTTGGGCTAACTTCGTCAGACAAGTGAACATAAAAACAACACATCTATTAGAGTTATTGGATTAAACAGTAATATCAGACTAAATGTAACTTTACAAGCATTATTTTTCGATCTAAAAGCTTTGTGAAAGCGAAAGAGCAAAGAATAGAAAGTAGACTGAAAAGAGAAATTACAGAAAGTAAAAATAAAATTAAATAGAAAAAACCTCATTAACATTAATTGTGCCAAAAAAAGACAAATGAGCAAGTCATTTGAATGCACAAAGAATGACAGTTAATAAGGTTAATTAGAAAAGTGTAATTAGAGAGTTAAAGGGCTAAGAAGAAACGCAAAGACTTCAACCTAAAAAGTCTCAAAAAATACGGTTTCCACAAAGAGGAAGAAAATACAATAGAATAGTTGCACAATTTTAAATACTTTTACCTCAATAAAAGTATGGAAATATTCTCTGGAATAAAAATAAGGGAACGATGAATCTGTAATTATTTATTTATAATTCTGGAACACAATCGAGTTCGAATTCATTGAATCCCAATGAAATTCATTGAATTGGGAAAAAATAAAAAAAAAGGCTTAAAAATATTCAGGGATATCTAAAATTATTTGCATAATCTTACGACCGAAGGAACATGTATAAATAAAAGATATTTTTATAAAAAGTATAATAATGGAATTTGGATATTTCGCACAACTAAACAAAAAAAACTTGTATTAAAAATCTGAAGTAAAATCAAACATTTAATGTCCAACTGTTCTTATTAACTTCTAGCTCATTAACTATTGCATCTTTCATTAAATAGTTCATTAGAAATTATTATCTATCCTTTACAGTGGAAAGAGCGCCACAGGTAATCCAGAGAATAGCAAGTCAGCACCAAATTATGTTTTCAATGGTTAACTTATTGACTATTTTGTGAACTATTGACGGGGATAGTGTCTATTGACTATTAACTATGCGTGAACTGTTGACTATGTATGGATGGACTACTCATGGTTCTATTGATTATTCATAGGCTACTGACTATTGATGAATTGCTTTAGTTTATTTGATTACGAACTATGCATGAACTGTTGACTATGTATGGATGGACTACTGATAGTCTATTGGTTATTCATAGACTACTGACTATTGATGAATTAGTTTATTTGATTATGGCAAAGTACTCAAGAGCTATCTGCCTAAGGGAAAGGATATTTTCGTGGAGAATTTCGCACGGGAAACTGGCTCGTATGCACGTTACACATGAGGAAATCCACGAAAATGACCATGCAGTTAACCCGTTCTCCGGATTCGAAACTCAAATCGAACTACCAGTGTTCAGCGACTTTACCGCTCGGCTATTTATTGATGAATTATTGATTATCAAACAGCTCTTTAAGGTCTATTCATTATTGACGGATTACTGACTACTGAAGAACTATTGACTACTCTATACATATATATATATATATATATATATATACATTTTTAAACATCTTTAAACGTTTCCAAAAAATACTTATTTTTCAAAATTTATCTATTTATTCGTCACAATTTTTTTTTATTCTCAAAAATACTTTTACAATAAACACTACAATTTTCTCAAGCTTTTAATTTAAAAAAAATTAATTATTTTACTACTAAACACTACAACTTGTTCCATTAGTTTTGAACTGAAACGAAATAATACATCACTTAATTTTATAGCGGTTAACTCTTGGCATTTTTTTAGGATTTATAATCCAAGTATTTTGGTGTTTATTTCCTTTACAAATTATTCATTTTTACTGCACCATATTTAATGTTACAATAGAGATTTCTTTTTATTATTAATCAGTTTAAAATTCATAGTTTATCTCTTTCATTACTTAGCGCATTTTAGGCTTAGCAACAGTATATTGCTACTGAACATGTCGAATGCATTTTTCGCTTCAAAACTTTTGTTGTTCTAATTCTACAGATTTTAAAAATTAACTCCTCATTTTATTTTTTATTTTTTCATTTATTACAATTCATACGTTAGATTTTTTCTATTTTATCTGTTTTGCATATTTGTATTTTTTGGACTCGGTCCACTTAAATTGAAAACAACTATTAGATTTTTAAGCTTTTTTGCTCGGTTATGATGTTGATATTAAAATTTAAAAAATTAACCCGCCCTGTATGGTTTCAAAATTTTCATATATTTTTATTTTTTACGTTTTGGATTTCTTCTATTTACATGTTTTGTTTTTGGACTCGTCCACTCAAAATAATATGTTTATGCTTTTTAAAATTTGTTTATATTTTTTATGGTATAATTTTACTTTCTTTACATGACCTTTTCGACCTGTAGGGTTGGAATTATAAAGACACAAGCTACTTTTATTGCTTTTCTGAGATTATTTTACGCATTCATTTTTAATTTGTCTTTTTGTTAGTTTAGAAAACACGTTGATTTATTTACTTTTTCCGTTGCACCAACCCCTTGACGACGACGCAGCGAAAAATTTAAATATCTTTTTCTTCGGGAGAGGGTTGGCATGTTTTTCCCCTTTCATGTAGATTGCCATTGTACTTCCGGTTTTTTGTTTTTGCAGTTGGTCTATTCTTAACTGACTATAGGATAGATTTTAAATGTATTATTTATTTAAATTTGCATCACTGCCACCACTTGTTGTTGCTTTTGACGCGCAATTTTAAATTTCTCTTTTCTTTGTATGTATTCGTTTTCAGACTCTAAGACTATATATGGTAAGCATATTCTATTGCATCTACAAACAATGTATTGAATCTATATATTATATAATACATATTTACAGTCTATATAACATTTATATATATAATCAAGACTATAAGGTATTTCTTCCGCCTTCTTAGCATGCCCTCATGGTGTTAATGCTCAGCACACTCGGCGCGTATAGGAGAGGTCTGAGGATCGAGTCTCGGAGAGGGCATTGCTCATTTTTCACGTCTCTCAGCATAAAAAATCCTAATGACACTACAGTGGCACCCAAACAACAACAACAAACAAACAAACAAAAACTGAAATGTTTCAGATTTTAAATTACGTCCAAAGGGCGTTTTTTTAACATTTTGTGTGTTACCTTTATTTATTAAATATCATGTTCTTCGTCCTTAAACCATAAAATTCAATTAAAGAACAATATCGCAAAATAATTTTAAACTCAGCATATCTTTAGAATTTCCTATACACAGTCTCACGCGCTGGAGATAAAATGTTTTTTCTGTACAACGTTGCCATTGCTCGCTTTGAAATCCTGGAGTTCGTCAATCAAAAATTCGTTAAAGTTTTACAAAATATGAAATCGATAGTAAAACAAATTCCAAATTTCAAATTTGGGCTTCCATTGCAGCAGGATTACGTCATTCAAAATTCGACGGCTTTAAGTATCGTCGTTTTATCACAATGCGAGAAACATACATACATTTATGCCCATTCTTCATTATTTAATTTCTTTAAATATAATACAGGGCTGCAATATTTGGTGGCAACAGTTTAAAAAGTCAACCGACATTTAATATTTCCGACGCAAAATCGCAAAACGAAAACAACAGTCCTTCAGGAACAGAGCCGCTTTGGACTAAAAAAAAGTGGTGGATGATGGACTCCACCACCAGAATTTGGCGACTGTCCCCCCTATTCCCCAATCGCCCTTTTAAAGGGGAAGTATATAAAGTATTTCACCCGCTTTCTTAGCATGCGCTCGTGATGCAACGGTCAGCACACTCGATGTGAATTCGAGAGGTCCGTGGTTCGAGTCCCGGCGAGGGCATAGTTCATTTTTCACGTCTCCTGCTTCGAAACAACCTTATGTCTCTACAAGAATACGCTTTTGAAATATCGATGTACAAATTGTACCCATCGTTTGAAGCACTAAATGTAGAACGCAAAAAAATAACTAATGTAAATTCGTAAATTTTTTACAAATATTCAGTTTAGATATATACCATCGCGATAACTTAATGCGTTTGACCTGTTCAAAGACCTTAGGTCAGATTTATGTCATCTCAATGGAAAGTCGAGTAGAAAGAGTGCCCGTGAATGCATTTTCTTGAATTTCCTTCCCATTGACAATATCAAACAAATTGATTCCTTCACATTATCCCTCTGCAGCCAGAACGAAGATAAATTAACGTAGATAGATATATAAAAATAAAAGTGATTTGTCATTCAGATTCTACTCCATCCTCCGACAGGTCTTTTTTCATAGTTCTCAATGATCACAAGTAAATGACTTTCAGTTGTATACCCCAATTTAAATCCTGCATTTTTAAAGCATTTATTGATAGCACTTGGAGTCAGTCTACTTCATGAAGCTTAAAAATGCTCATTTTATGACAAATTATTTCGAATGTCGTAGTTTGAGATCTCTCTGTTTGTTAAGTCATTCAGTATTCGTCTGAATAATAGTTTTTGAATATGGAAGGTAGCCAGGGAGAAAAAAAGAAAGTTTTCAAATTTTACATTACGCTCAAAGGGGCGTTTTTTTAGCGTTTTGTGTGTTACCTTTATTTATTAAATATCATGTTCTTCGAACATAAACCATAAAATTGTATTCAACAGCAATATCGGAAATAAAATGAGTATATCTTTAGAATTTCCGATACGCAGTCTCACGAGCTGGAGATAAAAGTGTTGTTTTTTTGTAGAGTGTTGCCATTCGTCGCTTTGAAATCGTTGATTTTTTTAATCAAAAATTCTTTAATGGCTGACAAAATATGAAACAGATAATAAAACAAATTCCAAATTCCAAAATTAGGGCTTCCAGATGCCCATATTTGGTGGAGGATTACGTTATTCAAAATTTGGTGGCTCTAGGTACCGTTGTTTTATGACAATACAAGAAATATGCATACATTTATGCAGATTCTTCATTATTTAATTTCTTTAAATATAATATAGGGCTGTAATATTTGGTGGCAGCAGTTGAAAAGTGAATCAACGCAAAATGGATAAACGAAATTAACAGCCCATTCGGCTGGAAAAAAGGGGGGTTGATTTATTTGCTGAAAAACTAAGAGAGTTAAAATAAAATACATAGTCTCTTACTACCGATATATAATTTTCTCATCTTGCTAAGATCCGGTTGCGAAGAATCCTTTTGGCTGTCTTTGATTCATTGGAAATCGCCGCCTGATTCATTTCATAATCCACGTAAAGGATTTTTACCTTTCAGGTTGTCTTTCTAATGGCCAAAAAAGGAAAATCACTCAAAGAGAAGACAGAGAAACGGTCTAACAGCATTTTATAATGCAACTGTTCAGCGATTGCCACTTTTTTGCGACTGCATGGAGCATCACATTGAAGTGTACGAATTCACGACCTTCAGTGGATTCACATTTTTACGAAACTTTTATATCGTTCAGATAAATGACAGTGCCATTGTGTGTTGTTTGGAAAATCATGACACGTTTTTTCTACAGTCTTCAAAAGTTATTTATTTATATGAAGAACAATGAGGAGTCAATAGTATACTGCCAGTTTTGTTGGATAACTTTTTACTTTCTTTTAATGAGCTTCGTAATTCCTCATTCAGAACCTAACGTTATCGGCGAAAAGCTGAACAACGTACTGTTTTACGGCCTTCTCTGAATTGAATGTTATACCACGAAAGAAATTTTGAAGACGGCGAAACAACTGAAAGTATGAGGACACAACATCAGGTGACTATGATACGCGCGGCAACACTTTTCATCCAAACTCCAATAATTTTTGTTGCCATTGATCAAATTTGTGTATGGTCTTGTTTCGAAGCTTCTACCAACGAGGCAACAAAAATGAGTTCGAATGCTGCTGTATCCAACTAAACAGTTTCAACAAATCCATTTTCCAGGAACTTCCAGAGCTCATTAATCGTATAGGAATTGCATTCCATTCCGATAAGGCGAGACCACACACAAGTTTGATCACCTGAAAATCACTTGCACAGTTTGGTGGGAAATGCAACTTCTAGCTTAGAGAAATCACAGTTTTTCAAATGAGAAAACAAAGTTGGCGGAAGAGATGAGTTTAAATGGCAGGCGGTAAGACTTCTATGCAGTTTAAAGTTGAATATTAAATGGAGTTCATTATGAGGTTGATAACTTATTAAATTAAGGTAAATAAATTATGACTAACCTTGGTTGTAATACATGATTAAATGTGTTCATTTAAAGAAATGGAAAATCTAAAAATTTGGAAATTTTTCATAGTCTTAAAAGTTGGAACACATTAATTGCTGAAATGAAGTAAATTCCGTCTGAAGAACTGGAAAATTAGCAAAATCAAATTTATTAAACAGAACATCGATTACATTTTCGGATGCGATTTTCAGAACCGCTTCTTTGCAAACAATCAGCACAAATCTCGATGATGAAATATAAAAATGCAACCGAACTAGTAGTTTTAGTATTTTGTCGTTCTAAATTTCAATTATACAGTGGTGTGATTGTAAACATATATTAAATTTAAAATTTAAAAATTGCGGCAGCTCATAGAAGTGTAGCGCCATCACATTTCTTGTGAACAGGTATACCGAAAAAAAAACTTGTAGAGACATTAGGTATTTTTGAAAGCAGGAGAGATGAAAAAGAGCAATGTCTTCGCCGGGACTCAAACCACGGACCTCTCGAATACATGCCGAGAGTGCTGATCACTACATCACGAAGGCATGCCAAGAAGTCGGGAGAAATACCTTATATACTACCCCTTTTAAGGGGTGACTGGGGATTAGGGAATCCAATCGCCAAATATTGGTGGTGAAGAATCATCATCCACCACCTTTTTTAGTTCGGGTGCCACTGTAGAAACATTAGGTAATTTTGAAAGCAGGAGGGATGAAAAAGAGCAATGCCCTCGACGGGACTCGAACCACGGACCTCACGAATACGCTCCGAGCATGCAGACCACCACACCACGAAGGCATGCCAAGAAAGAGGGAAAAATATCTTATAGCCTTTGTTAGGAGTCAAACTTGAGATCTTAAAATTTGCTACTTGGATGTGTCAGTCACTTCACTGTAAGCACACACGGGCGAAATGCTTTCAATTTCCTTCAGTAACACCTTTTTAAAACTACAGCAATCTAGGCCATTGCATTTTAAAAACGAGAATAGCATATGAAAAAAATCATAGTATGTGCATATATACCATTTACACAATGAAGAAAGATGAGACTTGAATTTCATTTATAAAATATTGAGCTTCAAAAGTATTCATTAGATATAAGGTGGCCATAAAAAATCCTTCCCGATATATGAACCCCTTAGTGGTCTATCCGCTCAACTAATCGAAATGAAATTTCAGAATGAATTGCTAATCGAAATGAATTGCTAATTGAAAGTATGCGCTCGATATTGCGATGATTTAAAACTACAGAGTTCTCACGGTTACGGTTATAGTGAACAAATTTAGGAATGTTCGAATGGCAACACTCGCCTTTTTCCTAAGCAAACTGATCAACGCATTGGAAAACCATAAATGGCTTACACGAGTAACGAAAATTGCCGGTGGAAATCTTTGCAAAGAAGAGCATTGTAAAAGATCATTGACAACACAAGAGAGGAGAGGGGGGGGGGAATTTTATTGGAATTACAACTTTTCAACATGCCCACCTTCATACAGGATAATGCACTGCATGTGGGAGATCGCTAACAACAATAATGAACGTAACTTCACACGCGGAATCGATATAACTTGGCGTTTTACGGCATCTTTCAGTTTAACAAATCTGACGGATTCGATGTGTATACCTTAGATTTCAGATAACCCCAGAACCAAAAAAACCATCCCAGAAATCTAACGGAGTGAGGTCGGGGGATCGCGTTGGCCACGAAACTACAAAGTTACGGGAGATAACCCGATATTGAAACGTTGTACGTGTTGAAAACTTCTAATTTAAATAAAAGTACCTTTCCTTCTCTCTTGTGTTGCCATTGGTCCTTTTCAATGCTCTTCTTTGCAAACGTTTTACACCTGCAATTTTCGTGACACGTGTATCGTTCCAACTCCATTTATTATTTTACAATGCGCTGATCAATTTGCGCAGGAAAAACGTGAGTGAATTCGAATTTTCAAAATTTTTTCACTGCAACGGTAACTGTGAGAAATCTATTGCTTTAATTTACCCAAATCTCGAACGCATACCTTCAAATAATAATACTTGAAATTTTATTTTGATTGGTTGGGCGGACAGATCGCTAGGGGTTCATATATCGGGGAAAGGTTTTTTTTTACGTGAACCCTTTATTTGCTATGTTTAAATGTTGTGGTAAACAATTATGATGAAGAGTCAGAAAGCCTTTTGGCAAAATGGTAGTCATAAACAATAAATTATTCCTTAATTGCTCTAAGCCAGAAAATGTTTTAACTCTGAGACCATCTTTCATTCATTGTACCTAATGAAGAAGCCCTCTTAAGCGCAAAATGTGCAACGAAAAGCAGCTAGAATATTACGAACGAGGATGAAAAGATGTGTAAATCAACGAAACAGAGAAAATTTTTCAATAAAGAAGAAAGCACGCACATTAGCGACAAGGATGAACAGGAAAATTAGATGAGGCCAAAGTTTTTTCTTTTAAGCATTTCCAACAAACGAGAATACGAGAATAATCTTAGAGATCTGGTATGAAATGTTATGAAATACCCCATTTAAAATAATGTTTCTGTTATGAAATACCCCATTTAAAATGACAATGTCCCGAAAATATTACTGTAACTGTTCTAAACTACATTCGATTTATTTTAAGTGTCTTAGCTCGCCTTTTACAAGTTTATTAGATGACTTTTCCTTCCTTCCAACTGCAAAACTCTCGAAGTTTCCAGATGTTGTTAAACACCCTCCTTTTAACATCTTCTCCAAGAGTTTCAGTACTGATGATGACTTGGAATTTAAAAGCTTACTCATAATTTTATAGATTTTTTAACGACAAAAAGAAGAAATTTTATTAAACGTAGGTTTTAGTGTTTTCATAAATTCAGGGAAAAGCTAATATAAAGTATTTTTAATGTAAAAAATATGTAATCTTGCTTTAGCACATAAAAGCCATAATCTCTGGTTCTATAAATTACAATTATGCAACTCATAAAAATTAAATAAAACTTCAGACAATCTAGAATGCTCAAAGAACAGAAGATCACCATATAATGGCGAGTAACACTACACCATCTGAGCGTGATCATATTTTTAGTTAAGAAATGTTTCAGATTCTGAGTAATACTTCAAAATATTACGCATACTAGACGTAAGAGAAGGTTTATATTTAGCTGAAAATTATTCTTACTTTTGGGTAATATTAGACGGAAAAAATGTTACTAGACGGATGCATACTAGACGGAAAAGAAGGTTTATCTTTAGCTGAAAAATATTCTTATTTTCGGGTGATATTTACATCAAGCAATGATCGGATATATTGTTACATTTTTATCGTATTCATTTGTGAAAAACTTACTTTGGTAATGAAAACTTATTTTGATACTTATTTTGGTCATGAAAACATCCATATGATTAAAATAATCATAAATATTTGTTCAAAAGATATAATACACGTTTAAATGTTTCAACAAGAAACAAAGGCCCATCAGTAGCCAGCGGTAAAAACCGCTGCATGCTGGTAGTTTAGTCTGGGTTCGAATGACGGCGAATGGGCTAGCTGCACTGGCTTTTTCGTAGTTTTTGTTATGTGTAGTATGGATACTAGCTAGTTTTCCTTAAAAAGACCTCCACGAGGTATATTTCCCTTTTCATACAGTGCCTAAGGTCGGAGCATGTAATAAGTAAATAATTGTTACGAATTTTGTACTTCGATTGGTAATTTTACTAGAATTATAAGTAAAATTGTTGTATTTTTCTTCGCAATGAAGCGCGAGACAAATTTTAAGAGAAAGCTATGCGGGAAAAGTAAGAGTACAGGGGCAAGTGCATTTAACATTGATTAAATGGGTATCTCGGTAAGTTGGCAAGATATCGCCAAGATGACAACGGTTTTGGCGATTTATTTTATACCCAAATTTGGTGAGAAATCGCCAAATTTCGGGACACTTAGCGACATTTTGGTATGATCTCTGTATATATTGAAATTGAATAAATGTAATTCTCCGCCTTTAGCTGTAACCGTAATCCCAAACTCTTATAGCTTTCTAGTAATTTCAAATAAGAGAAAGTACTAGAAATATCTTGGCGGCCGCTTGAAAACTATAAAAGCCCGGGAAAAAAGGACCTGAGTACAGTTGCTTTAGTTATTGTTGTTGCGAGTTGTAGTTTCGCTTGAACTCAGATAAATCCGAGTTAGCTTTCTCTTTAGATGCGCTTTGCATTGCGTTGTGTTTAACGTTCTCTGAAATTTGAAGTGTAACTACTGATTATACTGTGTGATACTGTGAACACTTGAACGAATATTTCAGTGGAAAATTATAGAGTTCTGAAATATTTCTTTTGATAAAAATAAATCTTTATTAACCTACTAGCGGAAGTAACCGACGCCAGTTAAGTTAGATTGAAAGTAATGTATCTAAAAACAGAGAGAACGATACCGCTGTAATCTTTCTCTAATAACTATGAAACACATACGATTCATAGTCATACATTTTTCAGTCTGATGCGATATGGAACCCCCATAAAAAATTTCGATAGAAAAATTACCTGATTCTCTCATTATTTCAGCAACAATGGCACGCAGTTTTTAATGATTTTCGTCTTTCTAATCAAATGGTCGTAAATGTTCAAGCTCCAGCCAATATTTGACCTATATTCAATTTTAGTCGATTAAATGTGGCAAGACATTTATCATAAATCAAGAACTCGAACAAACAAACAAACACACAAACAGGCATTCTTTTTTATATAGAGTGATTTTGTAAAACTTTCAAATTTTTTATCAACAAACTCTACGATTTGGTATCGACAATTTTCGAAATAAAGCATTTTTATCTTCAACACGCAAGACTGTTGCCACTCGGAAAAATGAGTGCGAAAATTAGAGTTTTTAATTAATATCTCGACTGATTAAAGTCATACGAAGTTAGGAATAGTCGAAATGGCTTTCCACGAATTTTTGGAATCGGGAATAATATATTTAATGTTTAGCAATGCTGGTTTTATTTCATTGTAAAACTTGGAAATTTTTATTAATAACTAACTCTACAATTTCAAAGTGAGCAGAGGCAACACTTTTCGAAATAAAACAGATTTTTATCTCCAGCGTGCGAGACTGTTGCCACTCGGAAAAATGAGGGCGAAAATTAGCGTTTTTAATTAATAGCTCTAATTTTAGATATTTTTACTTACTTGTACGAAGTAAAAAGGAAGTATTGTAATTGCGAAAAATTTCGAGTCTCGTATTTCAACGAAAATATCCATTTTGACCGCTATCGAATGCAATTTAACGATGTTTTTGCGTGAGATCCGTATGTAAGGACAGAATAAGGACTCGTTTCTTCCGAAAAAATTATAAAACATTTAAAATGAATTCTGAAGAGATTTTTTCGTAGCGTCTGCACGTTCGCACGTATGTATGTATGTATCACGCATAACTCAAAAATGAGCAGCATCAGAACGTTGAAATTTTACATATAGGACTGCTATAACATATAATCATATGCACTTTCTATTTTGGTAGCAATCGGCTGCACCAAAAGTATTTAAATATATGTGTAAACATATAACTCTGTAACTCAGCTCAGTGAGCTACGTGTTTTTATTCTTACCTGTTGGTAAATTGTGCATTTTTTGCTTTAAAAATAATGAATTATGTTGTTCTTATCTTCCGATTAAGGTTTGTATACCTTTAGGAAATCTGTATGCAAGAATTATAGAATTATCAACAATTTAAAAGTTGCTTAAGGGCGGCTAAGCCTAATCATTTTTCCCGTGGAAGCCATATTTGTTTACATTTGAAACTTCGAAAAATAACGGATTTGTTGCCAATCTAGAGAAATTAAGCTTCGTAAAAACAAGGATAGCGTCTTCTTTTATTACTCCGAATTGAATCATGCTTAATCCATTGTGGAATTTATTCAAGAAATAAAGTGTTAGGGATTTACTTCGTAATTTTTAATATAAATATTTTGAGTTTTTACTTATATTTGCCTTGTCGCGAAGTGAGAACCGAATTAATTGAATGAGAAATACTGAATCGTTTATGAAAAACTGTTTCTTTTTTTGTGTTTGTTGTTGTTGTTTTGTATGTTTAGTTTCTTTTATACATCGTCTTAGATTTATTATAGTGTTTGAATAGAACATGTGCAACGATTAGGTAATTGTCCAGATGATATTAATAATTGTTGTGCATTTTCAGTTATAAAATGAATGAGATGTAATGCTGTTAAGTGAAGCTAGCGCCAGAGTGTCGCTATGATTTATTATACTGTTTGACGATACCTATATTACTGATTGAGTTAATTGCACACAGATATTCTTCTTTATATATACAGATTAGCGAACTTATGCATTCAATCAATTAGGAACCCGTACGCACGCAATACAAATATAACATGCATATATACATATATAACAAACGTGAGTTTTTTAATTTGTCGAGGTTAATTATCGCAAAAGCATATTAATTTTTATTGATATAAATATGAAAAAATTTGTATCTTGTGCTGTGGATTTGTACATTATTTACTGGTTTTTTTTATTTGATTTTATATTTATGTATGTGAGCATTATTTTTTTACTTTGTGAAATTTTGTGATTTTGTGTTCATAGTGTTACTGTTAATTTACTGTTAATAAACTACGTCTACAGAATTTCAAAGAAAGTTTAATAAATCACCCTTTGCTTTCTTTTACTCTTTATAAATAATCTAAAAGAGGCTCGACCCTATATGGTAAGTTATACAAATGTTAGTACATTTAAAATTATGCGTATACAAGAGTACCCTACGTTTTGAGCAAATACTGAGATTTATTAAAGTACGTACCAGAATTAGAGAAAGAGATGTTTAAGAAATAAGCTTTCCAGTTGAAATTTTAATGATATTTTTGAAAATTATTTAAAATGTAATAAGTCCTCGTCTGCGACATGTAACCGATGACAAAATATTTTAATTTTTTAATCGATTTTATGTACGACAAATAGTCCTGTTAATTGTAAATAAATTTGTAGAAAAGTGAATTAAAATAAAATAAGAGAAAGGTTCTTTATTAAGAAATTATTTAAATATTTTTTGACATTATTTCTTTAAAGTCCTACTGTTATTACAAATTCCAACGGTGTAACTCTTAATGCGCAAATGCTGGAAATGAGACTGAGTCCTTCATTCGATCACGATTACGGCAGTAGTTTTTTGTCGGCATTTTAGAATTTTTGTGGCATTATTTTATTCTGTAAAAAAGTGAGAGAAAGCTATTTTTAAGTTGGATTTTCTTCTTTATTTCTGCAAGGTACGCGTTAGAAAATATTCATTCCATATCTTCTTTAAGTACAAGGAATACCATATTTCTTTGCGCACTTTTCCCCACCAACATAAGTGACAGGTCCTGAAAATTTTGAAAATATTCGCATAAATTATCTCTTCCTCAGAGAATTCAGAGAACAAATTTCCCTAGTTTTTCAGATGAATTCGCCCTCATAGTGATTGCTTTCGTCTTACAAAGACAAACTATCACAAATTACCTGCGAAGGTCATGCCGAAACTTTCCCTTCTAATTATTCAACTTTAAACCAGCCCAGTAAAAGAACCGACCCACTACAGCGAAGCAAACACGAACTGACATTCAGTCTAAGATTTCTCAACCTATTCTCTAATTATTTAAGGATGACTATGGAGTAGAAGAGACAATAGTGATAGGAAGGTAAAAGTGAAGATAACTTATTGTAATTTTAATATTACTATGTATTTGGTTTTGGTATGTAGCTTTCTCTTAAAGGAATAACATTATGATATTTACGGGTAGTTTATCCCTGATTCCTTTTCATTTGTTATGCTCTTACCGTAACCGCGTTCTTCGGAAATTAAATTATTCGCATAATTTACCTTCTTGATTTTCGGACGATGCAATTAGTAAAACAAACAAACAAAAAAACACCTGATGTGGACAACACAATTCCTTGCACGGCCTATTAAATTATGCACATTTTTGCTGCATTTTCATTTAAACTTATTTCCTCGAATTTGATTAGAGAAATATTTCTCATTCAATTAATTTTTCTCACTTTGTGGCAAGGTAAAAATACATAAATACTCAACACAGTGTGATTAAATATTATAAAACAAAGAAAAACATAAAACACCAAATACAATTAAAACAGTTAAAAAAACAATTTTTACAATTTCAATTAGAGTTTCTACGCAAAAACAAGCAATTAGGCGAGCGAGATTTTTAGTCCCACTCGGCTGAAAGACACTGAAGTTAGCGCACAAACTGACTTCATTCACTTTCTACTAAGAGTTTCAAATGTAAACAAATAGCAACTTCGTTAGGCTTAGCGAGACTTAAACAACTATTTGATTGTTGATAATTTTACAGCTATTGCATGCAGATTAACTAAAAACATAAAACTCTTAATCGGAACATAAGAACAACATAATTCAATCACCTTCAAAGCAAAAAAAAATTGCTGTTTTAATTTTAGCTCCTTTCACGCCTCCAAAACGAAAAGAAAAAAAGTAAATGGTACATAGGCCATTCGCAGGTTATCCCAGAGAAATTTTCTCAAATTAGAGTTAAAAACTAAGGGTTCAGCTTAGACATGCGAGAATACGGTATTTACAAAGCAATGCCAATGTCGTAATTTTAGAAACACACATACCTAAAACATGTGGAATATTATGACATGCATAGATATATGAAATGTCAAGATCCGTCACTAATCCAGATTCATGGCTGACTACAAAAACGTATCCGTACCCATGCAAGATGGATAATCGAAAATTTCAGCTCCAACGGAAATGGCTATAAAACGCTTCCCACACACTTCATAGAGAAAATCGGCTTTAATGTAGCTGCGCTTTTTTTAATCCACCGTCTTTCCGAGGAGAATCACGTACATTTTAACAGCGGCGATAAATCGTTGATATTGTATGGCGAAAAAGCAAACTAACAAAACAAAATAAATTAAATGTGCAGCGTTGCGTTAATAAAGCAAGTCGATAATAACGGTAAAGACAGAGAGAGAAGAAAGTTAAGTCGAAAGGTTTCAGACCTATACATCTTTCCTTAATGACTGTTATAAGAGTTTCATAAACCTCAACAAGTTTCCCAACTTTTATGACCCGATATCATTTTCAAGATGCCTTAATTGCACCCTCATGTCTCTGTCTCTCTGGACACTCACC